>CM049403.1:2477500-2802500 GCA_026929865.2 Hyperoplus lanceolatus
AGGCACAGTGCTGCTTTCAGCTCAACATGCTCACCATGACAACGCTAGGCACGTCTCTTGTTTGTTTTATTGTTGGCTAGCATTAGCTAATTAGCAGTAAGTCAGTGAACAGAAATGACAGTGATAGGACTATCATTGTTTTTACAGGTATTTAGTGAACAACAAAGTATAGACAACATAACATTTTGATGATGGATCACAGTGTTAACCGTACTACATATTGAGGCCTCAGAATATCCAAGTACCATCCTGATGACAACCTTTAGTTATGGACCGACAGACAGACAGGCCCGGGCATTGCCAAGTGAAAGATGTATTTTCTCATGGGCATTATTCCCTCTCTTTGCATTAAGCATTCCGATTGCTGTTGGTTCTTCTAGCCCTACGGCTGCAATTCTTCTGAAACAGCTCTGACATGAATGTGTAATGCCATGGTTTGGGCCAATAATAGACAGTGGCACTAAGACTAGACAGCAGCATGCCTCACACCACAACCAGCACACAGCAGCTACCAACACACATCACCTCTCTCACTCAGGTGGATGGCTAGCTTTCAGGGTGGATGTATTAGGTCAGTTCTGTGGGTTTGGAGTGAACAGTTTGGTTGAGCTATATCCCAACTAACTAGCCTGGCTCCGCCCGCCCGCCTACTTCCGGCCAAATTTTATTTTCCCTTCAGTAGTCAGTCTGGGTGTACAGCCCATTTCCCAGTTTTGCTGGAGATTCGACAGCCGGTCCAATCAGCGAACAGAGCGAGTGGCTGAGAACGATGACGTCGAAGTCGCGCTCCAGTTTCAGTTGCCAGAAGCCGGCTCATGACACACGTGACGACCAAATGTTATGCGATTGGTTGGCTAATCCAGAGTGGCACTGGGCAGATCCAATAGTTTTAAACTTTAACAGACACCCGCCTCCATGAGTTAACGTTTGCCAATTAAAGCACTGCCAGACCTTCTGTACAAATGAAATGAAGTACGATGGTCTGGTAGCACCAGGCTACCAACTAACCTCAGTCCCACCGTGTTTGTCTTTAGTTGCTTAAGACAACAATTGTATCAATTGTACACAGGACACATTGACAATTGTCCTTTCTCGTATCCCCTCTCAAGTTTTCCACTTCGGAAGGGATTCAGAGCGTGGGGTCAGCCATACAGCGCCCCCTGGAGCAGTTTGGGGTAAAGTGCCTTGCTCAAGCACACGATGGTGGAGATGGTGGGCACATTGGATGTAATAGCAGTCACTAGTGATAGTTATCATGCATTTGAGCGGATATGATCGATCGTTTTCCACAAACGATTATTCAAAGCTGTGTCCTTTATGTAAACAGGCCTGTTATGCAAAAACATGTTGGATCTATCAATGTTCATGTCATACAAGTGTTGGTGTGTGTGTGTGTGTGTGTGTGTGTGTGTGTGTGTGTGTGTGTGTGTGTGTGTGTGTGTGTGTGTGTGTGCGATTAATACCTATGTTGGTGTTGGAATATGCAGCTCTTGCGTATTTTAAAAGGTGTCCTATGCGTGCTTTGATAAATGAGGTTGGCAGCTCCAGTGCATGGTGGGTAGTCTGAGCTTTAATTGAAAAATGATCTGGCTCTGCTGGGGTGTTTGTCTGTGCTGTGTACCAGCATGGACACTGGCACGCTTCACTCACCTTCACTGTTTACATTAGCAGAGCCTTCAGTTAGTTTACAAAACATATCTTCTCTACATGTAATTCTTAGTATTGAATAATTATATAATCATGAATAAAAACCAAATCGTTTTGTGGAACCTGGAACCAAACGTAACAAGGACTCTCTTCCTCTGTCAATGAGATAAATGTTTTTTAATCAGACACAATCCTCCCAGCAGATGTAAGGTCTCAACCTGACAGGCTTCAACAAATCAAAGCGTATCAGTCTTTCTTGTGCTCGTTGTACAGTCAAGCTCCCACTACAAGAAGTATTGTTCTGCTTTATCAGACAACACCTTTTCATAAATCTTTTTCTTTCATTTTTTTTGTTGTTGGAGGTTTTCACTCCCGATGACTTGATCTGATCGGTCTGAGTTTGTGTGTGTGTGTGTGTGTGTGTGTGTGTGTGTGTGTGTGTGTGTGTGTGTGTGTGTGTGTGTGTGTGTGTGTGTGTGTGTGAGTGTGTGTGTGTGTGTGTGTGTGTGTGTGTGTCAGCTCAGTATAGGAGGCTACATCTGAGAAGGAAATGTGAGGAAGAGAAATCCAAGCCAAAGTCTCTGTTGTACACAACACCATAGTGGCGCCTTCTGTCTGTCTGCCTGTCTGACTGTCTGTCTGTCTGTCTGTCTGTCTGTCTGTCTGTCTGTCTGTCTGTCTCTCTCCACACAAATCTTTCTCTTTGTGCCTCACCTCCATCACTCCTCCTGTCTGTGTATTGCTAGGCCCCTGTATTCAACTTTAAATGTACACCACATTTCCTTTTTCCTTTTTTTGGTGCCTTTTATTAGATTTTCTTTTTTTACATCAAATGAAAGTTCTTATGGATTTCATGGCTCAGCCTTTGTAGCGGTCGTTTCTTGAGCTTGCTGGCCATTTATTCTCCTTATTCCAGCTGCAATGTAATCTGCAATGTAATATAGCTACAATGGAATAATGATTATAATTTGAAAGCTGATCATAAGAAGTATCTAGTTAGCATGCATAGGCAGTAGTATTTGTTGTATTTCATCATAACATTGCGCCTTGATCTTGCCTCTTGTTTATATATCCGTCTCATCGCTGGTTGTTTTCATATGGAGGCTCCGTCGATGTGACGTCACTTCTGGTGTGCACTGGATTGTGGGTCAGAATCGCCCCAATAGCGATTCTGACCTTTTTTCCCATTTGTGAAAACATCCTAAACTTTTCCCCAAATATCCCCGTCTATCCACACACCTGTCATGTGGTGACTGAGCATGCATGGTGTTAGAATGACTTGTGTATTGGGTAGAGACACACTGGTGTTAATGTCCCATCAAATCTGACTGGAGATCAGCAGCATGTTGGCTCAGTCTGACAGCCTTGTAAACAAACAGTGGGGTAGATTTACTAAAATTCACATTGCTGATCATCTTCCTTTCTGGACAAACATATCGCCTTTCAGCACGTCTGGGGTTTAACTGTGTTGGACCACCGTGAGAAACACTCAAGCCCTTCTTTTGGCACAAGCAGCTCAATAAAACTCAGTAAATGTTAGGCGTGTCAATATTGATATGAAACAGATAATCCCCCATCCTAGCCTATGGAAAAGCATAAGCCTCACCCTTTTTGCTTTCTTGCATTTCACAAAAGAAAAATCCATATTCTAAAAACCAAGGATTGTGTTCAGCCGGATCTGATGGAAAGTGTCCATATAATAATAATAATAATAATAATAATAATAATAATAATAATAATAATAATAATAATAGCTTTATTTTATAAAGCGCCTCTCAGGAAACCCAAGGACGCTTTACAGAAGTACAGGGGGATGAAAAGAGAATAGTAACACAAGTAAGGACAGAAGATAAAATGATTAAATGAAAACTAATAAAAAACTATAACAACTGGTCGCATAATGGAAGTTAACAGAGAGGCCAAATGCCATATACTGTAGTATGCCATGGGGGGAAAGGTGAGTGTCTAGTGGAATAACATGGAATGTAACAGGTTTAACCGCTGGCTAAATGGAGGGTCTACCAATACATATTCAGAAAGATTTGATAAAGCATGTTACGACACAGAATTAGTAACTCTGGACTTTTTCTAGATCTTCTGACTTTCTACTGGCAGTTCAGAAGAGCAGACGTGTGTGTAAATGTCAAGCAAATAACACACACACACACACACACACACACACACACACACACACACACACACACACACACACACACACACACACACACACACACACACACACACACACACACACAGTGTCCTTCCATACAATCTAGATTTTGGGTCAATTCAAAATGCATTTTTTTCTTTTAAAAAATATATCCATTCCTTTTTTTAAACAACATGATTTTAAGACAGGACAAAACATACAAATAACAAAGACAAGAACAAGACAGATGGAACAAAAATGAAAGCCTGTCTTGTTCAGGCTTGCATTTTCTTTATATGTGCAGTAGGTTGGAGACATTTTGTACAAATGTCTTAGTATACTTATCTCTCCACATTAGCTGCCTTAACTATCAGTGTGGACTATCAGCAGGGGGCGTACTGTATATTTAATTGGCACTAACTGCAGATAAGTGGGGAAGCACCGCAACGAAAAAGAGTGCATCTTCTATCAGTTCTTGATCATCATACCAAGGCTGTGCTAAGAAAGCCCGTGCTAACTGATGGGATTCAGCTCCTCTTGCTGCAGTGGTGAAGTGAGTAGGGAGGTCGTCCACTGGAGAGCAGGGTCAGATGTTCAATCCCCCGCCTACCAGCCACATGTCCAAGTGTCCCTGGGCAAGACACTGAACCCCAAACTGCTCCCAATGGTTCAGAGAGCGCCTTGCATGGCAGCTACTGCCATCGGTGTATGAATGGGTGAATGTGGTAAGAAATGTAAAGCACTTTGGGGCTGAGAAAATTGTCTAAAAAGCGCTATATAGGTCAAGTCCATTTACCAAGCATTTCAATTGGTTCAGTACGATAGAGTCTTCTCATAGCACCATTAACTTTGTCACTCTGAAAGTGTCATTCACTTCAACGGTAGCTGTTCTAGCCCATCCCATATGCTACCTTAGAAGATGGCAGGGACTGTGATGTCTTACCTGAGTGGAAAGTTAAAGTTAGCTAATAGTCAGCAAACAGCCGTTGTCTGTGTCTGTTAGTTTTTTTTTGTCAAATCCAAAAATGTCTCCACTACTTAGTGTAGTTTGGAATGATGAGTGTCTGTTCACCAAGGCATGATCCTTTTTCTCTCTTTTAAGTGGACAACAAAAGCAGGGTTGACTGGGCAACACATGCATAATGAGTACACAGTCACACGGGCATTTTAGCCATCATTCCGCCTGCCGTGCGATTTAGAATTTGAACGCGCGATTACAGATTGAATATTTAACTAACACGTCCATGGATCGGTAATTTTTGAAAACACAGGGTCACAACACTGGAATAATTCTTGCGTATAAGTGAAGAAAGATTATGAGAAGTCACTGTTCCCTCTGAATGCACTGGAAGATGCTGACTGAGACAATCCCTGCGTTCCAATTCACATACTATTTCTTTTTTCTATTCTACATACTACAGCTGACCATAAAAATAATCTAGTTAGGATGCAGTAGGCATATACTTGGGACATACATTTTACTTATTTATATAATCCTAACAGTGCACCTTGATCTTGTCTATTGCTTATACATCTGTCTCATCCGTGGTCGATGTGACGTCACTTCCGGCAGTGTTAGTGTTAGAAACTAGTACAAAGTTCAGTTCACACACTTTAAAAGGAACTAGTTCAATTCATATTTCATAATTCAACATTTTGAACTATGTCCATGTTGTAATAATCCAACACCTAGATTTGTGTTTCTTTTTAAGAGATGCACATGCACACATAGTTAATTAGATGTTACATATTTATTCAAACATTTCTGGAAAAATTGCAGAACAGAAAAATGTAAAAAAATTCAAATGTAATGCAAGTTTTCAACTGGCAACGTTTCACAATGACATCTATGAAATATACATTTGACTAAATTCCCCTGCAGTGTCTGGCCTTGGGAGCAGAACATGCTTCTTATCCTTTCTTCAGGTCCAGAGAGTGGCAACGTGTCAGTCGCTCTAGTTTTGCTGTTTACTCTCATTTCTATACATGGCTTTCTGTATGGTTCCCCTCTGCCCTGTGTGTATTATTTAGCAGCCTCCAAACCAAGGCTCAAATTAGATTCTCACCACAGAAACACAACGTCAGGTCACAAGTTGTAAAGGCCAAAGAATGAGAAAGCGCCTCAACCACCATGCTAACCTTTACTCATGAATTGACCGAGAAAAAAAAGGAAAGAAGAGGAGACAAAAGAGCAGCGTGTTCCATCTGGACAAATAACCTTTTCTCCAGCTATAATCCAGGCGAGTGGGACCGTTGTGTGTGTGTGTGTGTGTGTGTGTGTGTGTGTTTGAGACTGTGTGCAGGTGTTTTTAGAGGGGTGAGCTGCTTCCCTGCCGGTGGTTGTGAATGTAGTTTTCCCCCTGCAGAGTGGATGGCATGAATTATTTGTGGGTTCACATTGTGCATATTCTACAGCGTGAATGTGCCTCTGAATATAATACAGCAGTTGGGAGGGGGGAAAAGAAGTTGTGATTTTTGAAGCGTTATAGGCATGACAATATGTGTGGAGCTATATTTGAGGTGAGAGCTGCGTGCTTGTGTGTGTGTGTGTGTGTGTGTGTGTGTGTGTGTGTGTGTGTGTGCACTTGCATAATATGCGTGCGTATGCCAGAGCGATAGTGCAAGAGGCGGGCTGACATTTCCAAACAGCCTGTTTGTGACTGCAGGCAACAGGCGACATCACTTCCTAGGAGATCGGGGTCTCATTAGGGAGGAGGGAGAGAGAGAGAGAAGATCTGCCATTGTAGGCGCATACACATCCACCCATCTGTCGCTCTGCACGTGCACCGGCAGTGAGACGGGTGCCTGTTTGTAGCGTTCTCTCTTCTGATTGGTTATCAGTAGTGGGATCCCCGAAAAGTTGGTGTGTGTGAGAGAGAGAGGGAGAGAGAGACAGGGAGATAGAGAGAGAGAATTAGATATGTTAATACAGAGAGAGAAAAATAATTTTGTGTAAAATGTTGATCTTTTGACCTGTTTGCCTTGGGTGTTATCGTCCTCCCCTTTAATGCCAATTAAGCAATATCACATGAGAGGGAGCATGTTGTCGCTCTATATCAGCGCTGCTGTGATTCGGTCGTAGGTACGAGGCCGCATGCCGAGTGCCGAAGAGAAACACAACAGTGCTGATATAGAGCGACAACATTGCGACCTCGAGTGTGATATTGCTTTTATACAGCAGTTTTACAACTTAAATTCACAAGTTAACTTCAAAATGTGATCTTTAATCATTTAAGAATGTATTTGCTTCCGCCAACACAAATAGTCCGACAACAGCAGTCAGAGCGGAGCGCGTTGCTAAGCAACAACTTTACGCGAGTGAGCTCGTCCTGCTTTGTTTACTCTGGTAACATTAACCACGGCGGCCTGATGTCCCGTAAAAATCACCAAAGAAACGGCGGATCTTAATAAGGTCCGCTGCCCAATCCAAACCTCCACGCTTCATTTCCCAGAGGTTATGAGTGTATTTCGGCCCTGGGGAAGTTATAAAATGAGGTGGGAAAGCTAGGTTAGGCTAATGCTATGCTGCTCGTATTATTCAGCAGCCTGAGTTTATCTCCACACACTATTGCTGTCTTCAGTAACGTGAGTGTGAGCGACTACCGCTGTGTGTGGCAGAGATGCCCTCTCAAAGGGGAGAGACTCAGTCAACCTGAGTCACACACACACACAGTTTACACAAGTGAAGCTCCGGCTCATCAGTGAGCGGACTGATTTTGACAGTTGGTTTACAGTTTGGTGAACAGTCAGAGTGATGTTGTTCGCTCATATCAGCACTCCTTCAGAACGCATAGAAGGTCTCTCGTCCAATCAAATCACTCGCTCAGAACCACTGCTGTATAATACAATATAATTACCGAGAGAGATATAAAGAGGGAGGGAGAGAGAGATATATAGAGAGACAGAGAGGTGAGAGGAATGTAGAAAAAATAAAGGTAGAGAGAGACAGGGAGATGTAGCCTTGCACGCCCCCAGATGTCACTGTCATTCATTTGTACATCACTGAAAGCCAGTTTTTCTTATTGTGAGATGTTGTGTGTGTTAACATTCCCCCAGTTTGCTTTCTTTACCCGTCTGTCTGTCAGCAGACTTTGGGAGAGAGACACATACTCTGAAAGAAATATCTTAACTTCTCTATCACTTAAATCAACTCAACTTTACATGATCATTTTACAGCACTGTTCTGATTATCCATAATGTGTATGGTAGGCTTGTTGCTAAATCCTGTGAGTTCTTCCACTATATGCTGTGGGATTTGATGTGATAAGATTTGTTAGCATAATGGAGATGGCGTGTGTATAGGGGTGTGAGTTTAAAAAGTGACTGAAGAAGCACATGAAATATTTAATTCTGCACTGCAACTGCTAGTTTCATTTTACTTTATTCTTATTATTTTTATTTTATCTATGTATGTGTCATGTTATGTATTGTTTCACTTTTTGGTTCCCTGAATTGTCTCACATAAAATAAAATCTAAAAAAAGCAAAAAAAAAAAAAAAAAACTGTTCAAACAAGAAGTACATAAATAAAAGACCCAAACCATTTGAAAATGAATGCTTCCTTCAGTGCAAAGCCCTTGCTCAACTTGTCTTGTCTAAGGCAATATCTGGCCTGGCACCAATAGCCTACGGAGGGCTAACATTCAACATACTTTAGAAGGATGCAATGTAGCTGACATTAATGAGTCCGTTCTCTTGACTTCATTACTATAGTGTACTTGTGCGTCAGTCACACTAGATTTAAAGGTTCAGTAAGCAGAATGGTCAGTTAAGTTAACGTCCTGTCAGTGACTGCAGTTAGCAGTCCCCTCCCTCGTCCCCACATCACCACATTAATGCACTGCGGTCTTCAAGCAGCGAGTTATCTAGCATCATCTCAGATCCATAAGTGTGATAAAACATGATAAAAACCATCAAAACAGACATTGAGAAGGATTTTTACCTGATCTGCCAGTGTAGGCTCATGCACATCCACCCATCTGTCGCTCTAAACGTGCACCGGCAGTGAGACGGGTGCCTGTTTGTAGCGTTCTCTCTTCTGATTGGTTATCAGTAGTGGGATCCCCGAAAAGTCTATTTGCCGATTACATGCAGAGCGGGTGATAGAGAGATCGGCTTTATGAAACGCGCACACTATATAAGTGATCACTGTATGAATAAAGAGCGATTTAACACTTATATTAACATAAATAAATTGCTTACTTCACCTTTAAGAGAGTCACACATAGGCATTTCTTTTTTTTATTAGACATCCACAGGACCGAATGTGTCGGAGCTATCTTTGACTTCACTTCTCATGCAGCTTTTGTGTTTTTTCTGAAATGCCACTTTCTATTCTGAGTGCCCTCTGTGCCTGTCTGGCTTGATCCTCTCTCTCTCTCTCTCTCTCTCTCTCTCTCTCACGTTGTCATCCCCCTCTCAAACGCTCCATTCTTCCTCTGTCTTGCTTTTTTTTGTGCCTTGGCTTTTTTTGCCACTGTGTTTTCTCAAGTCTCACTCTCTGGTGCAGTGCCTGTCTCTATGCTAATAATGGAAGCTGTTTAATCATTCACATCAGGACTCACTCACACACACACACACACACACACACCTCTGTTCAGAGTAAAATCTTTGTTCTGTAGAGGTGTGCATCCTTCCCACCTAAACCCTTCCATTCTGCTAATGGCACAACTCTTCTTCTTTTATTTAATTAACAGAAACAAACACCAAATGTTCACACAATGTTCTCTTTGTCATCTCAAATGCAGTTTGTATTTAACCCATTGATGACGGCTGCTGCGCGATGCCACATTGGCTCTCCTGCCTGATGCTGCATCGCGCAGCATTATTACTTTATCTAATTTTCATGGCATTCCCAGCATAGAATGCACTGTCATTGGTTCAAATACACATGAGGTGGGTTTTGTTGATTTTTTTAAGACCACGTGACCACCCAAAAGTTGTGTGGTTTGCCGAAAATAACGTCAATCAAAAAAATAAAAAATAAAAAAATAAAACAAAATAATAAAAAAAATACGCCGGCTATGTCGGCGACGGAACAGTTAGTGGCATTTGGTGCGCAGAATCAAGGTCTACTATAGACTACTGACGAAAATCACACAACACATTGCATCTATTTATAAACAATATTTAATAATTTTCTAATTCATCTAATTTTGACGATTTTTAGAAATATTTGTTGGTTTGTAAGCGCTAGGGGAGCATGTTTACATAAAACCTGTGAACCTTAACTTTTAAATGTATTTTATTTCATGTTTCTATGTGCTACACAGGCTTAGATATTAAGGTTTTGGTAGACTTGACAATTCGTACTATTTTTTCAGAAAACCCTCAGGCATTAAGGACATGCATCCTAGATTGCCATAGTCATCAATGGGTTAAAGTCCTAATGCCATGCTATAGGCTATAAGTCAGCCACAGATCCATATATCACATGAATGTTGCATAACTGCCACGATGCCAATACTAGTGAATTCGGTCTCTGTCAATACTTTCAGTAAACAATGTGCATTATACTCACCTAATACATAGACTGTATTCGTGAGCCTCATAGCATAATTGCCTAAATCATATTTACTCTACTCTACATCTACTTTACCCTACTCTATAACCCTTATAATATGACTTAGGCAATTATGCTATTAGGCTAACGAAAAGTAGATGAGTAGAGTAGATGTAGAATATAGTAGATTTAGAGTAAAAGTAGAGTAGAGTAAATGTGATTTAGGCAATTATGCTATGAGGCTAACTAATTGCTTTTTAGGAGGCAGAGAGAGAGAGAGAGATCCGGTCAGATGTCCATTCATTTGACAATTGCTTTGATCCATCCGGTCCAGTCATTTCTTTGTTTACCGCAATTCTGCGGTGTCATTTTCTCTCACATTCTGCAAGAAGAACACTTTGCTGATACTGTAGCAGCAGCCCAGGCCTAATCATGTATTATGGGTGTTCTTAATTATGGCCTATTATGTATTCACTCCACCAGGGCTGCAATAGCTTGAGTAACAGTTTAATCACAACCCACACACAGAGAAATCCTTCCACAATCAATCAGCGGCTTCACCATCGGCAGTAGGAAGTCATCTATACTCTCTTGGCCCCTCAAAGGCAGACATCTGTTACAGGGCATGCGACACACAAAGGAACACGTGTTTATGTTTGTGCGAGAACAAGAAATATGAACAGACTCATTTCATTTTTTTTTTGCAGAGTCGACAGCAGTAATTTGATTTGCAAAACGGGGGGAGAGAAGAGGGAGAGAAGAGGGCAGGTCATGGACAATGCATAGATGACCATGGAGCAGGCAGATAGTATAATGGATGGACAGATTAATGAACAGATGAATAGATGGAGGAGGGGATGCTTTTATGTTGTTGTTTGAATCATTAGCTGGTTGGCTTGCAACGTGTACCATAAAGTATTTACAGTAAAAAAAAAGACAGATGTGACTTACTTATGTTAACCATAACATGTGAGTGAGTGAGTGAGTGAGTGAGTGAGTGAATGAGTGAGTGAGTGAGTGTGTGTGTGTTGTAGATTGAAAAATAAAGCATTAATGTAGCTTGAGTTTGATCTTTCCTATCTTTTTCCTTTTGTGTATTATTCAGTTATTCCTGACCATAGCACACTGCCACCAATGTATCTCCTTGCCCACTTTCACTTTCAAAGATTATAATGACCGAGTTGTTATGACGATTTTCGGATCAACGCACACACACACACACACACACAAACACACACTTACACACTCACATTACCCTTTCAATGTGCTTGTGTGTGTGTGTGTGTGTGTGTGTGTGTGTGTGTGTGTGTGTGTGTGTGTGTGCGTGCGTGTGTGTGTGTGTGTGTGCAGTGGCGTGCACAGACATTTTGGGAGGCAGGTGCTCAGTATAAAAAAAAGGGCATAATATATTCTAACGATGAATGAGCAAATCATTTTAAGGGTACTTGTACAAAATCCCCCTCTGGCCTAATGACTTTTAATACCCGGCCACACATTGAGTGTTTCTCAAAAGGATTTGGGAGACTGTGTTTGGGATCCTGGACCTTCTAGGGGGGTCCGGAAGAAAAATGTTAACCTTTTAAAGTAAAATTCATCAATCTGGTGCACTTTGAGAAGAAAGCTAAGGCTAAATCACCTGTGTCAATGTGGGCTATTTAGTACTATTTTCTGGAATAATTTGGAGACACAGAATTACCAAAAAGCAGAAAGAAAAAATGTACATGTTTGAAAAAAATACAGTCAGCTTCGAATTTTTTAAAATAATCCCTTATCCCGAATTCTGTCTTTGAAGTCTTCGTTAGGCCCCTGATCTCCGTACTAATAATATCCTATTAAGGTAAATACAAGATTACTGCAAGTCTTGTAACATAGAAATAACTTATGGTTGGGACAAAATAATATAATTAGCTTATATAGCTTCATGACTGATTTAGTACCACCAACCCACTTCGCGTAGTTAAAATAAAATGTGTGGACAGCTTTTAAGATATTTCAATAACATTTGAGGAATAGTTCAACATTAAAATCTGAGCTTTAAAAGGCCCTGAACAGTTAACATGACTCTGGTCTTGACTCTGACCTTTCATCTTCATCTTCCTCCTTGCTGCTGGTGGATGCTTTCATCCAGGAGAGCAGAGAGCAGCTCCCCTGGGTTGCCTGCTGTAGCTCCCTTTCTTTTTCCTTTTTAACCTCTCCTTTCTAGGCATTATACTGCAATTTGTAAATAAAAAGAGACCAACCATATGAATAAGACTGCTTGGTTACATTACAACAAGACACAAGCTATTTTTCTGCAAACAAATTACTGCAAGTGAAGTGTTAATTATATAGCCTAAAGTAAACCTAAACAACACTAAATATTCAGCATACTGATAGATTCACATGCTGTACCAATGACAAACTCTGCCGACATTAGTTGTGTTCATCACGTCATATCTATTATTGTTTTGGGCTAGCTTGTAAAGCAGGACAGTCGGCTAATTTATGCTCAGCTGTGTGGCGCTGCATGATAGAGGCTACTTTAAAACAGAGACAAATGAATGCAAGTTATAGCTTGGCAACTGAGGCTTAGGGGGCAAACAATACACTCTTGACTCCATTCATGTATGTGTTACCTCGCTGGTGGGGCAGGGCAGGCCGGGGAGTAGGTGTGTGTGTGCAGCAGAGTGAACTGCTTGTGTCCACGCGTTCACGTTGACAAAGGAAGTGTGTGCGGAGGAGGAGGAGGGGGGGGCATATTTATGGGGGATTATTGTCAAACGTTTTTAATCGTTGAGCATTTATAGATGATAATGTCAGCATGGGCCTCATGCACTGTAAAAAAAAAAATCAGATTTTTTTTTTATTTTTTTTTTTCAAAAGGGCACTTGATTGGGCCAGGGGAAAAGGGCAGGTGCTTCTGCACCACTGCAGGTCTACCTGTGCACGCCACTGTGTGTGTGTGTGTGTGTGTGTGTGTGTGTGTGTGTGTGTGTGTGTGTGTGTGTGTGGCGTGTGTGTACGTGATGGGGACTTCTCTCTCTCTCTCTCTGGTTGTGTTATTTTTTAAATGCATGTTTAACTTCTGTGGTGTGGGTTTAATGACTGAAGATAAGTAGTGTCTTGATATGCAAATGTAGGCACTCACACAAACATGTACACACACATATGAGCATCAGCTGTATCTTTTGCTGAATCAGTGAGTGGATTACAAAGGTTTAAATGATTGATATATTTTACCCTTTGTGTTGCGTGCATGTGTGTGTGTGTGTGTGTGTGTGTGTGTGAGCAAAACAGCACAGTTAAGTCTTTGGGAGTCGTCTCTTGTCCTTTTCCCTCATAAAACAGGAGATGATCTGCTACCTGTCTGTACTGTGGTTGAGCTGAAAGAAAATGCAGTGATAATACACAGCCTATAGGCTCTTTTTATATTGATTTTTCTCTCATATTTGTATCATTCATTAGTCAGATATTTCATTTGTTCACATGATTTAAAGGTTCAGTAAGCAGAATGGTCAGTTTAGCTAACTTCCTGTCAGTGACTGCAGTTAGCAGTCCCCTCCCTCGTCCCCACATTAATGCACTGCGGTCTTCAAGCAGCGAGTTATCTAGCATCATCTCAGATCCATAAGTGTGATAAAACATGATAAAAACCATCAAAACAGACATTGGGAAGGATTTTTACCTGCTCCGCCATTGTAGGCGCATACACATTCACCCATCTGTCGCTCTGCACGTGCGCCGGCAGTGAGACGGGTGCCGGTTTGTAGCGTTCTCTCTTCTGATTGGTTATCAGTAGTGGGATCCCCGAAAAGTTTATTTGCCGATTACATGCAGAGCGAGTGACTGAGAGATCGGCTTTATGAAACGTGCACACTGTATAAGTGATCACTGTATGAATAAAGAGCTATTTAACACTTATATTAACATGAATAAATCGCTTACTTCACCTTTAAAGAAAAAAAAAATATCCTCTTTTGATCCGTTACTGTGCAAACAGGGCAGAGAGCTGGCTGTGTGTTTGTCTAAATAAAGGTTGAATGTGTGAATATCCTGTTGCTTCAGTGTTCATTATGTCCGGTGAGAAAAGGCTTTGTGCCATCAGCATATTCCCCAGCTGGTTGCCCCGGGCGGCATGATGTTGTCTTCGGGGGTTGTTGTATAGCGACGCAGCGCTGCGGAAGGCACTGTACATATTTAGAGCTGCTGTTGCAACATTTGTTTTAAGCAGACAAGCACAGACTGTGGGGCAGAGAGGAAGGGTGTGGAGGGTAGACTTGATATAGTGAGGTGATGGTCTGAGAATATGGTTTTTTGTTTTATGTACACTCACATTATGCGCCAGGCGTTGTGCTACTGCAAATGACTCACAGCTGATCAATATGTCACAGTTTTATTACATTTTATTTTTTGAATACATTTATATCTCAGAAGGTCTCATCAAGCCAAGTCAAACGTTATTGTCAATTCTTAAAATGCATTCAATAGGATGGACAGTGAAAGAAGAGGGAGAACTGAGAAAAGATGATGCCATACAGACCATTACTTTAGGGAAGGGAGAAAAAACAGATGTGCGCAAAGAAAGTAAAGTTTAAAAAAATTGTTCTCTCTGTGGCTGAACAGTGATAGTAGGGGATAAAGGTTTGGATTTCTGGATCAGAGTTCACCTTGATGTTGGAGCTTATGTTGGTGGCCTCAGTGATCAGACAATGGCTGTAGGCCAACACACACACACACACACACACACACACACACACACACACACACACACACACACACACACACACACACACACACACACACACACACACACACACACACACACACACACACACACACACACACACACATATGCCCTGCGCTCCAACTTACATAAGAGTTTTAGGCCAAAGTATAAAGACAAATGCTCCAAAATGCGATTGAAGTTAGGAGGGCATTTATGTATTTTCAGCATACTACAATTGACGTGCATGTATTGGGACATCCTAAATCTTTTTCTGGCATACTAAATAGTAAGGAAGTATGGGTATTAGAATGCAGGGATGGTCTCTTCTACACCCGGGAGGAATATGGAGCGTGTCATGCCTCATAGGAGCTCACAGCCGTATACAACGCAACATTTACAGCATGACACTAAACACATTAACAAGAACTGACTGTTTCCACTGAGCAGCACAGTTCGGTTTGGCATGGCACTGGTAACCCTAGACCCTAGATCTGTCTTGTGCGCGGAAATGACTATAATCTCAACCAATCAACTGACTGCAGTGTGTGGTTCCACCCTTTTGGGACCTTTTGGGACCTTTTGGGACCCTTTGGGACGGCTTGGTACTCCAGTATGAAAGGTTGACAAAAATAGGTACGGCACAGTTCCCTTACTTTGGTACCCTTACCAGCTTTTGACAGAGGAAACGAGATCAAAGAGGTGCATGCCGAACCGAACCAAACCACACGAGGCTTTATAGCACTTCATGTGTTGCTTACAGTGATCCTATGAAAAATATAATGTGTTGCCTCATATCAGGGCGTTTCAATGAGCTAACCTGTCTTGCCTTATAATATCAATTGTAAAAGTCATTTACAATAATTGTTTTGCAGCACATGTGTTATTTTTCATTCAAACATACTTTACATTGCATTTAGTATCATACAAGGTATCAAGGCCACTCTTTCCTTGCTTTTCTTAGCATATTTTGTCTCGTTATAGCTGTAGCTATGACATGTAAGTCAGTGCAGATCAGTTCAAAAAGAGCAGCTTCTCTTTTGTTTTAGCAAAAATCAACTATGTGCAATTCAGTTTCTTCATAATGATGACTAAGGATATAAAAGATACACAAACGGTGACCATAATTGTTCAAACAGTATGTCAGAAGATTCATTTATTGGTTTAAGGTTTAATAGTTTTCATATCCAAACACCCTTGTGCTTTGTTAGCATTTGCAAACAGTGTGCAATTATGTGCAATGTGTGGCTTGTGTGTCTCAACATCTCTGCATTAAAAAACCTGCAAGTGTAGTCGTGTGTGTGTGTGTGTGTGTGTGTGTGTGAGAGAGAGAGAGAGAGAAACACACAAAGAGGGAAGGGAGAGCCCTGCCCTACCACCGTTGGCGTACTAATCATTCTTGCTGCCTCGCTCTTTGTGATTGCCAGTCCATCCCTGCACTGCAGTTAAATTGAATCAATTAAAAATCTCTCTCTTGTAGATGGCTGCTGTTGCTTCCACCAGATTAGGCTTTGATCAAGAAACACACAAACAAGTAAATAAATAAATAAATAAGCCAAGGGAAAAGGGAATAGAAAAGGAATGAACTCAATTAAACAGTCAACCCGGGGAACGTGCCTGTCTCGGTGTGTCAGGGTGTGTGTGTGTGTGTGTGTGTGGAGACAAATGTTAGAGGCTTTGTATGTGCATGTTCGCGAGCATTCAGTGGTGTAATATGTGTACTGCACATGTGTGTATGTGTGTGAGAGATAGCACTTCCGTACTATAAGTATATACTATATATGACTGATAACAGAATACTCCTGCGTATGTGCAATTCAGGAATACTTTAGTCAAAATAGAAGTTTATTTCACTTGCAGTAATTATGTTTGGCGGTATGGTTCTGATCCAGGATCTCCACGCGCACACGTGGAAAGCTTTAAGGCAGAGAGAGCCATCCCTCTGCCCTCCATAAGCTACATGGAATTCTGAAAGGTGTGGAGATCTGCAGCCCTAGGGTGTAGAACAGAACAAGCATCAATGACAACAGAAATGACATTGATAGACAAACACAGTACACAAGGAGGTGGTGGGGTGGAGGTGGGTTGCAAAGCGTAGCAGAGGAAGCAGCACCAGTAGACAGGCTAGAGCAGCTTAAATAAGGCGCCACTTGAGTGGCCAATGGGAAGCTAGAACTGGCTGTCAGCTGATGTGATGTGAAGAGTTTGACAGCCGGCTTGACACCATACCCTGCCTGAACTAACGCTAGGCTCCATGTGTGTGTCTTCTAAGAAGCTTCCACATGTTATACAAGACACATCCCATGACCATATTGCCCGTCAATTAGAAAAATAAATATTTCAGCAGATATACATTACATTAAGGAATCTTTATGACATTACCAAGCCATTATCATGTATGCATAATGGATACTTGAATCACAATATCATGTGCTATCATACATTAGTACAGCTCATAACAGTCATATCAATGAATATAATTGTGTAAAGTGCAATACATTTTCTGATCATTGCAATTAAGAATCTGTGTGGAAACGGGTTTATCGTGCACTCATTGCTAGCTTACTGTGAGTCAGGAGTTTAAATGAATGTTGCACACATAGTTAAGTCTGATATGTCAGCCAAAAGTACTGTTAGCATGCTAAATATGCTCGCTAAGTACAATGCTACCTCTCTCATGTTAAGCACCCATTATGTTTTTCTTGTTCAAACCTTTTAGTTTAGAGTAATGCAGCTTGAACAATTCATTTCAATGGCAAGTATACTCAATAACTTCATACCTCTTGTTTTACCAAGTGTGAGCCGTGAATCTGAACCCATTCAAATGACCCAGTCGGAATATTCCATTAATAATACTGTTAATTCCCCAATAGAGGAGGAGATTTACCATGACTGTACATAACCATTAAGCTATTGCCAATTAAACATTACAAAACTTTTTTTGACATTACATTTCAAATTGAAAGCAGCCTAAAAGGTGTTTGTTATCACTTTCTGGATGTATTTCCATGTGAAACATGCAGGAAATGTGTGAAATGTGACAGTAGCTTGACAGTAACACTACAACAAAAGACAAGCAACTCCCTCTCAAGTGCCCTTTTTCCTTTGTGTGTTTGAGGAATGATATACATGGAGTTTCATCTTAATGACATGGAGACTAAACCAGACAGCTTTTTGTTTTGTTCCTTTCTGGAGCCCTATATTAGAGGAGCACGTGCATTTTCCATTACTCCAGGTGTCTCTCTACACATGTGGCCCGATGCATCCCCTGTGGAGATGAACTGTAGTGTTGAGTGACACTGGGTATAATGAGCATTCTCTTGAGTCACAGAGTGTGGGACCATGGACACAATAGGAGCGGGACAGAGGAAAGGGAATCCTATTTCATTTTTAAAAGTCAAGTCAGGATGAGGACTTGGGTGGGGGGGGGGGGGGTTAATGGGTCCAGTCGGTGTGTGTGTAGGGGTGGGGTGGGGGGGTCCCTGGACACCTGCAGCCAGGTAATGGAGCTTTTAGCATGGAAATCAGTGGGGGGAGGTGGAGCGTTGGACATGAAATTGCTCTAATAGACAAGAGCTCTCCTGTGGGTACACTTTAGTACACTGGGTCTTTAATGTAGCTGCATTAACCAGGACAACCTGAGAGCTTTAATTGTATGGGGAGGGGTTGCAAATGGGAAACAAGGGGTGTAGAATAGGGTGGGGGGGGGTGGGAGGGGGGTATTATTTTCATGCAGGGCTTGCTGAAGAATTGAACCGTATTAATGTTGATAAACCATGAAAAAAATGATTTTGATTAATGGGAGAACTTTTAATCAGCCACCATCAAATACCATAGATTCCATAAATGTTTTTTTTATGATTTTTGCATTTCAATGACAATTTTTTGTTACATAAATCAACATAAGATCTGACTCACTCATCATGACTGTATTTGGGGCTGGTTTTATAGATTACGATATGTCTCTATCCAGAATGACCCTGTCTGTGAAATATTTAGTGTATTCACATTTTAAGTGGCTCTACAGGGTAATAACTCTAGCTTTTACTGCAGAAGACTATTAAACAGCCAGACATGTTGGTTTTTCTTGTGCAACAGAGAAATATGCTTCGTTATCTAGTGGCAGTAGTTAGGAGCTTGAACGGTCCAAAAGTAGATAGCTGTTTATTTTTATGTGAATTTGAAGGCGATCAAAAAGCAAATAAAAAGAAATAGTAAAAACAGTTGTGTCTCTTGTGGTCTTCACTTTTTATTCTACGCTGGATAATAAACTGCATATACCTATGAATGTAAAATGTTTTTTTTTCCATTTGATACAAATAGAAGCTCTTCAAAATATGTCACACACTTTATGTAACTTTTTTTTTTAATCTGATCTAAGATCTGTGCCAAGTTGTGATGGAGTTTGTATAAGCGTGTAACTTTTTTTTAAATCTGTCCCCGAGTTGACCTCGCGATGAAAATGGAAAGAGAAAAACCAGTAACTCGTGGGGCACTGCTTCTGATGATGACATAGTTTCAGTGATTTTCATAGTAACAAACTTACAGTGAGGAAAAAGATATAGCAGCACTTTTTGACACACCCATTAACTCCGCTGTCCTGTCCTCTCATCTCTTGTCTTTTTAACAAAGATGGAATTGTCACCCTCACTGATCATTGCTTTGATGCAGTCATAGGTTTGAACACTTTTCCGGTAATAACTCTTCTTTTGTATCTTATAGTCTAGTTGAATCTCATAATTTCAAAAATAGCATATATGCTTTTAAAATAATTCAATAAAAAAAACAATAGGGGAGAACGGGGTTGGTAGGTACACTATATAACTCCATTAAATTGAAGCTTAAAGTGTTGGCTTGAAATGTGTATCCCTCTCAATTTCCAACGTATTGTAATAAAGAAGAAATTAATCATCAAAGACACCCTGACACATTGTGACAACCCTAACTCATTCCATTTTTTAAGTTTGTACATGCCAGTTGCTAAAGTCATACTACTGCCACTGAACCCTTTTATGAGACACTAATACTAAAGAACACCCTTCCTTGTCCTTGTTGTGTGCAGGGTTCCTGAGTACAGGTGACCAGGCAGCCAAAGGGAACTATGGTCTGTTGGACCAGATCCAGGCTCTGCGTTGGACCAGTGAGAACATTGCAGCCTTCGGGGGCGACCCCTTACGCATCACTGTGTTTGGCTCCGGGGCTGGGGCCTCCTGCGTCAACCTGCTCACACTCTCTCACTACTCAGAGGGCAACCGCTGGAGCAACTCCACCAAAGGTAAAAAAAACAAAAAAAAACAACACTTCGATTCTATGAAAAAAAGGATACGTTTGATAAGGAGCAGGCAGATTCATTCAAACAAAATTGTTCATTCTACTCAAACATAGCCTATAAATAGTCAAACGAGAGACACTGAACATTTGGAGCGGTCTCTTGAGCTGTATATTCCAGTGCCAACTTTACAAAATTATATAATTACAGAATAAAAACATTGTATATACTGCATTTGTAAATGCAGGTCAGAACCATAGATAGTAAATAATATGGATGTAGCATCCGGGCTGACCTCAGTTATTCACACGGCATCCAATAATCCTGGTTTGTGCGCGTCGCCATCTTGTGAGATTTTTACTCCGCCTCACTCCTCTTGCCGAAAAGGGGAATCGACGTCACGTCAGGGGGAGGGAGATAGCTGACGTATACCTCCGAGGCAAAGTGAGGGACAACGGGCGGAGAGCTGTCACTCAAGAGATCGCGCCAATACATTTTAACCTCCAAAAGAATAAAAACTAGCGTGG
This sequence comes from Hyperoplus lanceolatus, assembly GCA_026929865.2. Taxonomy (NCBI): domain Eukaryota; kingdom Metazoa; phylum Chordata; class Actinopteri; order Uranoscopiformes; family Ammodytidae; genus Hyperoplus; species Hyperoplus lanceolatus. Next base: position 2,498,296 of record CM049403.1, read on the forward strand.
GCCAAAAAAAAAATTCACCCCCCTCAGTGTTGTCATGGAGATATGACCTAAACATACAGACTAAAATGGTTTTGTGGCCCAGGCTGTAAATAGGTTTAATAAGACTTGGAAAACAAGTGAGTCAAAGAAAAACTGCTCGTCTTGGCGCCACCCCCAGTGGCACTTTCTGGTTACTACAGTTGTAGGTCACTTCCTTATTGGATGCCGGTAAAAATCGCTGAGGTTGGGGCTTGGTCAGAACATACAACATACGGCAACACAACAACATACAACAATAGACTGTGCCTAACATTCCCATTCAATATGTTCAGGTGTCCTCCTTACTGTATTGGTAGATTATTGTTTTCTTGTGTGTATTTTTGATTCATGTTTGTGTGGGATCTTCATGTATATTTAAGTATCCAAAAGCAGGGCCCAGCTTGGACGGGCCTGTGCCGCTGCTTGGTAGTTCGATGCACTTCTTTTCACGCCATTACGGTAGCGACACATTTTTGTCCTTTTCTGAGCTTCAAGAAGCTCATATTATGTGGTCAATGATTACTCTTACTGCCAAGGGAGGCATTGTGTTGTTGATTTTGTAAGCAGGTTTTAAAATAGTACTTCCATCTTCCTACATTGCTAGCTAGCTATACACAATATCCAGCAACATCAATTATTATTGTGACAGAAAAATGACCACAAGCATGGCTCCAAGCTGGGATGAGGTTTTTCCCAGCCCTACATGCTGTTGTCAATCAACTCATCTAATAAACATCTCATGATTTAACTTTTTATTTTAAAATGTAGTAATTATTAAGTTCCCTTCAGTTAATTTAGCTTGATTATAAAGCTAGCAATTGAAGTGAACACTAATCACTAAACACTTTTTTTAAATGCACATACTGCTCCAAGCATACAAGACATCCAGAGAGGTCGGCCAAATGTAGTTCACATCAACGTAGTTCACATGTTTTGCAGATCGTGTTTATTTCTCTCTTTGCTTCGGCTACATGTCTGATTGTGTGTGTGGAGCGGAGCCTTTAATAAAGGAGCTGCTTTTTTTTTCCTGCATTGAATTACCACATTCTACTGCAATAATCAGATGCTTAACGAGTTTAAATATTGTTGTTACGTTACCTGGCCAAAGAAACTAGCACTACAAAGAAAAACACTCCTGGGGTGAAGCACACTGCACCAGGCATGCTCAGTGTGAATGCACCCGGACTAATTAGAGAGGGTTTGTATCTGTGATAATCTTGTTTTTGAGGGCAGGTATAAATATAGCATGAGTACATAATAAACAGGGCTGCTGTATAGATGCCCTAAAACACACGGCTGTTGTTGTTTTTTAAACCAAGAGAGAAACACATAATAATAATAATAATAATAATAATAATAATACATTTTATTTAAAGGCGCCTTTCACGACTCTCTAGGACACTGTCACTAAGTCTGACGTAAGACTAACGCGATTTGAGAAGCCTATGGCTCCAGGTGAGGGAAGGGGAGCCTTGTTTGAGACAGTTGTTTGTTCATAATGACTGATAACGGGGCTGAACCATCAAAGAAAAAAAGAAAATGCAATGAAGAAAAGCTAAAAGGGAGAGTGATAGGCGGGCGGGAGGGCGTTGCCAAGCAACGTATACACAATTTCACGCAGCGAACCTAGACTGCAGTGTTTACTCCTAAATGAATGAGCGGTAGCCTACTAAAACAAAGTTTACTTTGCCTCACCAGCATCATCAGATGACCATTATTCATCTGAAATAGTCATTATTTACAACATAAACACATTACCTCATCGAGATCCATACTAACTAACTGCCATCTCGTTCATTCCTTGGTGTGAGGACACGGACTCGTTCAGCTCGTGAGGTGACAATGCATCAACTCATTGCAATCAGGTGTGTTTAGCACTTACTGCCATTAGTTGATGCTGTGTCACCCATAGACTCACAGAGCCGAAAAGAGTCCGGTGCCCTCCACACTTTCAACACACGGACACGCACCATATTGCTTCCTGATTATTTGAATCTTGCACTCCCTGCACGAGCTAGAAAACAGCTTCACGACAGCTGGCGTCGTTAAAATACTACCGCTTTTGTTCAAAGGTGTCGCCAACGTGCCGACTTACTCGTAGTGGCTTTAATGTAAACAACGGTGTCTACCAATTTAAAGGTGGAGTCAGCGATTCTGGAGAATGCTTGTTGTCTAAATCACTTTTTGTCAAAATCAGTGAATATCTCCTCATGATTTGCAACCTGTCTGTACTGTGTGTGTGCTTAAACGATGTCAAGTTTTATTACTAAAGCCTATGCTCTGTAAATGGTCATCATACCCTTTGTTTACAGAGCCTATAGGCTTTGTATTCACACACATTCAGCACACACGGTACGGACAGGTAGCAGATCGTGAGAAGATATTCACTCATTTTGACGTAAAAAGGGTTTCGACAAGAAGCATTCTCCAGAAACGCTGACTCGCCGCCTTTAAGTAAATTCAGTTTTTACTTTTTAAGACAATGAATCCTTACCCCATTGATTTGATTTAGTTATACAGCTGTGTCATTGTGCATAATATCGGTGTGTGGCTTATGAGGCTTTCAGATGTTTTGTTTTAAATGTTCAAAGAAAGTCAAATTGTAATATGTTTTTCCCTGTGCTGTTGTGGCTGTCTCTCCAGGCCTGTTCCAGAGGGCCATAGCTCAGAGTGGCACAGCTCTGTCCAGTTGGGCGGTCAGTTTCCAGCCAGCCAAGTATGCCCGCATGCTGGCCCGTAAGGTGGGCTGTAACCTGGAGGACACTGTGGAGCTGGTGGCCTGCCTTCAGAGGAAACATTACAAGGAGCTAGTGGATCAGGACATCCAGCCGGCACGCTACCACATCGCCTTTGGACCCGTCATCGACGGAGATGTCATACCAGATGACCCTCAGATACTCATGGAGCAAGGTAGCCATTTTAGCTTGAATTCATTCACTTTGTCTTTATTTCGAACAAAAAAAATAAAAAATAAGAAAAGCAAGTATGACACATCATACAAATACACATCACACAAAACAACAATAATTATAATGTGTCATAAAGAATATTTATAAAATAAATACAGTGTCTATGTCCGAAAAGGAGTGAGAGGAAGCCGAAGCTTATGTATTAATCCATTTTAAACAACAATTTACATAATGCACATTCAAATTATTCATATTTATACAATTATAATTCTCATATTTACAACATTGATAAAGCTTTACAAAAAAACATTTAAAATTGACAAAAATAAACAAACTGAATTCCATTGAAGGTGGAGTCAGTGAAGGTGGAGTCAGTGAAGGTGGAGTCAGTCAAGTTTGGAGAACAAGCTTTGTTGTCAAAATCAGTTTTTTGTCAAAAGCTGTGAAAATATTGTGTGTTTGCTCTGAAAACAAAGGTATGTAGACAAAGGCTATGTAAAACAAACTGGGGGCCCACCGTAGCAGCATACTGTATGTATTGACACTGCATTTTGTTTTTCATCAGCGCAAACACAGTATAGACAGGCATTGGGATCATGAGGAGCACTTCACTGATTTTGACAAACTGTGATGTTGACCACAAGCATTCCCCCAACCATTTAACAGCCAGCTATATTTACCACAATACCCCCCCTCCCCCTGAAATGTGTACTTTTTAAAACTTCTTTGTCTTTCAAAGGTGAGTTCCTCAACTATGACATCATGCTGGGAGTGAACCAGGGTGAAGGTCTTAAGTTTGTGGAGCTTATCGTGGACAATGAAAATGGGGTTCAGGCCAACGACTTTGACTATGCGGTGTCCAGCTTTGTGGATGACCTGTACGGCTACCCTGAGGGCAAAGACATCCTCCGAGAGACCATCAAGTTCATGTACACAGACTGGGCGGACAGGCACAACCCCGAGACCCGCCGCAAGACACTGCTGGCCCTCTTCACCGATCACCAGTGGGTGGCACCGGCCGTCGCAACTGCCGACCTGCACTCCAGCTTTGGCTCACCGACATACTTCTATGCCTTCTACCACCACTGTCAGACCGAACAGGTAGGCATTAAGATGTCTAGGCAGAGGAACATCTTACTTTTTTTTTTCTTTTTTTTAAGATTAGCTATTTTCTTTTTTTTATTTATTTTTCAAGTTTTATTAGACAGTACAAAGTTGAAATGGGGAGACAGAGAGAGAGAGGGGGGATGACACTCAGTAAAGGTCCACGGGTCGGATTCGAACCCGCGACCACTGAAACGAGGCCTGAGCCAATATGGTACACGCTCTATCCACTACACCACCAGGGCGCCCCAGGAACATCTTTCTTCGTGGATGTTCAGTAATATAACAACATAACATACTGCTGGCTTGTTCTCAGTTCTTCTCGGTAAACCTTTCAGTGACTTCTCACAGAATGAAAACCTAATACAGTAATATGGAATGATGTTTTTAAACTGACATTTTTTATTAGAATGATCAGAATTAACAAACAGAAAAATACGGAATAATGGAGCCATGAAGTTACAATAATCCAACACAGGTATCTATCATTTCTTGTTATTCCTTCTGACAAATAACCCAAATAAAGTGACACATATGTCAATGGTATCTGCAGCTCAATAATCTGCTGCAGTAATATGGTATTGTACTGTATATCAGTTACCTTATAGCGTATCAACTCTGAAGGTGCTGCTCATCAGCTTGGTCCACACTCATATATCAGATTTGGGAAATTCAAGAAGTTCTTATTATGTGGTCAATGATTACTCTCATTGCCAAGGGAGGCATTGTTTGGTTGATTGTGTAAGCAGGTTTTAGAATGGTACCTCCATCTTCCTACTAACTAGCTAACTAGCTAACTAGCTATACACAGTATCCAGCAACATCAATTATTTTGTAAATCCCACTCTTTAGGATACAAACTACACATGTAGCTCGCAGTTAAATTATTGTTAATTCAAACCAAAGATTTCCTACTGCGTATATTCATATTAAAAGCCTTTAACTGGTGAAATGTGAGAAATCAAAGTAAATTTTGACTTTTATTTTGAAGCAGAAACACTTAGCGCTTCCTATCCCCGCTGTGCTTCCATCACACTAGTTCCGCCCGACCGCACCAGGCTTTTCTCGCTTGTGTGATAATCAAAGTTCATTTCGGACACTGAAACTCATCAGTAACAGACCTGTCGGGGTTTGCACACACGTAGACGAGTACTACAGAGCAGTCAAACTGGCTTAACCCAGGCAGCGCTTGACAGGCTAGCGGGGATAGCAGCCGAGGGCAGTTCGGCTGCTATCCCCGCCGGCTGTCCAGCGCTGCCCGGCTCGTAAAGTTCCAAGAATGAGGCTCGGCTGCTCTCTCAGCGGTGGGAAGCTCCTGGGCTCCCCGGGGTGGTCACCTTCTCCGCGGGGTGAATTTTCAAGCCGCCGCAGCCTCAGCTAAAGGGGATAGCTCCATTAGGCTAATGAGCTATCCCTAGGGAGGAATCCACCAATTCAGTCTATGCTGTGCCCTGAAACCCCACAAGGCCCAAAACTACTGAAATGTCACTTTTAGATTTTTCTATTTTGTTGAATGCTTGAAAATTTTGCATTTGAATAAAAGCTGAAAATAATCAAATATGGGTAAATATTTTATTTGTTGAGTATTTAGAAAGGTCATACCAATCATCATCAATAATTCTGATTCAGAATTATTCTGGGTGCTCCAAGATGGCAGCATGTTAGGTTGTGTGTGAGTTTGTCTCTCTGTTTATGTTCATTTTTTGCGCTATTTTGTTTCTGCTACTCATTTTTTGTTTTTGCATCAAGTATTACTGAGCACACTAGATTTAAGGATATCATCATTCATCACATGAAATGAATGTGGACTACCTGGACTCTGAAAGGCTAGAACAAAGGGCGAGCTGGAACACAGCAGCCTTGCTAACTACCAAGGCCCAGCAGCAGTAGTAGCAGCTTTGCTAACTACCAAGGCCCAGCAGCAGCAGTAGCAGCCTTGCTAACATCTCAAGGCCCAGCAGCAGTAGTAACAGCCTTGCTAACATCTCAAGGCCCAGCAGCAGTAGTAGCAGCCTTGCTAACATCTCAAGGCCCAGCAGCAGCAGTAGCAGCCTTGCTAACATCTCAAGGCCCAGCAGCAGCAGTAGCAGCCTTGCTAACACATCAAGGCCCAGCAACAGCAGTAGCAGCCTTGCTAACACATCAAGGCCCAGCAACAGCAGTAGCAGCTTTGCTAACTACCAAGGCCCAGCAGCAGCAGTAGCAGCCTTGCTAACACATCAAGGCCCAGCAACAGCAGTAGCAGCCTTGCTAACACATCAAGGCCCAGCAACAGCAGTAGCAGCCTTGCTAACACATCAAGGCCCAGCAACAGCAGTAGCAGCTTTGCTAACTACCAAGGCCCAGCAGCAGCAGTAGCAGCCTTGCTAACACATCAAGGCCCAGCAACAGCAGTAGCAGCTTTGCTAACTACCAAGGCCCAGCAGCAGCAGTAGCAGCCTTGCTAACACATCAAGGCCCAGCAACAGCAGTAGCAGCCTTGCTAACTACCAAGGCCCAGTAGCAACAGCAGCAGCTCTGCTAACACCTCAAGGCCCAGCAGCAGCAGTAGCAGCTTTGCTAACTACCAAGGCCCAGCAGCAGCAGTAGCAGCCTTGCTAACATCTCAAGGCCCAGTAGTATCAGTAGCAGCCTTGCTAACACATCAAGGCCCAGCAACAGCAGCAGCTCTGCTAACACCTCAAGGCCCAGCAGCAGCAGTTAGCATAGTAAACTTAGTATCTTAAAGACAATGGCATTTTTCTTAACTTTAGTGTGTTTGTTGACTTTTTGGGACTTGAGTCCAAGGAATTGCCCCTTGGTGAGTACCACTAGCTATGAGTCGAGCATGCAAGATACTTACTATAGTGGCACTAATGCTAATGTTACCGGGCATTTTCAGCAACCACAGTCTGATTTGGTTTGGGCCTCAAAACTGTGGTCGGACCCACCCAGGGACTTACCTAAACTTCTACGTTTCTTTACCTTATATAATCTTGCTCTTTCCCTTAAGGAAAGGCATTGCCTAGCTTTAACACATGAAGAAACTGCTTCAAAATGTAATGTGAGACGAGGAGTGATGATTGTACTACTCTTACTTCTGTCTGGAGATGTGCAATCAAACCCTGGTCCTGAATTGCAATGTATCCAGACTCCCGCTGATTTTAAATTAATGTCTGGTCTCAAATGTATTCATCTTAATGTGCGTAGCTTAGTACCAAAGATGGACATGGTCAGAATTTGGGTTAGATCAACAGATGCAGATATTGTGGTCATCTCAGAAACTTGGCTGACAAAATCTATTACAAATGAAGACATTAGCATACTCGGATACAATGTTTATCGTACTGATAGGCCCAAGAAAGGTGGTGGTATAGCCATTTTCGTTAAATCAAGATTTGATGCTTCAATTGTTCTGTCTGAGTCTATCTGTAAGCAATTTGAATTTTTGGCATTGAAGGTGGAAATAGCAAAGTCCCTCTCTATGACTGTTGTTGGGTGCTATAGGCCTCCATCTGCCACAAAGGAGGCATTGTCGTCATTGCAGCATCTTTTGTCCAAATTAAATTACAATGAGCTTTTAATGGCTGGAGATTTGAATTGGGATTGGCTAAATGCAGTTTCGGATGAATTTAGATCTTTCTGTGACTCTATTAATCTTATCCAGCTGGTCAACCTGCCTACAAGGCCAAATCTTAAACATTCTGAAAAGTCCACTTTGATTGATCTAATTCTAACAAATGTTCCTCATAAATTCTCATCCCTGGGAGTTTTCTGCAATGATTTGAGTGATCATTGTGTTGTTGCTACTTGCAGGGACACAAAAATCCCCAAACGTAAACCACGCATTATTTTCAAGAGGAATTTAAAAATATTTAATGAACAGGCTTTTCATCATGATTTGTCCTTGGTAAATTGGGGGCACATAGGTCTTTTGCCGGATGTTGAGTTAGCTTGGACATTCTTTAAGGAACATTTTGTGAAAATTGTAAATAAACATGCCCCCATCGGGAAATTCAGGGTTAAGGGACGAGATAATCCCTGGTTTTCCCCAGGGTTGTCAGATACCATCCATCAACGTAATGTGGCATGGGCCAAAGCCAGAATAAGTGATTTTGCCTCTGACTGGTCTATGTTCAGGCAACTAAGGAACAAATGCACTTCCCTCATCAAAAAGGCTAAATCTGAATATTACTTATCTGTCACAACTGAGAACCTTAATAATCCACAGAAATTTTGGAAAGTGATTACATCTATATCTGTAAGTAAAAGCCCTCAGGCTCTGCCGACATTTGTTCTAAAAGATTCGGTCCCAGTCTATGATAGAACTGAGGTTCTAAATTGTTTTAACAATCATTTTGTATCATCTGGTTCTTTGTTTGACTCTATAGGAGCTGCCCCTGTGTCTCCCTGCACAGAGGCTCCAAGGTTAACAGGAGAACCTTTTAATTTTGTACCTTTTACTGTGCAGCAAGTGCATCAGGCCCTCAACACATTGGATAGCAGAACATCCCCTGGACCTGATTCAATAGAGCCCTACTTCTTAAAATTAGCATCTGATTTTGTAGCACAGCCTCTTACAATCCTTTTTAATCTCTCAATTGAAAACAAAGAAATCCCATCTGTTTGGAAGTCAGCTTTTGTTACCCCCTTATTAAAAGGAGGTGATCCAGCGGATTTAACTAACTACAGGCCAATATCAAATCTGTGTGCCTTTTCAAAAATTCTTGAATCTCTTGTGTGTGATCAGTTAAAAGAGTTTCTAAACTCCAATGATCTTCTCTCAAAACTGCAATCAGGCTTCAGGAAAAAGCATAGTACCATCACTGCAGCTACAAAAGTGATCAATGATATATTAGTTGCTCTTGATAAGAAGCAGTACTGTGCTTCACTTTTTATTGACCTGTCGAAGGCTTTTGATACTGTGGACCATGCTGTTTTAAAGCATAGGCTTCTTTGCTTGGGTTTGTCAAATCATGTAGTTTCCTGGTTCACAGAGTATTTGAGTGACAGGACTCAGTGTATTAAATATGATGGTCTGTGTTCTGAATTTGTGAGTGTCCACAAGGGGGTGCCACAGGGTTCAATATTAGGTCCCCTCTTGTTCATTATGTACATTAATGATTTGGGAAAAAATGTGTCAGATGCTAACATGCATCTTTATGCAGATGACACAATTATTTACTGTTTTGGTTCAACTCCTGCTAGAGCTGTTGAATCTCTGCAGAAAGCTTTTGATGTAGTCCAGCAAACACTCCTGCAGCTAAAACTAGTCCTCAACTCTGACAAGACTAAACAAATGTTGTTTTCAACTTCTAAAAAAGTTTCTCAAACTGTCCCCACAGTGTCCACTCTTGAGGGAAATGTCATAGAGGTGGTTCGTATGTACAAATATCTTGGTGTGTTGATTGATGACTCCCTTTCCTTCAAACCCCATATTGATAATCTTGTGAAGAAACTGAAACTCAAATTGGGTTTCTTCTACAGGAATAAATTTTGTTTTTCTTTTGAGGTCAAAAAGCGGCTTGTCACTGCAACGTTTTTATCCAGTTTAGATTATGGAGACCTGATGTATATGAATGCCTCAGCTAAATTTCTATGTAAGATTGATGCTGTTTACCATGCTTCTCTGAGGTTCATTACCAATTGTGGAGCCCTGACCCATCACTGTGACTTATATTCTCGAGTGGGTTGGCCTTCTTTGTCCACCAGAAGGCTGGGACACTGGTGCACTTTTATTTATAAGGCCATGTTAGGGCTACTTCCCTCCTACATCTGTAATTTAATCACACAGAAAAGTGTTGCTTCTCACAATCTGCATTCAAACAATCAGTCAGTTCCATTTGCACGCACAGAATTAGGAAGAAAGTCCTTCATCCATTCTGCTCCCACCACATGGAACTGGCAACAAAAAGATTTTAAATTAACCGAAATGATTTCTTTGAACGCTTTCAAATCTAAGTTGAGAGCATTTCAGACCTCTTTTACTTGTAGTTGTTTTTTTATGATTTTTAATTTACTTGGAACTGTTTTATTTTTTTTTTATTTTTTTTATTATTTTAATTGGAAACAGTTTTTTCTGATTTTATTTGATAATAGCTTTTTATCATTTTAATTTCTGTCTATATGTTGTGAGTGTATTGTGAGTGAACATGTAACTTGTTGCTGCCTCTTGGCCAGGACTCCCTTGAAAAAGAGGTTTTTAATCTCAATGGGACTTTCCTGGTTAAATAAAGGTTAAATAAAAAAAATAAATAAATAAATGTAATTATTTATATTAAATATTTATTAATTGAATTTACAAAAAATATGCTATATCGTCAAATGTATTGTTATTGGGATATTACATTTTGGTCATATCACCCAGCCCTATACACAGGTATGTGAGGAGTGGTGATTAGATCTCATTTTATTTCATCTTATTCTTCATTGGACATGCTACATTCAGAGGGCTAGAGTATATAGGATGTACTTTAACCTTTGGTTTAAAATTATGCTCAAATCAACCCTCTTCTATCCCTTTATTTTCTTTATCTTGCCTCTACACATTGAATATTGGGCTGGATATTGTAGGCAAAGATAATATTAAAAACCTAATCTCACAAGGAAAATGTTGTTGTTTTCCCAGAGGTTCATTCACCTGTGTCGTCAGCATACAGCATGAATTTCAATGCCCCATGTATTTACCATTAAAGGTAATCATTCTGATCTAAAGCTGCTAAACTTGAGATCTGCTGCAACTCTCAGCTCTTTTAAATCAAGTCTGAAGACTTTTCTGTTTCCATTTTAACCTGCAATTGCATTGAATTCAAATGTTCTATTTCTACTCATTAGCTTTTAAATGTTTTATCTCTATTCATTCGCTTTTCTAATGTGTATTATGTATTTAAATCTTGCCCCTGTAAAGCACTTTGAATGGCGTTGTGTCTAAGTTGTGCTATATAAATAAACTTGCCTTGCCTTCCTAAAGTGTATGGACTTGTTCCTCATCAGGTCCCACCGTGGGCGGATGCATCACACGGAGATGAGATTCCATACGTCTTTGGCTTGCCTATGATCGGACCCACCGAGCTGTTTCCCTGCAACTTCTCCAAGAACGACGTCATGCTCAGCGCCGTGGTCATGACCTACTGGACAAACTTTGCCAAAACAGGGTATGGTGGCTCCTAAAGGGGCATTTCAACCTACTTGGCTATCTCATAAACCCCAATCAACTGCAACAGTCCAGTCACATTGAGTTATTTGTATTCATACAGCCCAATATCACAAATCACAGTTTGCCTTGGGGGGGAGGGGTGAAGTTAATTTAACTTTCCATATTACATTACATTATGTCTAACCACCACACCTCCATACACTCATTTTACATTTCAGTTTTCTGTTTTGCTACATTCATTTTACATTTCAGTTTTCCCTTTTGATACATTCATTTTACATTACAATTAACATTTAGATACAATCACTTTACAATTCAGTTTACATGTCAATAAAGGATGCAAGTTTAAACGTTGAACCGACTAGTCATGTGCAACCCTAACTTTGATATATTTATTTAACATTTAATTAATTTTATATTACATTTAATTTATTTTACCCTTTGTTTCATTCTACATTGATTGACCTCACATTCTTTACATGTTGTTGACTTCTACCAGTAGGTTACATCTGACCTATATTGCAACTTCAACTGACAGTTTTGTGCATACTCAACTTCATTCTTCATAGTGTGCTTTTGAGTGGTACAATGTGTAACATTCCCCAAAATGTAAAGGGACACCACAACCTTATAGATACACTATTCAAATGATCTGTCTTACCTCTCTCATTATGAATGGCAAGTTCCAACGGTGAACGCGATCGGGATCTTGAGTCACCTGATGGTGGGTCTGAAATATTGTAATCTACGTCGCAGTCACTGGACACAGCCGACACAGCTGGCGTCGTTTGTTGACAGGTTGACGTCTGTCGGGGATTCCTTCCCCTCCCCCTGGCACTAATACAGGCGGGGCTAAATGTAACGTTAGCTTGATCTGACTCGCTAAACTGTAACTCTTCGTCTTCGTCCTCATCATCATCCTGATCAGACTCTGAATGCTCCAAACAGGAATGATTTGAGTCCGAGTCCATTACCAGTTCTGCTAATTGTTTAGCCGTATATTTTAGGCCGGGCATCGGCATATTTCTTGTATCTATTGACAAATGTTGTTGACAGTAAATATTTGTGATATAAATGTACACGTAAAACGTCAGTTGGTGATTTTCCCGCCACACTTTCCATTCATACACTCTCTTCTTCTTTGTGATTTACGGCAGTTGGAATGGCATCTCGGCGTATTGCAACATTGCTGCTCCACCCTGTCAACCTGTACATTAAACAGTGTCTCCACCTTTCTTGTTCGGGTGACCTATTTAATGTCAGATGGTCCGGATTGACGGAAAATCTCGTCATTGGCGGGGAAGCGTTCTATGAGGAATGACGGAAATTCTCGTCACTGGCGGGGAAAGAGTTAAAGGCAAATATGGAACCTGTGAGTTAGCAATGGTGGCTCAATAGGGGATTAGAGAAACCTGTGCTCTTTCTTTTTACTACATTACATACTAAAGTAAAGAAGAGACATAAAAACAGATAAGGAAGATTTTTTTTCATTATGTCGAGAAATGTCAAGAATAAAGAGGAATACTTCAAAATGCTATTGGAGTCAGTGGGGCATTTATGTATTTTCAGCATGCTACAATTGATGTGCATGTATTGGGACATCCTAAATCTTTTTCTGGCATACTAGTATACTAGTATATATATTCTAGCAGGGAAGGATGGGTATTGGAACGCAGGGCTGGTTCGCAAAAACCAACACAGTGAAAAACAAACAAACAAATAGACAAAGAAAAACATCTGTTAAGACACAGCCTCCTCTCTCACCACTACATTTGAAATAAAAAAGCCATTGTTCCTTAATAGAGTCTGGTTACTGTCATGCTACATGTCCTTTGAGTAAAACCACTGAGATCACCCACACTCCCCTGAATATTCTGCTAATTTAAAGAAATACTCACAGTAATAAAAAGGCACAGTAGGAACTCAAAGAATGGTATCCCACAACATTGCTGATAATGATGCAAACTGTAAAGGTTGTTTCTTACAGTTGCTTTTTTATTTTGTGCTAAAACAAAAGAAGGAAAAAAACTATAAAATATTCTCAATTTATTGCACCACCGCATTTGACATTACGAAGAAAAAAAACGGTTAATCACACATGATGGAGTGATTCTGATGAATAGGGTTAGAGTTAGGGTTAGCGGTCCGTTTTGCACGTTTGATTCTCCAAATCATCGTTCCATTCATTTGCTATGCAGCAAACCTGATTTGCATCTGTAGCTAAAGGGCTATGTGTAACGGCTGGATCAGGAGGACACAGGCGCGGAGACAGAAACAGTTTTAAGAAGATTTATTTTGGAAGTAACCAGCAGGGGGTTAGGACCGTGATCCGGGGGGGGGGGGGGGAGCTGGCTGTCATGGGGCTCCAGGGAGAGAGCAACGGGGAAAGTCCAGGGAGCTGAGTGTGAGCAGGCTAGAGCAGGCAGGCAGAGGGGTCCGGGAGGAAGTGCTGGCGGGCGAGGGCTGGAGCTGGTGGCTGGTGGCTGGAGTCAGGCCGGGAGAGCTGTGGCAGAAAAGACAGGAGTTAGCCAGGAAAAATGCAAAAAGCAGAGCTGCAAACAGGTTAGCTTAGAGAGAGGACTGACTGTGTGGAAACAGAATCTACAATCTGGCAGTGTCTGGCAGGTAGGGCCGGGTATATGAAGAGCAGTTTGATGATTGATGGCAGCTGTGAATGCTGGTGATTGACTCCAGCACACCTGACTCCAACCCTGCAATAGACCAGCACAAGGGTAAAAGGGAAAAACAACACAAGGGCTTGAGGCCAAAGCAGGATCATAACACTATGTTATCCAAACCGTTTTTTTTTGCAGGCATTTTGTTCTGCAATCACTCTCACAGCACTTGAACAACATGCAATTAACATTACAAGATGTGTCCTCAATATTAACCCACATTTGAGTATTGTGCAATTGCGGTTTTTTATTGACTGCACAGTGCAACTGGTATTCTATGCAGATATCCTCAACTGATCTTCAAATACATAATGGCCATGCCCTAAAAGAGTGACATTCTCCACGGGACAAAATTACAATAGTTCTTTCATCTCTGTCTTCCGTCTCACATTGCCTTTCAGCATACAGTCATGAAGGTAATTGTTTCTTTTGAGTGTAATGGAGGGGGGGGGGACTTTGGCTTTTTCTGAGCACTACCCAGTAGCCCTAAGGGGGAACAGAAAAGGCACTAATGGTCGACATATATAACCCCAAATTGACGTGGAATGCCGGGTACCTGGGAGATTTATGCCACCAATTTGAATGGTTAAGCGTGTTCCTGATGAGGTCTGGCCGGCTCCATATGCCTGCTCCCAGACAATGAGGCGCTCGGTGGCTCTGAATGGCCCTCCATAGCTCACGGGGGCTGGCTCTCTTTCTGCTCAGATTAAGTGTAAGTGTTTCTATTTAGCACAGGATCCTGCAGGCCCAATGTTGTCCGTAAGCTTCTCTGTATTACTGACTTTAAGGGGGACAGTTCATGTGGGGTTTGCTGACCTGCATTCATAGGGTAGTTCACTACAGTCTTATCATGGCTTCATTCTAATGTTTTACTAAGAGAATATGGTATATAGGATTAAAAAAAAGGAAAAAAAAATTCTCGGTTGGGTTATAGCAGCTCCTGAAGCATTGTGAATGTGAAGTTATCAGCATGGTTTAACATCATTACCCAAACAAACTCTTTGGCTGGAAGCTTTGTTTTATATCAAATTCTATAAAAATGTGTGTGCTCCCAACATGAACGCCATCATTTAGTTATGTTGCATGGAAATAGTTGAAATATGGGAAATTTATAACAGTACAAACTATCTCAAAATCTTTAGAAAACCATCTGTCATATGTGAGCAGAAATACACCTTTACACCTTTCTTGATTTTATCAGGTGTAATATCTTGGAAATGGTTGATTCATATTCTATGAATCCTCTGGGCCTCATCTCACCACTGCATTGCTGTATTTTCATAATTACACTGTGGTCAAAATAAAAATTAAATTGGAAAAAGATAGTCATCATGTCTCAAAAAGGTCCACTCCCAAAATGAAGTGGCCACAGGGTGACTGAACTATGACTGAGGCAATATGTCTCTGGTTGCATTGTTTCAAATGTGCTTGTGTAACTGTCCTGTCATAAAACATCAGCACATTTGTCCTCTGAATTCGTTTATTCTTTCATTGTCAAATAATGTTTTCTCCTTGACTCTTTTTTGTCAGGGACCCAAACCAGCCTGTGCCCCAGGACACCAAGTTTATCCACACCAAGCCCAATCGCTTTGAAGAGGTGGCATGGACCCGCTACAACCAGAAAGACCAGCTCTACCTGCACATTGGCCTCAAGCCAAGGGTCAAGGAGCACTACCGCGCCAACAAGGTACAGACAGATAGGACTGAATGCACTCTCTCCCTGCGTTCCAATTCACATACTGTTTCTTTTTACTACACTACATACTAAAGTACAGAAGAGTTTTAGGGCCACAGGAGAGAAAAGATAATCAGATAAAGATTTTTTTTTTCGTTATGTCGAGAAAAGTCATGAATAAAGAGGAATACTCCAAAATGCTATTGGAGTTAATGGGGCATTTGGGTATTTTTGCATGCTACAATTGACGTGCATGTATTGGGACATCCTAAATCTTTTTCTGTCATACTAAATAGTATGGAAGTATGGGGATTGGAATGCAGGGTCTGTCTTTCTGTTGAACACTTAAGCTAACAAATACCTGGGACAAATCCCACATCAAGCACAGGCCAAGAGAATTCCAAACCTAGAGTTAACTGAGCCAGTTGAAAACTTTGTGATAGCAGTTAACCGGGATCACTTCCATAATGTTTATCTTACATCACTTTAGGATATTGGTCCATGAATGTTTGTTTTTTTGTAGCTACCCTTATATTTGTATCAATATGTTCCAGTCAGTCTTTAACATGAGGATGACAGTCTTAGCATTTGTTGATCTGAAAAAGAGTTATGGGTTTTTTGGCTAATTATTTGTTATAGTCAGTGATGACATTCCCATTCTAATGTACTGTCCGTATGAAAGCCCTTCCATTTTCAATCCCACTTACAAATGTTCTCCACAGGTCAACTTGTGGTTGGAGCTTGTTCCTCATTTGCACAGTCTCAATGAGGTCACTCAGCTCATCCCCACGACAACCAAGGTTGGTACTAAATCATCTATATATCTCATGCTGCTTCTTCAACTGTACCGCCGGAGTCATTCTCTTCACTGCAAAGGGTTTGGAGTTAGAGCCGGGCAACTTAAAAAAGGAATTTGATTTTAAAAATGCAATATTCACATTGTTTGTTGGCCTAACTCTTGTGTAAGCATGCCCTTAAGTGCTACCTGACATGTTGGATACAGCCTCTGGTCATTTTCAAAGTCACATACATGCCTAAATATATATGTTGAAGTGTTAATTTATATTAGTATAAAAGAGGATATGTTATAGAAGCAAAATAGTTACAATCCTCAAAATTGACCAGTGCTTGATAAAAACAATATGTTTTGCCTGCCATGGCTCACCTTAAAGGCTTAGAATGTGTAAGCACAGACAAAATAGCCTTGAACATATACATTACATAAAATAAAATCACATTTTATTTAGCCAACACTTTTATCCAAAGCGACTTCCATTAAGTGCATTCAACAGTCAAAAGTCTTTAAATCAATCATTTATTGACCATCCTTTTCTTTGTTAGATCCCACCACCGGAGGCTACCAACCGCACCCCTAAGACCAAGCTTCCAGTGACCAAGCGGCCCAACAACAACTACAACAACCCCACCCCGTTCCCCACGGAGGGCCAGGACAGCCACAACAAGCAGCCTCACCTGGTGGACCAGAGGGACTACAGCACGGAGCTGTCTGTCACCATCGCCGTGGGAGCCTCCCTGCTCTTCCTCAACATCCTGGCCTTCGCCGCCCTCTACTACAAGAAGGACAAGCGGCGCCACGACGTGCACCACCGGCGCTGCAGCCCGCAACGCAGCACGGCCAACGACCTGGCTCTGCACCACACCCAGGAGGAGGAGCTCATGTCCCTGCAAATGAAGCAGCACTCTGCAGACCTGCAGGAGCGTGACTGCAGAGGGCTGGTGGGGGGCCTGGGTGACTCGCTACACCCCCATGACATGGTGCTGAGGACTGCCTGCCCGCCCGACTACACGCTGGCCATGAGGCGCTCGCCCGACGACATCCCGCTCATGACCCCCAACACCATCACCATGATCCCTAGCTCCATGGGGGGGCTCACCTCGCTGCACCCCTTCAACACATTCCCCAGCAGCGGGCAGAACAACACCCTGCCCCACCCACACTCGCACTCCACCACTCGGGTATAGCAGCCCCCCCTTATAAGGATTGCACCCACGCATAGTAGGCAGGCAGGCAGGGCAGGCAGGCAGGCAGGCAAGACTCTGACGGCTAAAGGCCAAAATCTAAAAACGCCACTGCTGCCACAGCAGAGACTTAAAGGGCCGACAACGCTGCTGACAACACACACACACACACCACACACAGATTTTGTCAGTAGATGGAGCGGCCATGCCAGCCTGGAGTTGCCTCACACACCCCTATTGGATTACAACGGGGCCGTACGACAAGACCCTGTTAATACTGGAGGGAATATAGTCAAGGGGATTTTTCTAGAGGATTTGGACAAAAAGGGTTGAACAAAAAAAATATGAATAATTGTGTTTTTTGTAGAAAAATTTAAGACAATAAGAAAAAAAGTACAAATAAAGGAGTTGAAGAACAATAACCCTACAAGCTAAAAGGAGGACGAGGAGGAGAATTTTTTTCTATGGTTATTTTTGTTGTGATATTGCAGCAAAACAAGGTACAGTAAAGTACTTTTTCTTCGTGGCGACATGATTTGGCCTTGGGGATCTCTTTGACAAATGACTGCTTGACAGTGTTATCTGGGAGCAGAGCATCAGACACGCCTCGGAGCTGAGAAGAAGAGGGGGAGCGCTTTGTATGCCAAGGGAAACATATTGTTTTCCCGTGGCATTGCAATGCAGATTACTCTGTTTGGTGGGGCCCAGAGTAGACAACTATGGCATGTGTTAACTTCTCTAAATGGGAGGTTATGTAAGATAAAAAAAAGCAACAAACAAAAAAACAATTGTTGAATAGAGAAAAAATGAAGGACTGAAAACTTTTGGAGGAATAAAAAGAAAGCCTGGTATGCACAACGGAACCATTTTGAGGAGATGAAAAAATAAATGTCACAGATACTTTTCAAACCATTTATTTTTGAGGATCAGGAACAATTTTATTGTATAGAACCTATTTACATATCTAGATCTGTACACTAAGCACCAAGGCTGTTTAAGCCCTCTTCTCTTGGGGGGGTGGGGGGGTATCTATACTGCAAACCTGCCAGCAGGACACAACCAGTGGGGAGTGGGATCCAAACCTACTGGCTTTCTGGCTATTTCCAACTTCGACATAGAGAGCTGGGGGACAAAGGATGATTGGATATTTTAGCACGATGCGCATGACAATTTACCTGCTTGATGGCTGCTCTGCTGATTATGTCATTATTAAGAATAATCCCTCCCCCCAGTTCCCTTGCATTGGAGCTATTTTCAGATGGATCTTTCCTGTTTTGGATTACAGGAAAACACACACACACACACACACACACACACACGCCCCGCAGGACCATGGGAAATGCAGTTCCAGGTTGTGGATGCTGTGGGACACAAAAGGGGGAGGGGCTGGGGATATGGTAAAACTTTCTTGCATAACATTATATAGCTTGAGTGGAGCTGGGCATATAAGGACTAGTTTTGTACTACTGTGTGTTGGTACTACTTTTTGATAGTGGTTAAAAATCACATGACACCATATCAATCAAAACTCATTGTACCTTCAGTTGATATCAATGTTATTTGCTATTCTACCTATTGGACCACTTTACCGTATAGAAGTTCCTGCACTGTTTATTCCATTGCCCTTCTTTTTTGTGTGTGTGTAAGATCTGCTAATTGAGTGATGCGGTGGATTCCCATTGGTTTGAAAAAAAAAATGAGGCGGGTGGTGATATGGGACATAATGATGGAACAATGAATCTATTTGCTATGTAGCTGTTCTTTTCCCCTATCCAGACAGGTTCTGTAGAGCTGTTTAACGATGAATGCCGGTATACATGACTAACACAAGTCAAAAGCCAAGCACAGACACATTGCATTGGGTGAAACTCTCTGGTAAATGCACAGCAGGGTACATCACATCCCATGATGCACTCTCCATCTAGTTTTTATCATGGACCAAGGTTGATCCGTTATGCGAAGATATAAGAAAAGATGCATTTAACCTCACTTTAAAGAGCTACTACTTCTGCCTTCATCTAGGCCCCCACTCTTTTCCTATTAAGGATTCTCTGCTGACAGGTTGGGCTGTTTAGCAAAACGCCTTCCCCCTCTCGCATCACTTTACTGTCTCCTGTAATCATGTCTGCCATTACTAACACCTTTAGGTCAGTGAGTCCTCCGCCAGCTAACAACGTTAGCCACCGCAGTAGGATTGTGTCATACAGCGACGCCACACTGCGACTCATTGCAATGGGGGAAAGTGGTGCTCTTCTTCTAAACAGACAGACAGAGAGAGACAGAGAGAGAGACAGAGAGAGAGAGAAATACCCTGGATGGCAAGCATATTGTGCTAGTCTATAAGATCTGTATGCCGGCACAGAGATGCTACTTGGTAAGCTGAAACGCTTGTCTCCCTGTTTCCCCTTCACTAATGTGTGGAGGCCTCTGTTGTGGAAAGACATCCTGCCCCCCTCATCCCCCCCCCCCTTTGGCTCGCTCACAGGCACTGTGCAGTCATTCAAAATAATGAGTGCAGACTACTGTTACCCCATACAACCCTGTGGTTAAACCATCTAGTCCGTCATACAGGGAGAGGTGCTTTCTGGGATACCATTTCAATTGAATCAACTAATTACATCTGATTGTTCTTCTGAATGAAATCAACTGCTCCAGTTTAATCTGGGATTTAAACTACAGAAATATGCCAAAGCCATGATCATCATTGCACATCATCCTTAATGGGCCCATGGGCTTTCTATATACCCTTCTCTCAAAACAAACAAACCAACATCAAACCAGTGTGAATTTTATAATCTTGGGACAATCCATCCTGTAGGTCTGTTGGCATTACTGGCACCGACAGGCTAGCTTTTAGCTGTAGCACTCAAGCGTGTAGCGTGTGTGTGTGTACAAACACCCTCACTCACAACCATGTGCTGAATAATTAGGCCTGGGCTTGCAAGTGTTTCGGTATCTACTCAAGTTTCTGCACCTAGACAAACACGCTGATTGCCTTGATTTGGAATGGAGATTTATAAGACTCATAAAAAAACAAACTACATGACCTTGTTTTAGTATCCAACGCCCAATGGCTGAAAACCCTTTCACAAGAAGAAAAACGAAATGCTCATGTTGGTTGGATAGCCCAACTGACAGTGTTGAGGACAATTTGATAGCAGAAAAATAGATTAATAAATAGATTTGCAATTTGACAGTATACAACAACAGGGTCTAGCTGCCAGTTATGCTGAAATCAAACACAAGATCAGCTGAATGAAGGCCAAAGTCAGACTCAGATACAGAAGATGGAGTCACCTCTAAATACACCAACAAAATAGGAAAAGTCAAAATAATTTCTATAACACATTTAAAAACAACAGCAGTTGACCAAGAAGTTCTCTACAAGATACAATACAAAACAACATATAAGATACATGACAAAAGAAGTTAGGAGTGTCAAAGTCTCAACTTGTGTTAAAGGCCAATGCAACAATAGTGAGTCTTCAGCAACGTATTAAACTGTTCAATTTTACACGGACTAGCATGTCATTCTGTCTTTGCCGTCTCTCTCCTAATTTGAAAACATCTATGACGATCACAGTGCAGTATTCTTGCCCAGTCATAAACCTGTAAGCACTCGATAATGAAACCTGGGGTCAGGATAATTATGCCAAATGATAACACCTGTTGATAACATGTTACCCTTAACACACACACACACACACACACACACACACACACGGATAACAGAGTGATGACAAATGGTTCCACTTTCATTCATATGTGTTTTGAATCTATAAAACGTTGTTGCTGGCCTTTGTATTTCATTCAAATCTCTAACAAAACATTTGACCAAACTCACAACAGGATAATTTAACAATAATCTGACATAGGGACCATCTTAAAAAGAAGAAAAAAAAAACATGTAGTGTGGTCCGAGCACGAGCATATTGTCATGCAAAGGCTCAACATACCTGCTTATACCATCACATTTGGGGCTAGAAGTTCTATGTCTGCATATTTGTCCTATTGCACTTCAAGGCACCCATAAACCTATTCACTTCCAAAATGACCCTATTGCTGTTGCTGTTGAATGTGAGATTCAACGCAACTTGTCAGCTAATGTCAGCTTACACGATGTAGGCGTGCATACATAATGTTATTATAGTATAAAATTAAATTGGCCCTACATAAAGCGGCAACATACTAGTGGTCATCATTTAAAAGGCACCGCCCACCAGATACATGGCATAGGGGCAAAACAAGGGCCACCCATTGAATTAAACATGTAATTGCACTGATGGTTAAATAGTCAAGGAATTGCATGGCCATGCTAAGTAGCTGACAGCTGAGGATGAATGTTAATTGATAACTTGCCATGCTTTTCAACTGTCTGAACGGTGATCAGTGATGAATGCAAGGCAACTGTGTGCGAGGAAAGTAAGATAAATGGTCCACTCCTAAAATATTGTTAGAGGCTTAATGTATGGGGGTGAGTGCTAATAATAGGTTGCATGTTTGGTGACTTGATGCAAACATACCACTTTAATCAGCCAAGATCTGCGTCTTGTGTGCAATGTGAATGGGTAGCTGACACATTCCCTGGTGAAGGAGAAGATGAGAGAGAGAGAGAGAGAAAACAATTCAAATTCACACACACAGTTCCAGAAAAAATAGGAAAAAATTAAACACCCTGACTGCCCAGCACCTTTAATGAGACTGATGAACTCGCTGTACATATCTACTGATGGAGAGTATGGAGGTTGATTAGTTAGCATAACCGGATATCAGTGTCATAGCACACAAAACACACCTTAATGCATATACAGTACTTACCTACTGCAGGATGTATGTATGTTGAGGACTTTCAACAGTCCTCAAAATGATCATGGGCAAACAAGGCATCTGACATTTAGATGTTTCAAAGTTGCAGCATTTTCTCTCTGGCATTTGTTTTTCATAACAAGCTTATTTTTAACCTTTTCCCCACTCACTTACACTCACTAGTAAGTTGACACACACACACACACACACACACACACACACACACACACACACACACACACACACACACACACACACACAAAGTTGTCTTCATGTCTGCTCAGCTGTTTCTCTCATATTGTTGACAGTACACATATTGTAGTCTTCTCTTAGCTATTGAACGTGCCTAGTGAATTTGTTTTTATCTGATGACATACCAAGAGTTCTGTGAACTTCTCAAACTTTGCTAAACACAGCACCACTTCAGCATATCCACCGCCTACCTTTAATGGTGATGTTGCATGTGCTGTACAAACCTCCGTTCACACGTAACAGCCAACGACATATCCTTTGGAGTGCTCAGTGCTAGCACTCAAAACACTAGGGCTAACAACGATCTGTAACGATTGAATTGAACAGATATCATTTGAACCAATCTCGAAAAGTATGAGCAGACAAGCAATACTGCCTTTCACAATCAAAAACACATCTTTGATTTTCAATAAATCATAGTATTGTTATTAAAAGCAGTAGTAATAAAACTAATTTGTACACTCTACTTTTATAATAAAAAAAATATATATACTGTATATACAGCTCCGCAAAAAATTAGGAGACCAGTCTGAATTTTTCTTAAATCTTCATCTCTACATCATTTATTGAAAATGCTCTCAATGACAAAACATGTATTGGAATTTGGTAGAAATGTTGTCAGTAGTTTATATTATAAAATCAAAATGTTCATTCTACAACATATGCCTCTAAAGAGTAAACATGAGACACTGAATTTTTGGAGTGGTCTCTTCATTTTTTCCGGAGCTGTATATATACACTCAACAAAAATATAAACGCAACACTTTTGTTTTTGCTCCCATTTTTCATGAGATGGACTTAAAGATCTAAAATTCATTCCAGATACACAATATTACCATTTCTCTCAAACATTGTTCACAAATCTGTCTAAATGTGTGATAGTGAGCACTTCTGCTTTGCTGAGATCATCCATCCCACCTCACAGGTGTGCCACATCAAGATGCTGATCTGACATCATGATTAGTGCACAGGTGTGCCTTAGACTGTCCACAATAAAAGGCCACCCTGAAATGTGCAGTTTTGTCTCACAGCAAAATGCCACAGATGCCACAAGCATTGAGGGAGCGTGCAATTGGCATGCTGACAGCAGGAATGTCAACCAGATCTGTTGCTCGTGCATTGAATGTTCATTTCTCCACCATAAGCCGTCTCCAAAGGCGTTTCAGAGAATTTGGCAGTACATCCAACCGGCCTCACGACCGCAGACCACGTGTAACCACACCAGCCCAGGACCTCCACATCCAGCAGGTTCACCTCCAAGATCGTCTGAGACCAGCCACTGAGACAGCTGCTGAAACAATTGGTTTGCATAACCAAACAATTTCTGCACAAACTGTCAGAAACCGTCTTAGGGAAGCTCAACTGCATGCTCGTCGTCCTCATCGGGGTCTTGACCTGACTCCAGCTCGTCGCCATAACAGACTTGAGTGGGCAAATGCTCACATTCGATGGCGTCTGGCACTTTGGAGAGGTGTTCTCTTCACGGATGAATCTCGGTTTACATTGTTCAGGGCAGATGGCAGACAGCGTGTGTGGCGTCGTGTGGGTGAGCGCTTTGCTGATGTCAATGTTGTGGGTCGAGTGGCCCATGGTGGTGGTGGGGTTATGGATGAAGAACACAGGTGCATTTTATTGATGGCATTTTGAATGCACAGAGATACCGTGATGAGATCCTGAGGCCCATTGTTGTGCCATACATCCATGAACATCACCTCACGTTTCAGCAAGATAATGCACAGCCCCATGTTGCAAGGATCTGTACACAATTCTTGGAAGCTGAAAATGTCCCAGTTCTTGCATGGCCAGCATACTCACCGGACATGTCACCCATTGAGCATGTTTGGGATGTGCTTGACCGGTGTATACAACAGCGTGCACCACTTCCCACTAATATCCAGCAACTTCGCACAGCCATTGAAGAGGAGTGGACCAACATTCCACAGGCCACAATTGACAATCTGAAAAACTCTATGCGAAGAAGATGTGTTGCACTGCATGAGGCAAATGGTGGTCACACCAGATACTGACTGGTTCTGAGTCCCCAGACCCCCAATAAAGCAAAAAAAATGCACATTTCAGAGTGGCCTTTTATTGTGGACAGTCTAAGGCACACCTGTGCACTAATCATGATGTCAGATCAGCATCTTGATGTGGCACACCTGTGAGGTGGGATGGATTATCTCAGCAAAGCAGAAGTGCTCACTATCACACATTTAGACAGATTTGTGAACAATGTTTGAGAGAAATGGTAATATTGTGTATCTGGAAAGAATTTTAGATCTTTAAGTCCATCTCATGAAAAATGGGAGCAAAAACAAAAGTGTTGAGTTTATATTTTTGTTGAGTGTATAAACCAAAACTGCAACATGCAGAGGGCCAACACTTGGATTGTACATGAAAGAAGGAACCGGGCTGGTTTAAGGCTACCATAAGCAACTTTGTATAAATTATTCAGTTTCCTAAAGGACTTGAATCTTTTCAAACAAAGAAATATGTGGATTAGCATTTACAACCAACATAGCTAAGCCCCTCCATTGAAAGTCACTTTGGTGAAAGTTGTTTCAACCTGTATTTAAAAGGCAACGGAACTCACCCGCCTACCTTTTGATAGAGGAAACATTAAGCCCAGTTTAGACCAAAGATTCGCCTTGCAACTGCCTGTGACGAGAAGGTTTTAGAACGTCGCGGGGGAGAAATCGCAGCAGTGTGAACTGCTCGTTGCAGCGCGTTGCAAGGAGTCGCAGAAGATTCAACATGTCAAATCGCAAGTTCCAGTTTTAGAACGTCTAGGCCAGCTCTTTCCGAGCGGTTGTGAGCAGTTGCAGTTGCATCTCGTTGCAATGCAAATCTTTGGTCTGAACTGGGCTTTAGGCCTTTAAACTTAGAACTTAGAACAGTAAAATATCGATGGATAGTTAAGCAAGCCAATCAAATGGGAAAATAAGCTCAAATTTAATTGCAGCTCTTATGTTGTTTATACGCTGTGGCAATTTTAATAGCCAACACTTTGACTTTGTTTTTCTTTCTTTTTTTTGCACTTTTCTAGTGTCATATTTAGTCCCTGGTTCGTAACTGAATTCATGTTTCTTAATTCAAGGAAATGCTATAAGGAACTACTACTGTTTCGTCAAGATGTGCTCTGTTGAATGGGTGCAGCATGCAGCAGTGTGTCTCTTTGTGTGTTTGGTGAAACACAGACATCATGGCATTAGTTGTAAACTGTGCCCATTCAAAATTAATCAGCCGTTATTGAGGTCATTTTACACGGAAATCCATATGCTGATGTTGTCTTTTTTTTTAAAGTTGAAACTATATTCCATCGTCAATAACGTATGCTTGTGCACTCATCTCATTTGTCACTATTTATTTCTGCAATGTGCCTAATTACCGAGTTTGTGTTCTAATACTTTTAATATTGTGATTATTTGATGTGTCATTTGACATCTGGCTATAGTCCTGAATGGGGAACTGGGGATTTGGGGATATACTGTATATTGTCTGTGTGCTTAAAACATCACTCAAATCTGGAGGCAAAAAAGTGCGCACATCCTTACATAAGACATACAAATATACAAGTCTGTGAACAGCCCAAGTGTTAAGAATGACTCCTATCCAAAAAACTGTATTGTCCATCACTCAGAGAGAGAAAGAGAGAGAGAGGGAACTCCAAACCTATCCAGGTAGCATTTTTCTTCAGTCATCTCTGTTTTAAAAATCCCAACAACATGTGTTTTAATTAGCCAGTCTTAGCAGGGTATCATGTACTAATTCACACATTTTACAACAGAAGGAACTTAAGAAAACCCTGTTCTAGGGGGGGGACTGACTGACTGCGGATGGACAGGAGGACAGAGGGAACGAGCACTGCGAATGAATGTAACGCAATGTGCCATTTTCTAACCTCAAAAAAACCTGCAGCAGATACAACAACGACGACAAACCCAACCCTCAGATTGATCCTGAGAGGTTTTTGCTATAGCAGTGGTCTGATGAAGTAAAAGTTGGATTTGTTCTTTAAAAATGCCATGTGAAACAGAAGGGGAGGGGGTGGGGGGACTACAGTATGTGAGCTGTTCTGGCATTTGTAATGTAGATTATTTGTCACTTGTCTTTCTTTCTGGTTAAATAGTAATTACTCTTCTGGAGCACAATAAATGATTTTAATATGCCGATACGTTTTTTGGTGGTTCTTCCTTTATTGTTTTCCTTGTGTAGTGAGAAAAGTGAGATCATAAGGCTGTAATAATCAAGCAGAGAGTGTTTAATAATCAAGCAAAAGAGTATTCAATCAAACAACAGAGGCTTCATGTTCTATCCAGTAAGAACATGGAGGTCCATCCGACCCAGGAAGCCCCACGGTGACTTTCTGAGAAGAATGGACCCGATCAGATGGCAAGTCATATCTTAAAGTCAGATCAGATTGGGCAAGCAATGGGAAGTGTTGCAGGGTGGAGGTCGATCCCCGTCTACCCCCCACATGTCCGAAGTGTCCTTGGGCAAGTCAATTGGTCCCGAGGGTGCTTGCACCCTGCGTGGTAGCTGCTGCTATCGGGATGAATGTGTGTGTGATTGGGTG
The DNA here is from genome assembly GCA_026929865.2 of Hyperoplus lanceolatus. Taxonomy (NCBI): domain Eukaryota; kingdom Metazoa; phylum Chordata; class Actinopteri; order Uranoscopiformes; family Ammodytidae; genus Hyperoplus; species Hyperoplus lanceolatus. Next base: position 2,525,426 of record CM049403.1, read on the forward strand.
AATGTGTACAAAACTATGTAAAGCGCTTTGAGTCTGTGAAAAACCAGGGAAAAGCGCTATATAAGTGGAGTCCATTTACCATTTATCAGCATCAACAATAGTGTTGTGTGTTTCAATTGGCAGTCAGGTGAGGGGGAGGGGGTGAGGGAGGGCTCAGTGACAGACTGTTTACTGTTGCAGGGGGGTATCCAAGGGAGAGGGGGGGTTGGGGATGTACAGTCTGAGTACTCTGTAATACACTGTTGAGGATTTTAACCTACATACAGGAGTAATACAAGATAAATACAATGTTTCCTATTACATTAATAAGCATTCCAACATTCAATATCTGCCACCACACTTGTTATGGCTGTTCATTTGCTAATTTGGACTAATTCAATTGGTGACAGATACAGTACATCCACTCACACTCACAAGTGATTCATTATTTTTTTGTGGCTACTTTAAATTGGTTTTCTGCGAATGGAAGAAGCACAAGCTTTGTCCTCAGCATCATAGGCATTTAGACAAACCGCTGATGCCTGTCTGACCTTAAAACAATCCTACGGTTCAAACCATATTCTAACACACAGATACATATCTCTCAAACGGTCTTATATCAGTGTTCAGAGCAGGCGGATGAGAAATGTATCGAACAGATGCATCTCCTACATGATATTTAATTTTTTCCAAGGGGAAAACGGCTTCTTCAAATCATGCATATGAATGTAGCGGGTACAGGTGGTTCAGATTAATTCAGCTATTAGAAATTAATCTGATGATTAATAATACTTTAATAATTTATTAAAGTTCAAAAGGGGCACCACCATTCATTTAAGAATGGAAAAGTAATAGCAAATTGTCTCGTTTAATCAATGGTTTATTCTCAAATGTTGATTAGTTTAATGTTCAGTTAAATGAATCAATATTAATAAATCCTAGTCTCAATGATCATTTCCATAAAATAATTTAATCAAATAATTACTATTATGAATTTGGTAATATGATCTTAACACTGAAGGCTACAGAGTCTTTCACTTGTTGATTGTTGACACTCCAATAATATCCACACAAATAAATCACAAACACTTCTGGTTACAATATAAGAACATTTATTTTAACCACAATGAAACTTAAGGTAACATCCGTGTTATACACGCATAAAGCAAATACACTTAGCAAACTTAATCAAAGAAAACATCTAGAACATTGTACAGCCATGTACCAGTATGTATGTGTGTGTGTGTGTGTGTGTGTGGTGTGTGTGTGTGGTGTTTGTGTGTGTGGGTGAAGCGAAGTAGGAAAAGGGACGGGGGAGTTCCCACGTGATTTATGACTCGAGAGGTGAGTCAGACCATGCAGGGGAGCTAGGGAGTCGGTCAGTGAGACAAGGGGGCTTGTAGACTAACCCTTACCAAAGGTACAGGGAGGGGCGAAAGGCCCAAAATGGCGGCGGGCTAGGCTAAGCAAGGCTATTAAGGCCCAAAATGGCGGCGGGCTAGGCTAGGCTAGGCTATTCTACCTCCACCCGACAGGGGAAGTAGCTACCACGGGTACTCAAAAGGGCGTCTACTTCAGAACAAAGGACATGAAGGAGGGGCTTTGGGAGGCGGGGATTTTGAAAAACCACTCGCTCTTTAAATGGATTCTACCGCCGATCTCAACACCAATTCTATCTGATCAAGACTACAATTAGGGTTATCTAACGTGTGTGTATGTGCGTGCAGGAGAGGAAGAGGAGGAAAGACCACGCTTGAGCTCGGGGAGGGGGGAAAAGAAAAGTGTGAGGTTTTTAAAACACAAAGCAGAATTAAACCACACTGCAGCACTGAATGAAATTATCAAACTTTCCCCGTTCTGGCTCTCCGTGGGGGAGGACAAACGGAGATAAATCACACAGCTTGTTCAAAATAGCAAACACAAATTCGAAAATAAACAGTATTGTTCAACACTTTAAAAAGTAATAATAACTAAACATCTGCCCAGGTAATTATAAAGCCAACATCTCACTTGGGGGGACGCCTAATGTCCACTGCTCGTCGTCGTTGAGGCGGGCAGGCCAGCCAATCCTTTCCGGGGCTGGCGGGGGGGCTCGCAATACGGCGATCCAAGGCTCTGAACCTTTGGCGGTCGGGGAGCTGGTGTGGTGATCTCTGCGGTCTTCAGATCAGGAGAGAGGCAAAGGGGCACAGCTGATTCTGTGTGGAGGATGGAGGTTGGAGACAACTCGATCGGCTTACGGTCCGTTGTCCAAAAGGCTGGTTTCTAGGTAAACCGCCTGTGGTCCTAGTTCTTCTTCTGGTCGTTCCAACGGAACAGCTTACAACTCACTTTGTTGCTCCGGAGAGCGCCGCGGCCGCAGGCGATGGCTTTAGTAAAACACGTGGTGGTTGGTTCAGGGGATGAAGAGGGCCCTGTAGATCTGTACAGACTTGTTGTCTCTATATGTATCCGCTAAGAGCCGATGTTCAGAGAGGCAGAAATATGCCGCGAGGGCGTCCTTTTAAAGTCCCTGGCTATCATCCGGGGTGGGGCTTCAGGCTAGCGTTTGGATACGCCCATCTGAAGAGGTAAGGGTGTACTGCAGTGTTTTGGCCGCACGGTGGTGGCACAGAGTTGTCCATAGGTTTGACCCCCTACATGAATATTTGCTAATATAGGAAAAATTGCTGCTCTCTTTACATCATTGCTTATTGATTTGTGCAATTTTCCACACATACATAGTGCCTTTGGCTTTTGACTCATCTTCAGAATGTATGGTGGCCCAGAGAAGAAAACATGCAAATAAACACAACACAAGCAAATGCCTAAAATAGCTATCAATCTGACATGTGCACTGCATTGTGGGAAAAATGTAAACTGAAAAATCACAACCAGACACTGCTAGTCGCACAAAACAAAATGGAAATGATTCCAAACTAGTTTTTATTTTTTGACATTTGGATTGCATCATTCAGATATTATGTACCAGTCTTCAACATAATCAGCAGAAGGCTTGTGTGTGTGTCTGAACATGTTTATCACATTGGCCTATTTGCATAATGTTTATGCATATGTACCTGGAAAAATTGCAATCCTAGTTGGAAACCAACCGTAATTAAAATTACATCTAGTAGATACAGTCAGAAAAAGTGTGCTCTTGAAGAACTCAGATAACCACGTTTCAATATGGGATCAAGAAACTACTGTAAAATTGCAAAAAGGTAAATTGTGCATGACCACAAATGGCTTTGTAAATTAACGATTATAATCATCTCAAAATGTAGCCAATGGTGGGCAGCTAAGATTAGAGTAATGTAATCATATTTTTGGATTAAATTTGGGAGCTGGACAGCTGTGCTTGTTACCAGGCAAGTAAATGAACAACACCGTTTTGGCAGAGAGCAGAATATAATGTAGCACAGTTGTACACCAGACAAAATGAGGTAATTCACCTTGTGCAATACAACACACTAACCTTAGATTATTACCCTGCGTCCATACATAACAATGCTCTTATTTCTAATATTGTTATCTTTCATTTATTTCATCAACTAACTTTTTTCAGCAACCTGAACCGAACGACTGTCCAGGGCTGAAGGAGGTGGTTTCATAAACAACAACCATGATGGAAAGGTCTTCAAACTGAAGCCACATGCTACACCATTCCTGGTTTTACACTGCGCAGTACGGTTCAGTTTGGTACAGTATAGGGTTTGGTAAGGAACGGTAACCCTAGATTTGTGTTTCCACTGCCGACAGTATCCTTACTTGGCAGGTGGGGTTAATGCCGGACGGGGATAGTTGCGGCCAGTGCATAGACTGTGTATTAAAGAGGGGCCAGAGGCATTGAACTTACGCTACTATGGTGACATCATAGCAGCAGGACACAGTGTAGCCCACTGATTAATTCAATGAAGAGGAAAATCACCACAATAAATGAAGAGCTGTACGTCAAGATTTTTCTCTTAACACAAGACTCTCTTCACTTCTGCAGAAGAGATTACACACGACGGTTTATCTCTCACACGGAAATGATGAAGTTGTTGCTTCTTGGTGCTCCACTTACAGGGTCTGTTTTGAAACTTGAATTTAAAATACAGGTGCATCTCATATGCAGGGCTCAACAATAAGGATTGCCCGACGTCCCGGGGCAAGTAAAATGCCATGTCGGGCCAGTAACTGTGACAACTTACATGCCCGACCGGGCAACCGGGAGGTTCCGCTGAAATTCTTGAATAAAAAAAAAAAAAACATATTTCTTATTATTTTTTTTTTAAATTGCCAAATACACGTAATCTATCTATGGTCTATTTTCATATTTAACTGGTGCTAATTATTACATTAGCGCTAATTTTTGTGTGCGTAGTGTCTGCTACTAGCCTGGCTCCGCCCGCCCGCCTAGTCTGCTACGTTGCATCTCTCCTCTCCTCTCTGCTCCGTTTTGTGAAGGGGGGGGCGGGGCTCCACTGCCTCCACTGATACACACACACGCAGACTCGGCACAACACCGGTGAGCACACACACCCAGAGAGGTAGAGAAGAGAACTACACGCAGTAGGTTGATGTGACAGAAAGTCCAAAAGCCAACGAGTACATTATAAATGGAGTGAAGTCGACCCCGACCGTCTGAAAACCAGCGAAAATATCCAAGTTTTTTAAATGCATTATGCACCCAACGTGAATCTAGTAGTAGCGAGGATGCTAACGTTAGCTCTGCTGCTAGTAGCCTACTACCAGTTAATGTGCAGTTCAACACAAACATCAGCAACAGTTATCAGAGGAGCATCTTTACAGCCTGCATAGATTTCAATAAATGGCACAGAGGTGTCTGACTTCACATACCATGAGGTAGTGAAAGCTTAAAAGTAAGCTTCTGGAAAAGTGTTCAAAACAGCCTGGCCTGAGCCAAATTTTGAGATTTTCGAGATTTTTGAGAATCAAATCACTCATACCCCACACATAGTGAAAAAACAACAACTTTAAAACAGATTGTTGTAGGCCTAAAAAAATGTTTGCAGAAAGACGTTTTAAAGAATTGCTGTTGTAAAAGGAATAAGGTAAAACAAATAAAAATAAGTGCTGTTAGAGTTCTTTACATGATTTGTTTGCATAAAACATCTCGTTTGCAGTTATTGTCGGTTTAGAAACAAAAAAATTACAAATGTTCCAACTCAAATAATATTTGAATAATAGCCTCCACTTTCAGTATGACCCTTAACTCATCTATAATACTGTCCATGATTTGTTTATACATTGTCAATAAAGAGCAAATATAACAATTATTTGAACACGACTAATAGAAAAAAAATTGTATAGGGGCCAGTAAAAATTGACTTCGGGCAAGTAGAATTCAGATCCATTTGCCCGACCGGGCAAGTGAAAAAAAACCTTAGCGTTGAGCCCTGATATGATTATAATATAATGGAAACGCTTTTTTTTTTAAATATAATTTAATTCAAGAAGTTAAAGTTACATAAAATATTCTAGATGTATTAGACATAAAGTGATATATTTCAGACATTTTTTTGTTTAACTTTTAAGGAATCCGGCTTACAGCTCATGAAAAAAATCCAGCATCTCAAAATAGAATATTACATATGACCAGAAATGTCGCACTTTTGATAATCATTCATTCATTCATTCATAGCAAACATTGTAAACTGTAAAAAGCAGTTTTTTCAACTATGTTTTATAATATATTAATGAACATTTAACTTCAAATCAGATTTTTTTTAAAGCTTATTGATACACCCAACTTGATATCATGTATTGCTTTTTACTAGAGCAGGTTTACAGAGGCTTAAACAGTGATTTTAAATATAGTTGGGGAAAATATATTTTAGCATAATCTTAACTAAAACAACCAGATTTCATGCAAGTACACTTTGCAAGTTGCACATAGCACACATCCTACTGCAGGAGTACTGAGGCCACGCCCCCTACATGCCCTGTGCATTCCTCCATCACATGGGGGGCAATTTACTTAATTTATTGAATGCGTTGGGTCAGACAGTTATATTTTACTCAACATTCATCTTTTTGTTGTTCAGTGAAATTATTGATTGTTCATAAAATAATCAAAACTTGATAGTTCTACTTACAAATAAATCTGTTCAAATGTAATGATTTTTTTATTGTATTACGCGCCCCACACACATCCTACCTCTACTGCGCGTCTACCTCGCGTCTGCGTCTGACTTTTTGTCACAGACTGTGAAATCAACGTAGAGCGAGCACACATCCAACCTCAGACGCACTGCTGAGGCGCGTCGGAGGCACGTCTGCAGCGACGCTCCCCTTCACCTCAGGAGGCTCGCCTATTTTTTTTCTGAGAGCAGCGCGTCTCTCTCGCGTCTCTGTGCTTTAACTGATAGAGAAATACTCTGCTGACAGTCATACCAGCAGCATTCACTCTAGTTACACGTTTACCCGGTGTGTTTATTTCAAAATAAAACATCCATCAGTCGTATACGCGAATAATCCCTTTATTTCACGATTTAATTGTGCTATCAAAATCCGAGGGATTTAAAACCTCATTTTCAATTAGTTCTGGCATTTCATTTTTGGATAAATGACACATATAGAGATCCAATATAGTGAAGAAATAAAAAAGATCATGATGAGCGCAACAGTTTTCCGTTGCTCTATCTGTGTCTACCGCCTTCTTCTTCCCCGACCACACCCCCCCCTCTCTCTCCCGTATAAATCAGTAAAGTGATTTTTGAAATACTCTGCTGAGAGTCATATTAACTTCATACTGGCAGCTTTCGCTGTAGTTTCACCATTTCCTGGTGTGTCCCCTTCAAAATAAAACTTCCAACAAGCGAAAACATGGCAAAAAAAAAGAAAAAAAATGGCAATGGGGCGCACAGATTACTGTCCAGACTCAATATAAATCATATGCATCATAGATGACATGAAATAACTTCATTTTTAATGGGAATTATCTATGAAAACTCTATGTAGAAAGATAGGGCTTTTAGAAGCAGCGCTGCAGCAGCTGCTGAGACGTTGCATGTGTGTCCGAGAAAAGTCCGAGAGAGGCAGCAGTAAGGTAAGGCGACGCGCTCCAGAGGTAGACGCAGGATGTGTGTGGGGCGCGTTAGTTTGCATGGATGTCTGCCTATGACAAAATAAAATGTTTTTATGTTTAAATTAATGTTTGGATATGAAAAAAAATCATTTAAATGACCGCCATTTAGTTGATTCCTAGAAATCCCAATTTTGAATATTCCTAAAATTCCCGAGCGAAAGTTCCAGTGGAACGTTTCCGGAAGTTTACCGAAAACTTTCCACCCCTTTGCAACCCTACTTGTCACCTACCCACGGTGCCAAAACCACTCGTAACTGGTTGGCTGACGAGTGGTAATCATTTCATTTTTTCTTTTACCCTTTATTTATTCTCGAGAGATCAATTGAGGGGTGATCCTCATTTGGAATGTGTCAATGATGTCAGTATTACTGTGTTTGATTGGCCAGACAACTCTCCTGACCGGAACCCAATAGAGATTTCATGGTGTATTGTCAAGATTAAGATGAGACAATGAAAGTGGATGAATCAATCGGCCTTATGGTAGATATATATATATATCTCAAAGTCAAAGTCAGCTTTATTGTCAACACTTCACATGAATCAAGAAAACGTTTCCCCCTATCCCGCGGTGAACATATAAAAAGTAAAAAGTGCACAGGAGCACAATATAGGAGTTTCTGTATAAATAAATAAATAATTAATTAATTGTGCAAAAAGGCAGTCAGATTCAGTTTAAAAAGACAGTCGTTAATTAAATACAAAAATAAAAATAGCAGCAATATCATATGTGTGTGTGTGTGTACTAATTTGAAATCAATCGCAACTCTTCCTCCCCGGAAAACAGTGACATTTCCCTGGTATTTGCCAATGATTAGAAGCAAATTATGCCAAAAACTGACATTTGGAGAGCAGACTGCTGTTTGGATTGAAGTGTAAAAGATCAACAAAGATGTATTTATGCTCTGTGCCACTGCTACTGCTGTGTGTTTGTGTGCGCATGTGTGTGTGCGTGTATACATGTATACACGCACACACACTTGTCTGACCAAGGGCATACACTACTGTGGGCTGCTCAGCCAGCGGGCCCTTTAGGAATAGCTTGATAAGAGAGGGCTTATTTACCATAATAATGCATCTCATCTGTGCACATCAAACACTCCTGCCCGCTCTGATAACCCGCTCTCTTTAATTTAGCACAACTGTTTGATCTAGCTGTGCTGCTTGCCGTCCCAGGGCCATTGTCGCGAGCAGTACAACAGTTGGGTAATTGCTGTGTACTTATTGTTTCCCAAATAGAACAGTTACGTAACAGTAGTGCACCTATACTGCAGAGCACCAGCTTTACAGCTTGGCCACTGAAGCTGTGTGAAAGAGAAACTTCCAATAACGTATATTTTTTAAAAGTATTGAACATTTTTTCTATTAATCTATACTCCAAACATTATGGGCAACATTATTTGCAGTGCCCCTTTAATGTGGCCTAAAACACATCCCACAGGCTTGTTTCTGATCGAGGGCCCTAATACTATTCGGCTCTGTGCCAAATGCGCTTGAAATAAATCAGATTTGAAAGTTGGTGTAACCCTGGCACAGTGACATGAAGGCTTGAATCATCAGGTTTTTAAGATACAATTTAAGGAGCCTGGTTTCCCCTCAAAGATGCACAAAAGCTTGGGAGGAAGGAACTACAATACACAATCAATTTTGAGGCTTGATTTTTTTACGATATATTTAAACAGTGATAGGAATCGGTTAAAGTCCCCTTGCAACGTATTTGATATCCAACATTTACTCTGCTTTGAGGCGGACGTGTCACACTTTACCCCCCTTCAACAAGAAGTTTTAATCACTCTTTTGTTCTGTTTCCTAACAACACACACTGCACAAAGCTTTTTTCACTGTCTGTGTTGAATTTAATTGGGATTTGCTTGAGTTTCAACATCATTTGAATCGGTTCACTGGATCCTAACCCTCAGGTAAAGCAATTATAATGGGCACACCGTCTCTCTCTTCTTGTTCAAGGCCCGGCTTCATCTTCCAAGAGCTTGTCGTGCAGAGAAATGCGATGGACGTGATCAGAGCTCTGTTTACATGTTGAATCATGAAACACTTTTTTTTTTGGATTACAAATAACAGCTGTTCTGTGTGTTTGAGGTGCTTCTTCAAATAAGAAAAAAAATGGAGTCCCGGGCTTTGCCAAACATCATTGATCCTATTTCTAGGCTTTTACACAACTAGCAGGTGTACAGATAAACTAGCACACTGATGCTATTTCAGCTGTAAACAGGTGTAAATACAGGCGCTTAAGACTTCTAACACATCCGATGGACACTTTAGTTGTTAACATTAAATGAAGGCAAACAGAGAGCTATTACCACAATTCCTTTTAGCTTATTGAAATTGATCATAGTGCTGTGCTGTACTCTGTATATTGTCCTGAGATAGAAATGCGTTACTGTCAACACAAGTGAATTCAAATAATTCCTCCGTTGGTCTCTATGGTCTCCCCATGCCTACAATGCGATCAAACAAATGCAATGAGAGAGGATGTGATGTTTCTGCCAGCCTGTCCGTCCCAATCTCTCTGAGTATAATGGGACGAGGCACTGGGCCTGTTCTCCTTGTCTGTCTCTGGATGGAAGAAGTGAAAAGAAAGTTGGAAGTGTCCATAGTGAAGCTCACTCAACCCAGTCTGACAGCCAGGCTCACTGCACCAACAGCAGCTATAAGACCGTCAGAAGCACCTCTTCAGAATAGCCTCCAGCCAATGGCAATATGATAAAATTATAATATATATATTTTTTTACATAATGACATTACATATCTAGTTTACATATTTACGTAATACATGATTATATATGCTATTTTTTATTTTTATAACCCTTACTTTTTAATATGTTCGTCTTTGTTTTTGTTTATTGTGTGTTGGCTTGATTTCTACATCTGTTTTTAAATTTGCTGTTTTACTAACGTTATGGTAAAGTATCTTTGAGTACCATGAAAAGCGCTACGGTATGTAAAATAAAAATGTATTTTTGCCTTATTTCTATTGTAATAAAAAGTAATAAAATGTGTTTGTTTATTCATCACCAGTGTTTTTGGTCCTCTTGTTTTAAGTAAGATTAAGAACACCAATGGCTTTTTGTGGCGGGTCAGTAATGATACTGAAAATGGGTATAATATTGAATAGTATTGAGTAGATCATTAGTTTAAGCAGAGCACATGGCTTTGATTAAGATTATTTTACCTGAAATGTATATTCACTGATTTGGACTGTTCATTGTTGTTTTGTAATTGGGTTTACATACTTTTGATATCATACTGATACGGGTCCAGTTACCAACATTTTAAACTAACTACATTTTTTAATGGCAGGATCCCATCTTGATTTGACCTCGATTCCTTTATTTTTCACTGGTTAAGACTATTGATCATGTTTCAGTAAATTCAGGGGCCACAGTTTTGTTGATAATCATATGGTAGTGTTATGCTGAGTTCCAGGTTTCTCAAAATTATTTTGTACTGATTTATTAATGATTATATTCGAAGAATGACATGTAGCTTAGGCATGGTTGACCTGGGGCCGGTTTCCCGATAACGTCCTCTCTTAGCGAGCTACGAAGACTCCTACGTTATGACTTACCAAAGTTGTTTACCTCTGTAGTCGTGATTCCCGAATAGTCTCTTAGGAGAAACACTCCTTACGTCATTCATACTCTGCTGAAATCAATTGCTCAGAGTTCGATTTTCCATTTCCTGCTCATTTCATGCGCAGCTGCATGACAACATAAAACGTATTGCAGTCTTTGCGAATAAAAGATTGCTAGAAATCCTTCTAGGCCGAAACATTTATTTAACACTAGAAGCGCCAGCGTTCTCTTTATACGCTGCGTAATCAAATCTACCCGTGCCTTTCTAGTGTAATATAAAGTCATAAATTAGTTTGTTTAATCATCATCTGTTTTTTGGACCTCTTGTTTTATAATCTAAGTATCTTTAAGAACACTAATCACGTTACTTGGTGGGTCAGTAATGAAACTGAAAGTAGACATAATATCGCTAATAGCCTATATCAATAAAAAAGACGGCCAAAACAGCGTCCAAATGAGCTAAAATCCTAAATACAATAAACAGTAACATGATTCTTTAAGAGGCCAATATCTAGGCTAAAGTCTTTTTTACCTTACAGGATGAGAGAGTTCAGTAGTCTGAGAATCATCAGATCAGACTGTGATCAAATTGTGAATCGTTAAATTCCTGGGCTTCTTTTCGGCATTCAACAAACCTCTTCTCTCCGCGGTGTTCCACACACAGACGGCAGGAAACGGGAGGGAACACCTGACTTTATTCTCGTATAGGCAGCGTTTCACACCAGCAAAGGATGCCCTCTTCTTAGTGATGTTGGTGGTCATGTCGGGAAAAAAGTAAACATTCTGTCCATGGTACTTGAGCTGCTGTGCGTCCCTCTCTCGTCTCAGAACATGCTCCTTCCCTCTCTCGTCTCAGAACATGCTCCTTCCCTCTCTCGTCTCAGAACATGCTCCTTATCGCTGTAGTAGTCCAACCGGACAATCAATACTCTCGGCCTAGCCCTCGTGCTCTTCTCAGCCGAGCGCGCTGGGCCGATGCGGTGAGCTCTATCCAGGACCGGCGGAGAAGAAAAGAAGCTGGCGCCGAGGACCTCGGTGAAAAAGGTAGCCATGAACTTTACTGGGTCTGCTCCCTCAGTCTTCTCCGGGATTCCAATCACGCATAGATTATTGCGATGCGACCGTGTTTCCAAATCTTCGGTCTTAGCCATCAGCTGTATATTTTCAGACTGCAAATGAGTAAATTTCTCCTCGAGGGTGGTGATCCGGTCGCTGTTGTCCGACAGTGCTGTCTCCATGGCGGTTGTCTTCAGGTTGAGCGAGTCGGTGGTCGACTTGGCGGCATCTAAGGCAGCAGAAATGGGCCTCAAGGCTTCACTCACTACCATTTTCATGGTTGTAGTAAGGGTTGTTGTGAGGTCGGATAGCAGCACAGCGCGGAGCTTGTCGAGGTCCGGCGGCAGGATATTGTCTCCACCATGACAGTCCGACATCGTGGCTGCCTGAATTCTGCCCTTTCTCTTTCTGCCTGCTGTGGCCCATCAACGCCAAACAGTCAGTAGTCGCAATAACCAAGCAAAAAACATTATTTTAAGTAGTGTGTGGAGCTAAAATATGTCAAATAATAGTGAACGCTTGGGAGCCCCCACGCTGCACGTCCTTCTCATTCACATGCTTAACCGGAAGGCCTGGATCCTCATCCTTTGACTTTCTTTTCAGGTGATTGAAAAGGTCTGTCCTGTTGCTATCCGATGTTGTAATTCTTACAGTACACACTTTGTATCTAACTGTTGTTTAGTTTGGCCCACAGGGGCGGGGGGCGAACTGTCGGAACGCGTTTGCTGTGAACTGTCTGTGCGGGGGCGGTGGCAGTGAGCTGTCGGAGGGAGCCGGTGTAAGTGGATGTTCAAACTGCATCAGATGCTGTTTTGTCTCACAGAGATGCTTTTATAAAGCCTACAGTCCGTTAATGTAGGGCGCTCGATAAGGAAGCGTGCGTCGTCAAGGCAGCAGCACTGCAGGGAACGCTTGTTACTTTCATTTATTTTACAAAACTTCCCATTACGCCGTGAAAAGGGGAGGGAACATATTTACTGTGATTGGTGTATCTGCGTGCAGGAGGGGCATGGAATGGAGTAGGCTAGCAGTGTGATTTGGATGAGAGAGAAAAAAGCGATGCGTGCGTGCGTCTGAGTCGGTCTGAGCGTAGAATAATCTTTTTTAAATTTTAAATCAATTTTTAAATTGGTCACTGGTCCAGATAGGACCATCACTGGGTCCACCAGTTGAAGACCCCTGATCTAGTTCCTTCATCATTCCCATTGTTTTGCTACCTGCTACCATCCCCTCCCCATAGTATAGACCCGTCCCTTTTAGCCACAGCCTTTTGAAAGATTGTCTATTGGGCCAAATAAGCCATAACCCTTCAGCTTTTGGCGGCTGTTATCCAGCCAATTCTCTGCCAAGTTTTTTTTTATTCTTGTAAACAAAAATTGTGTTTACATTTAGTGTTCCTCAATATCATCATGTCTATCCTCAAGCTACAGCACTATTGAATGTATTTCTTTCCTCAGAAAACATTTAACACATTGTTAAAACAACAATTAAGATATAATCGTTGGCGATGATTATTGCACACACCTAGTTTGAAGATGTTAATTAAAAAATATATATATATGTATTCATATTCCCTGATATTATGATGTGTGTTGCTCTGTGTCAAACACTTTGTCTCAAATCCTATAGCTGCTTTGGACCCAAAGCAAAGATCAATAGTTTGCTGGGACATTTAGGGGCTGTTTAAACGACAATACGAAACGGTGCATACGCGAAAATATTCTCGCGGATGCACTATATCATTTACATGAAAACAGCAAACGCAGGCATGAAACCGCAGGTTTTTGAGATCACCTCCCAGGGAGAATTTCTTTGAAAAGACGACGGTTTTGGTTTCTTGTAAACACCGAAACCATTTCCCCTGGTAACGCTTACGTCACGGCTCCACCCTCACACATGCGCATTGCGTTTGGAGATAAATAGGCATGCGCCGTCTTTGTAGGTCCATGTGCCCAAGGAACAGCAATTGATCATAGACGCAAGATCGCATTCAACAAAGAGAGCAAGTGGGAATATTGGCTCGTTGCCTTGGATACCCCTGACTGATGCAGGAAGGCAAATCAGGTTTTAGCCATGTCAAATGGCAACGCAAGTAACGATGGTGCTTGGGTGAGTACAAACATGTTTCTACATATAGGCTAGCCATTATATTCTTCCCTATATAGAAACATGTTTGTACTCACCCAAGCACCATCGTTACTTGTGTTGCCGTTTGACATGGCTAAAACCTGATATTCCCACTTGCTCTCTTTGTTGAACGGGATCTAGCATCTATGATCGATTGCTCTTCCTTGGGTCCCCAAAGTTTTACTCTGAATTTCATACATGGGATTTTGCAGTTGAATTTGGCACGTTTCATTTTTTAAAGTTGAATATTTGATTTTGAATTTGAGAACATTGTAAAATAAAGGTGAAAATTAGTTGTTTAAAATGAGTTAAATTCAGAGGCAAACAATTCAGATACATGATTTCAATGCCTAACTAGTCAGTGCTTTAAATTCAATGGCTTTTTATTTTCAAAATCCGATGACACTCATTTTCTTCCATACCTACGTTCACATGAAATCCATTGAAGTTAGTAATTTTTTTAATGTAATCTAATGTAATAGGACATTATATCTAGTACTTAAAGTAATATCAGAGAGTATTGACTTTAAGTACATTTTCCCTGATTACTTATTTTCACTAACATTTAAGTATTTCTACTCTATACTTGTAAAATCATATTGACAGGTGCCTTTAAATTTTTCTATTATCTCTACCATTTCAGAATTGTGGTTTGTGTAGGTCAGGTTATTGTTGCAGGTGTAATTAATGCACTGCAGTTTTCTTTTATTAAACACCTGGTATACACTCACCAGCCACTTTATTAGGTACACTTGTTCAATGGCTTATAAAACAAAAAGCTAATCAGCCAATCACATGGCAGCAATTTAATGCATTTAGGCATTTACACGTGGTCAAGACAATGTACTGAAGTCAAACTGAGCATCAGAATGGGGAAGAAAGGGGCTCTAGGTAACTTTGAACATGGCATGGTTAATGGTGCACGGCAGGATGGATCCATTCTTTCATGTTGTTTATGCCAAATTCTGAACCTGCCATCTGAATGTGGCAACTGAAATCAAGACTCATCAGACCAGGCATGATTTTTCAATCTTCTATTGTCCAATATTGGTGATCCTGTGAGAATTGTAGCCTCATTTTCCTGTTTTTAGCTGACAGGAGTGGCACCCGGTGGGGTTTTCTGTTGCTGTAGCCCATCTGCTTCTAGGTTGGTTGTGTTTTGCGTTCAGAGATGGTATTCTGCATACCTTGGTTGTAAGTGAGTGGTTATTTGAGTATCTGTTGCCTTCTATCATCTCAAACCAGTCTGCCCATCCTCCACTGACCTCTGACTTCAACAAGGCATTTTACGTCAGCACAAATGCTGCTCACTGGATATTATTTATTTTTCGGACCATTCTCTGTAAACCCTAGAGATGGTTTGGAGTGAAAAGCCCAGTAGATCAGCAGTTTCTGAGATACTCATACCAGCCCTCCTGGCACCCACAACATGTTCAACCCATGCCATGTTCAACGTCACTTAAAACCCCTTTCTTCCCCATTCTGTTGCTCAGTTTCAACCTCAATAAGTTGGACGGGCCAGGTCTACATGCCTAAATGCATTGAGTTGCTGACATGTGATTGGCTGATTAGTTATGTGTGTTAACAAGAAAATGAACCGCTGTACCTTATAAAGTGGCCGGTGAGTATATATCAGTGGTTAAGATACATCTGTGTGGAGGGTGAAATAAAATGTACTAACTTGTTCCAAATTTTTTATTGAAATGATAACTTTTTACAAAGAAGCATCTGCAGCATCAGTCTCTAAATATATACTTTCTTAAACTGTGAAAAATAGTTGCACTTTTACTTTACAACAGTGCATATTCAATGTATCACAATGCAATCACAGTAAACACAGAGGTAGTTTCAAGTTTAAACTAGAACTGCAAGCAGTTGTGAACGGGGGCCAAGCCTTCCACGCGACTTGGGATCGGGCGTCGTCGTCCGCGGCGCCAGCCCCTCGCTTCACGGAATCCGGGGATGTAAAGTTTTTGAATGTGGGATGTTCAGTGTGGGAGTTATAGCCCCAAACACGTTTTCTTTGCTTTTTGTGGTTTTGGTGCCCCCTATGGATGACATTCGCAAAATTGTGTCAGATAGAAAGATGCAGCTCAATGAAAAACAAATTATTTTAATAAGTCCCGCCCACATAGGAATTTCTTGGCCATATTTTTTTCATAGGCTCAGGTATGCCCTATGATAGTGTCCCTTGAGTTTCAAGAAACCCCCCCCCCCTTTTTTAAGGGTTTTGCGCCCTACCAACTGAGCTAAGGGCGCCCCCCAAATCGTAAAGGTTTGAGGACAAAGTCTAGCCTGGCCTTTCCAGACCTGCCACTAGGTGCTGGTAAATTAAATTTGCTGCGCCTGTTGGTCTGGACACTCTCCATTGAAGCTCATTAAATATGTCATGAAATCCTGAGCTACCAATCAAATCAATTTATCTGACATGGGCGGGCCAGAGCCCTATGTATGGTGCTCTGGGGCGGACGTAACCGGATGACGACATTGCTGTGCGTGTGCTGTCGAAGCTGTGATAGTAATCATCAAAGATGGCTGCGGATATGTTGTGTGAGTTTGAGACTGCTTTGGCCTCGACATTTTACGATGTGGAAGACAGCACTCAAATCTTTCATTAGCAAGTAAGTGGAATGTTCTGTTTTGCCGACCGACCACAGCAAAGGTTTAAGTTAACAGTTAAACAGCTGTTCGTTAAACGAACAGGGCTTAATACGTCACCTTGTGCATCGCTCTGATTGGTTGTAGTGCTATCAAATTGCGTGCAGTGGCATTTGAAATGCACGAGTAGGAGCCTCCCCTTGAGTTGGAAATTACTTTTGATTGTGGCCAGACCCTCTATCCTTCAAGATATCAGGGTCTGGATCTCCAGGCTAGCTAAAGCCGTCTCAAACTCAAACAAGATATCCGCAGCCATCTTTGATGTTTACTATCACATCTTCGACTGACTGCTGTACTGAATCAAACAGCTGTTTTCTCTTAATAGAGTGTTATATTTTGTTCAAACTCCCCTCCACTAGTTGGCAGACATCCCATACCTAGACCTTCGCTCAGAAAAATGTCATGCTTCAATGCAAAATATCCGAGGAAATCCCATCATTGTCTTATTCTAGGAGTGATGGTAAGTGATTTGCAACTGTTTAAACAGCCACTATGCGGGCACTCCAACGGGTATCAGACATGTGGTGAAGGGAGCAGCAGTGTTTTCCGCTAGTGCCTCCAATGTTCCAGTGCTGGGAAAAAATAGTAGCCAGCAGAGTGACCCTCCTAGGGGGGTCCGGGGGTATGTCCCCCCCGGGAGATTTTTTTACCTTTTTAAAGTGAAATGCATGAATCAGGTGCACTTTGAGAGGAAGATTATGAGGCAAAATCTGAGGAATTTTGTGTGAACAACTTTTTTCTGTGTACTAGGCCTACTTATTTTTGGAATAATTTGGAGACACTGAGTCAAATAAATGAAATGAAGCTATTGAAGAAAGACACCATACAAATATTAATACAAAATAGAATATTATGCAAATAAACATCCACAAAGTTGTAATCTTTCTATATTATTTTCTAAAGAAACCACTTAACTTTACATGAATAACTCTGTTGTCCTGCTATCTTTTTGTTCACAGATGAGGGTGAAATAGGCTATAGAACATACACAGTGCATGGGCGACTGAGGGCATGTTTTCCAAATGTTTTTAAATAAACTCAATATTGTCCAAATAGATTAAATCATAGTCTGTTTCTGACATCAGAATACTGAGGAAAGTAAAAAAAAAAAAAAAAAACATGTTTCAGTGACAGTAGGCCTATTTCTCCTCTCCTCTCTGTCTGTATGTCACTGCTATAGGGAGGAGGGTCTGCTACACTAGTCTCAGTCAGCAGCGCTATATGCATTATTTTATCATTCGTGGCAAATTAAGCTGAACGATTAGAAGACAGACAGCTTAATTTGTTTAGCTAGTTAACTGCTGAGCTAGTGTGCTGTGCTTCTCTGGACCGACAGAACAGATGAAAATATCGCGTGTTCACGTTAAATGCAGGTGGACAGGTGAAGCCTACTCATGGGACAATGTTGGGCTTTATAACTTGTGTTTTATTTCACTTACTTGCAGTAACAACCAGCGGAATGCACGTCTATTCTGGTCTGAACGTTATTCGTGTATTTAAAGAGGACCTATTATGCTACTTTTCTGGTCTTAATTTCTTGTTTTACACTGCTATAGAGCAACCTGACACGAATCACATCACAAAAAACTATGTAGATTTTCGGGAAGCTCTTTCTCTTATTTTGGCGATCCAGCACATCCTGTCAACACTTGAGTGTGTGTGCGTCGGCTCCCTCCGCCTGTGCTTCGGCCATCTCCGCTCCCCTCCCCCCCCCTCCTGCAAACCCCACTCCGTTGTGATTGGTTACCTTCCTTCCGGAACACTTTCAGTGGCGGGAAGCGCGAGCATGGACCTATAAGGGCGCGAGGCAGACGCGAACAGGGAAGTGACAGCATTACCATACATGGAAACATCCGCGTGGAGACGTCACAAAGTTTTATGCGACGTCACAAATTATGAAAGGGTAGACCGCTTTGAAGACGTGACTTCTCGACTGGCTAGAATAGTGTTTAGTGCTCTGCACAGACACCCCAGACGGTCAGCAGGGAATATGTCGAAATGCATGTAAGTCATTATTTGATAATTTAGTATGGTTAAGCATGACTATGAATCATCATAACAACGTTTATAGGTCATAAAAGTCAAAAAGCATCATAGGTCCTCTTTAACCGAAACGCTCGTCCACCGTGAGTGATGCACTGCGAGTCTATTGGCGCTTTTCCACCGCATGGTATCAGCTCGACTCGACTCAACTCGCATATTTGGTGTTTCCACCGCAATTTCATGGTACCTGGTACCTGGTAGCGGCTGCTTTTTTGGTATCGCCTCGCTCTAGGTTCCAAGCGAGCTGAGCCGATGCTAAAAGGTGACGTCGGCAGATGGCCGACCACTGATTGGCCAGATACTATTGTCTGGCCAATCAGTGGCCGGCCGTCTGCCGACGCTTCTGATTGGCCAGAGTCTACCGGCTTCATTCTGTTGTTTATTCTCCCCAACTCTCTGGGACTTTTGAGTGTATTTACGCCGCGTGCAGCCTACTCTGGCTTTCTTTCATTTGATTTGCATCACAGATCCGAATTTTTCTCCATACATTCGCTAAGCTCACCCAGTGTTGGTTGTTGGGGAAGTTACTTTTAACATACGAGAGGAGACATGTAGGCTAAATACCCAGATAGCAAAAATCATCTGGCCCAAATCCGGCCCGGAGGTAGCAGAAGTTCCGGGCCAGATCTGTAGATCGGACCCGGTCCGGTGTCCTTTAGCACAACGGGCCAATACCGTCGCGGATCCGTTTTCCACAACTGGGCCGATACTGGGCCAGCTCCAGAACGGCTCTGGAACGGATGTGGTGAATTTGTGGTTAATCAGTCCAAATGTGGGCCAGACCTGGAGCGGGTCCGTAATGGAACTGGCCCAGAGTTTATTTGACTCTGGACCGGATCTGTAAAATGGATCTAAACCGGCACTCAGCCAGCTCCAGTTAGGATAAAAATCCTTTTGTAGATTATTATGGGCTGAATTTTAATTAATAATCGGTTTGATCCACACCACCAGCAGGCAGTCATAATCCATACCCAAAATGTATACAAAAATAGGGATTTTGGTACATAGTTACATTAAAATGAAATTCTTCTTTGGCTATTATTATAAATTAATTATTATAATTAAATGTTTTATAATGTGTTTTATGTATTCTAATCTTGCCCCTGTAAAGCACTTTGAGTGGCCTTGTGTCTGAATTGTGCTATATAAATAAACTTGCCTTGCCTATACATTTCTCAAATTATGTTTCTATACACTTCACACATTCACAGTATATTACAAAGGATAAAATGTAGTGCCCTTTTTCTGTCATGAAATGACTTTAAAAAAATTAAATAAACAATGTTCCTAGTTCTTATTATTTTATCTGTTTATAATGCTCTCTATAATAGCCTACTATAGTAGCCTACTCCAAAGACTGCATTGTTTTTCATACGCATACATTGAATTTTAAAAAATGGATACAACTCTAGATACAACTATTTTTGAAACTCATATTAGATTTTATTTAACATAATTGTTTATTCACTGTTAGTCCTGTGTTCTAAAGGTAATTTACTTATTGTTCTCATTAATGTTAAACATGATCAGAATATAGTGAAAAGTGACTATCACATTCTTCAAACTGCTTTTATTGTATCCATACAACAGTCCAAAACCAAATATTTAAGACAAGGCAATACACATCACTTCACAGGTCATGTCAAGTGAATGTCAGTTCATGACGTCCTGCTGAACTCATTGATGTGTCATTCCTGCAAAGGATAAAAGAAACATTAATTACTAAACTGATAATGGCATCAACATCCCAGTCTGAAACCTCATCAAAAGCATTTCTACACAATAACCTCTTATGCTGGAAACACACTGGATGTGGAAGTGCCTCATAACGCAACACAAGCGCGCAAATAGCTCTGAATATCATTGGTTGGCCACACTGGGAGTGCACCTTGCGTACACAGCATTGATGGTTTCGGCGTCTGCTCTATTTTTTCCACGGCGAATTGGACAGTAAACCAATTAAACTGGATAAGCAGGGAAAGAGCAGGGGCTATCCCCCTCTCCCAACAAAAACTGGAAAACGGTAAAAATAAGATAACTGATATCAAAATTATGCTTCACAGGTGTGTACATTTATGCACAGCAGTTAGAAATAAAAACACATATCGTAAATTCATGAGGTTCTTAATAAAGCACGGTAAGACCAGCGCTTTGGGAGCTGACTGGCGCTTAGAAATGATATCCCAAAGTGCACAACCAAATGATTTTCGGAGCATTTCGAATCGCTTCCGTGTCCAGTATGTGACATATGACCATGATTAGAGTACACACAAAGATTTGTGAATGATCAATGTATGTAGTGAAGCCTTACAACCGTTAATATCATGGGTTATAGCCACAACAATCCTCAACAATCTGTCAACAGCCATACAGACTGAAGCAGCACTAAAGAAAGTCCCTCCCATATGTGAGACAGCCCACCTACGCTGAGGTTGTGGTATCCCACTTTAATGTGCTATCAGTAGTTTACAATAAAAAAGCAATTAGGGCTTGCTATTTGACATGCCACTGTATTAGTGGTTAATGCACAATGGGTAGGGTACACTTCAGAACAATTATACTGATATTTAAAGTGAATAAACAACAGAGCTGGTAAAAAGATGGGAAAAACTAGTTACACAATTTAACCACATGCAGCTTTTCCAGAGCCATAGTTTTCTAATTTCTTATGTTTTAGTCTCGCAAAGCCAGACCAAACTACAGCAAGTAGTATGGTCTGGAAGCACTCCGTTTAGAGCCGTCTATTCGGGGGGAAACTGGGCTGGCCTGTTTTTATTTATTTAAACCAATCACAATCATCTACGGCGGGGCTAACCCCGGGAAGCAGCCAATGGAGGCGTAGCGTTGTTTGCCGACTTAATAGACGCTGGCGGGAGTGGTCAAGCCAGACTACTTATGTTTTGACCCTCCAGCAATTTAGCTTTCTGTAAGATTGGACAGTAGTCAAAGTGTATTCTACTTATACTTGAAATGCAGAAAAACCTCAAATCATAGGGTGTTTACCTTTGCAATGTTGAGTCTAAACTTAGCGCCCCCTATACTATGTTATCAGCACCCCCCCCCCACACACACACACACACACACAGCCAGGTGGGCATGTTTTTAGTGCTGCTTCTGTAATAAAAAATGACAGCTGCTGTGTCAGAATGAAATGCCAAACATGCAGTACAATCCACATTTCTTTTTATTTTGACTGGGACTGTTAATAGTTTTAATTAATCAGTAACAACTGATCAAATATATGATTTTTAAATTGATGACCCAATGAAAACCTAATACTGTAACCATGTCAAATTGCAATAGAATATTACATATGGGTAAGAGACAAAGTCCTTTGGGACCCAAAAGTCATGCAGATATTTGTATTGACCGTTCATGTGTAGAATTAAATATAAAAATGGTCCCTTGATAACAAAGCAAACTGGGAAGAATTATTGTTAGACTTCAATATACAGTGTCTTCATGAGGTCAGCCAATATTGTTCAGAGGAATGCTGTGATGCCTAAAACAAAATGTGAAGTTCAAAACACAAAACAAATGTTGCTCCAAAATACTAGCACACTGCTTTAACTGAAACTTACCTCGGTAGACGTCTCTTTGGCCTCAGTACGTTATTCGCCGATCACAAACAGGTTAAACCGTCTCTATTTCCTTGTCTGAATCTCTCCTAGCAGCGCGGTTCCTCCTTTCTGTTGGAGAGAATGAGAGAGAGAATGTCACCAAGAGAAATTCTCTGTCTTCTACAATTACTTACAGAATAGACATCAAGGCGTTTTTGTAAACACTTTATTTGAAAATGTTATTGCCAAAGGCTGTGCATGTAATTGTTGTGAATATGATAATAAAGAAATCTTGATTTTAGAGTGAAATTTAAAATAACAAAACGGTTTTGTTCTTTACTACTAGCCATGCTAGTAGTAAAGAAGTGCATTGGGTTCTACAATACTTACTGATCAACAGACTTCTTGCAACTGCATCTGCAAAATCCTTGACAGTATATTCCAGGTGATTCTTTTGATGTTCTGTCCTCCTAGCACCATGAGCAGAACTCTGACAAGACAGAGGGGTTTATCAGATGTAAAGTGTTACCGACACATTCATAAACTTTAACCTAAAGGGAGAGATATAGTGTTACCTTATGGAGATGGGGCTCAGCACAGTCCTTTGAAGGAGTTTGGGAGAGACATTGCTGTAGCAAAAGTCAGCCTTGTACTGTTACAGACAGGGCCAGAAAAAGAAAGTTATATTCTGTATATGAATGCTAACCTAAAACCTAAATATCCCTTCAATTGTACGCCTAAAGCTTCCACATCTTCACCTTGTCTCCAGACAGCTATTTATTTTGGTTTTTCTATTGGAGGAGTTTATGAATGACCGCACGCATTAGTGTCAGATCGTGGACCCCAAAAAATGCCTTTGCCTAGCAACTTGCTCGAAAATATTTCACTTTACTGTGCTGGTAGAATTTACCCAGTGTGGCGGTTTATCCAGATAATTGTGACTATATTTAACCATAGGAAGAGCATCACAACATGATTTTAGGAAAAGTCAAAGAGTGGGGGGCACAGGAGTTATCAGCAGGTGGACCACCCATTGTCTCTGCCTTTTACTGCAACCTGAAGAATAAAGAGAACAGTGCTTATATATATATATACATTTTTTTCATTCAGCTATCATTTTACTGCATGCACTGCTCTACCTTTCAAGTGCTCAGGGATAGAGCGGTCCCTCGGGGGGGTTAGGAGGCAGAAATGTATGCGGAAAGACAAAGAGCATCAAAGGCAGAGAAAGACGAAAAGACAGAGTAAGAGACTAAACATGACAGAGGCAGAGGAGTCTTTGGCAAGGTGTCTCTGAGCTGTCAATCAAAAAAACCCAGATGGCTTTCTATGAAGCAAGCTGGCAGAGTGAGAAGTGGAAATGGAAATGGAGGATGTATTGTTTTCCTGCAGCGGAAAACAAATGCACTCTTTTCAATCCTTCAAATGATGTTATATTGGATTGAAAGAGATTTGTGACCGACAGTGAGGCTAGTGTTAGGTCAGATAGAACATAAGTAAATAATATGAGACTTATGTAGGTGAGGTGTCCAGGGGAAAGAACAGGAGACAATACTGAGTGCACGTAGAAAAAATGTTTTCTTTTAGCCGAAAATAGGTACAGGGGGGCTCATGGTTTAGTGAAAGCGTCCCCTCAATGAGACTCAGCAGTCCCCGCAGCAGACCCCACTGTGGCCACTTCGCATGTTATTCCCTTCTCTGCCCCATTTCATCACCGTCTCTGCAATATAAATAAAGCATTCAGCATGCCCCCCACCACACCAAAAAATATATATTTAAGAAATAAAAAATAAAATACAGTGAAAAGTGAGATAAGAAGAGTAGGGGAGAATGGGGTAATTTGTCACACGGGTAGGTTGTCACAATCGTTATATCTCGGAACCAGAAGGCGCTGTCTGTTCAATTTTGGTATGTAAATATCCACAACTGGGATCAGAGGTCACCTACATAGTCTTCCTTGGAGTTAGACTGCTGCATTTGAGGTGAGAGGACTGTTAGTGTTTTTCATGTCAAATTGAAAATATTTAGCACCTCAGTATTTTTCTTCTAGGCTTTTACACAATGGGTTTATAACAAAACACTTGTTACCCTAAAAAAGTGTGAAGGGTAAGCTATAGTTTAGATTGCTGTTAGCAAGCTAATTAGTTGTCAGATGGTTGTTGGCCTTGATGCTAGCAATAAATTCCAGTTGGGGTTAGTCGTCACAATTTTTGGGGGGTTGGTTGTCACATGTTATCCAAAGGGTGCAACCAGGAAAGGAACCCAATAACAAAAGAAAATGTCAAGCTGTATCCTCACTGAAACCCCAGAGAAGGAGAGAATTGAGCAGGAAAGGCAGCTAGCATGCAAAAGAGAAAAAGGGCAACAAAATCAAAACGACCCAGTGCATCCCAAACTAGACCAGTTGCCAAGGCTACTGCACCCCAGTGCACTCCACCCCAGCTGGGGAAGAAGAAACAGAAGAGAAAGAGACAGGAGAAGGAATCTTCATCAGATGAAGAGGATAGTTTGTGTTTGGTTTGTATGGAATTGTTCTCCAGCACCCGTTCAGGGGAGGTAAGGGAGAAGTGTTGTATGTGCAACCAGTGGGCACACAATCTGTGTGTGAGCAGACCCTACATTTGCCATCACTGTAACTCAGATAGTGGATGTGTGTATCCTAGTTGAGTAGGCTATTATTGTTAGACCTATCTGTTTTACCTATCTGTTTATGTTGTTACATACAGTAGGTTGGTCTTAATATGGATTTCCTTTTTGTTAATTCCCTGCTCATTTTGTGTTAAGATGCATAAAGGTATGTAGGCCTATTTTTCAACTTGACAATTAAATTAAACTTTCAGAAGTAGTTCTGCTTTCTTGTCTTATTTTTAAGATTTTCCCCATAAAGATAACATTGTGACAAACAACCCCATAGTGTGTGACAACCAGAGTGTCTTTGATGGTAAATTTCTTCTATATTACAATAAGTTAGAAAAAGTGAGGGGTTCACATTTCAAGCCAACACCTTAAAGCGGCTACGAGTAACATTTAAATATCTTTTAAACAGCCTCATGTTTCCTCTGATAATCATAAATTACCTTTAACAGCAAACGAGACCATCAGTGCAAAGAAAGACGTTTTTAAATAGTTTTTATTACTGCTTTTGGTCTGGTCGCACACCCAGTCCGATTTTCGGTTCGCTCGTGCAAGCTCTATGGTCACATATCCGTATTGGTCGCAGCTTTCAGTGTGGCGCAGCAACGTGAATTGAGAAGCCTATCCCTCCAGGTGAGGGAAGGGGAGCGGGAGCCTTGTTTGATACAGTTATTTGTCGTCATAATGACTGATAACGGGGCTGAACCATCAAAGAAAAAAAAGAAAATGCAATGAAGAAAAGCTAAAAGGGAGAGTGATATAGGCTACGGGGGCTGGGGGGGACGAGGGCGTTGCCAAGCAACGTGCATACAATTTCACGAGAGCGAAACTAGACTGCAGTGTTTACTCCTAAATGAATGAGCGGTTGGTACTAACACAAAGTTTGCTTTGCTTCACCATCATCAGATAACCATTATCTGAAATAGTCATTATTTACATCAACAACACAAACACATTACCTCATCGTGATCCATACTAACTGCCGTCTATCGTTCATTCGCTTTCTGTGTGGAGTCGTACACGTAGCCTAATCTTTCAGCTCCGTGAGAGAGAGTAGTTAGCAATCAGCATTGCAATCAGGTGCGTGTGGCAGTGACTGGCATTAGTTCATGCAGTGTCAAAACCACTCTCATGGAGCCGAAAAGAGTCCTCACACTTTCAACACACGGACATGCACTATATTGCTCCCTTCTCAGTTCACACTCACGCACCTGGCACGCGCTAGTAAACAGCTTTGCGACAGCGGGCGTCGTAAAAATACTACCGCTTTTGTCCAAAGGGGACGCCAACGTGCCATGTTACTCGTAGTGGCTTTAAGCTTCAATTTAATGTAGGAACGACTATTGAAAGATGTTTAGGTGATGAGCAATTCTCACTAGAGTAAAAATTGTGCACACTTACCCCGGTCTCCCCTAGTGCATGTGCGATCTAAATGGTTGCACTCTTAGCTCAATATTATTTGCATGATTAATAAGTAGGGTGTGCTATCATTTAGTTTAAAGCTAGTCTAATCAATGTACCATGTTAACAGCGCCAAATACGAGAGGGTTCACTCATCGTGACAAAACCAAAGAAACATATTAAACCACTCAAAGGTTTTTCTCAGCTCTACAAAACTGTTTTAAGCTGAAGTGCATAACTTTCATAAAAAAACTGTTACATTCAAGCCATTGCCAAATGAGTTGATCAAAGGTTGATTAAGCCTATTCCCACAGACCGTTGCGTCCACATTTTTAGGTAATCAAACTATATAATAGAGAATGGTATGTCTGTTTGTTTGATTGGGTGTGTTTCATTCCAAGTCCAACCTCTCCCTGTCCCTTTACCCTAACCACCCAGCTGTGATGCTTGAACCTAATCACACATTTCAGGAACATAGGGCTGTGGGACCATAGGGATGACCCCCAATAATGTTAGCTAAGCATAGCTAAAAAAATGGAGAAAATAAGTTAATATAGCGGTTAAAGGCCTACTTCACCGGTTGGAATATGAAGGTGTATTGAACTCGGAGATCCTATGAAGTATAAATGTGCAAAAAAATTGAAATCGGATCATCCTAGCCTGAGAAAAGGATCATCATAGAAAGAGAAATGTAGGGTTAGACAGTGAGACCATAAAACACTCTTTCTGCCTTTTCTCAGGCTAGGATGATCCGATTTAAATTTTTTTTTGCACATTTATACTTCATAGGATCTCCGAGTTC
The DNA here is from genome assembly GCA_026929865.2 of Hyperoplus lanceolatus. Lineage (NCBI taxonomy): Eukaryota > Metazoa > Chordata > Actinopteri > Uranoscopiformes > Ammodytidae > Hyperoplus > Hyperoplus lanceolatus. Next base: position 2,552,351 of record CM049403.1, read on the forward strand.
AATACACCTTCATTTTCCAACCGGTGAAGTAGGCCTTTAATAGGCGTCATAGCTGATAGGCTAACACTGCTTTATATTCTGACCATTCATGACTAATATTGCACTACTTAACAATATCCATTATCCAGGCACAAACAAAGGAATAATGTAGCCTACGACGAATGCTAGCGTGCTACTGCTAGCGGGCTAACATACACTATATTGCCAAAATATTGGCTCACCTGACTTGACTCTCATATGAACTTAAATGACATCCCATTCTTAATCCATAGGGTTTAATATGACGTCGGTCCCCCCTTTGCAGCAACAACAACTTCAACTCTTCTGGGAAGGCTTTCCACAAGGTTTAGGAGTGTGTTTATGGGAATTTTTCACTATTCTTCAAGAAGAGCATGTGTGAGGTCACACACTGATGTTGGAGGAGAAGGCCTGGCTCTCAGTCTCCACTCTAATTCATCCCAAAAGTGTTATATCTATCGGGTTGAGGTCAGGACTGTGCAGGCCAGTCAAGTTCATCCACACCTAACTCTCTCACCAATTGTAGCCTCTGACGCGTCAAGGACTCTTATAACCTTTAGGACTGTGTTTGTATCATCAAATGCACAAGCCTGAAAGTATTTGATTTAGTTTTAGTTTTTATGGTGATAATTTGACTAGGTTGTATTAATATTGATTTATTAACTGATCATCAAGCTTCTCAACATTAAAGACAAACCATTGATAATACGAGACAGACTTAATATTCCTTTCACCTTTCAAGAGAAAGGTTGGTGCCTCTTAAAGAGAACTTTAATAATTATTAAAGTAATAATAATTTCAGATCATTGCTAATAGCAAAATTAATCTGAATAAGCTGTAAACCACTATAATTGGGTATCAGAAAGGCTCCATACTTCAGTATGTGTAAGGCTCTCATTAGGGGAGATTCTCCCTCAGTTATGATCATTCATTGTTTTTACAGCAGATCGTTAAACCGTTTTTTCATTTAAAGCGGTACACAGTCTCTATTGATGTCCATTAGTGTAAAAAGAATGTAAATGGCAATTGTTACATCCTGACCTTTATCCCATTTATGGGCCAGTGTACTTCATCAATAACACAAAGGGAACTGTGGGCAGTAATTATTGGCTTATCGGATGTACTATACACAAGTCATTTAACTTTTCCGTTGTTTGCCTTGCATATCTATTGAGAGAGGTTTGAGGGGAGAATAACACATGGTAAAGTCAACCAATTAGTGAGAAATGTTGAGGTGTCAATGATTGCAAAACAATTGCAAAGACATTTTTTGTGACAATTGCAAGGACTCTTTTGCATTTAAAGCCATGACTTAATTAGGTGAGATGGCCAATTCCCTGATGACTCAACCCTAACACATGAGAGTTGATGTTGTGCGAATCGGGGTCTCATAGACAAAAGGACAGGAAAGCATTCCTTAGATAATGTGTTCATGAGCCATGCGGTCACAGTGACCTTGACCTTTGAACATCAAAAATCCAATCACTTCATCCTAAAGTCAAAGTGGACAACTGTGCCAAATTTGACAGAATCCTTCCAAGCGTTCTAGAGATATTGCATTCATAAAATTCCCTAATTTACATACATGCAAATTCCCCCCTTTGCTTGTGCTTAGTATATTTGGAGCAATATTTGTCTCTTATTTGCACATGTTTAGCGACCGCAAAAGTGGCACAATCCTTAAGTGGACCTGGCCCTATCTGTACACTGTTAGCCCGGATTTTATATCTAATTAAAATATTTATTAGAATGTACTTAATGATTTGAGTTTTATTGCATTACTAATAAATGTTAGTATATTGTACTTTGTTGTAGACATATTTGTATGTGTGAATGATTTTAGGTTGAATGGCTTGACATTTTAAAGTTTTAGTCATGGTCACCTGCATTTTTAAGTTTTATATGTTTGAATTTGAATGACAACCATAATAGGCCCATTACTGAACACAAAGAAATTATGGGAGTGTGTGGAAAAATAAACTATAGTCCTATAGAAACAAAAATAGAAACTATGAATACAGTACCTTACTAATTAAGTCTGGTAGTAGCCTTGGCTAGGCTTATATATTCTTAATTGAAATGAATTGTCATGGATCCTTTTGTTCACGCAGCCAGGCTAATATATTCAGAATTTCTCAAAATTGTAATGGTAACTCATCAACATCACAACAGCTCAGCGATTGGCTGTTCTGAGAAATGCACAATGGGAGCAGGCTGCGTCAGTTGAGCAGAGCGCGCGCAGGACCGCCATTATTTCAATCAATCAATCAATCAAACTTTATTTATATAGCACTTTTCATACAATCAAATGTAACACAAAGTGCTTAATACAACTCCTCCCCCCACACCCAGAGATATGCATACATGCAAAAAGATTCCCCCTCCCACCCATCCATACCCCAAAATAAGAAATTCATTAAAAACAGGAAGGAAACTGCGCTGAGGAAACACCATCATCAGAGAGAAAACACTAGAGACTGTAAAACTAAAACAATACAAAATAAAGAGATAAAATAAATAAGAGCTCTTTGTAGCGATTAATAAAAACATTAAAAATAAAAATTATAGATAAAAAATAAATAAAATTTCATAGGATAGAAATGAATAAAATTAGAATTAAAAATAGTGATAATAATAATAAATACAATAACTAATAAAAGTAGTTATAAAAAGTAAATAAAAGCAGGCTACACACACACACACATATATACATATATATATATATATATATATATATATATATATATATATATATATAACAGTATCTCACAAAAGTGAGTACACCCCTCACATTCTTCAAATACTTCATTATATCTTTCCATGGGACAACACTGAAGAAATGACACTTTGATACAATGTAAAGTAGTCAGTGTACAGCTTGTATAACAGTGTAAATTTACTGTCCCCTCAAAATAACTCGACACACAGCCATTAATGTCTAAACTGCTGGCAACAAAAGTGAGTACACCCCTTAGAAAAAATTTAAAAATCGGGCCCAAAGTGTAAATATTTTGTGTGGCCACCAATATTTTCTATCACTGCCTTAACCCTCTTGGGCATGTAGTTCACTAGAGCTTCACAGGTTGCAACTGGAACCCTCTTCCACCCATTTATGACAGCATCACAGAGCTGGTGGATATTAAAGACCTTGCGCTCCTCCAACTTCTGTTTGAGGATGCCCCAAAGATGCTCAATAGGGTTTAGGTCTGGAGACATGCTTGGGCAGGCCATAACCTTTACCCTCAGCTTTTTTAGCAAGCCACTGGTCGTCTTGGAGGTGTGTTTGGGGTCGTTATCATGTTGCAATACCACCCTGCGGCACAGTTTACGAAGGTTGAGTGCACGTGGTCAGCGTCTACACAGAGGTTGGCTTTGGAAAATAGACGTATGAGTGCTGCCAGCATTGCTGAAGGGCTTGAAGGGGTGGGGGGTCAACCTGTCAGTGCTCAGACCATACGGCGCACTCTGCATCATACTGGTCTACATGGCTGTCATCCCAGAAGGAAGCCTATTCTAAAGATGATGCACAAGAAACCCCACAAAAAGTTTGCTGAAGACAAACAGACTTCGGACATGGATTACTGCAACCATGTCCTGTGGTCTGATGAGACCAAAATACATTTATTTGGTTCAGATGGTGTTAAGAGTGTGGAGCGGCAACCAGGTGAGGAGTACAAAGACAAGTGTGTCTTGCCTAGAGTCAAGCATGGTGGTTGGAGTATCATGGTCTGGGGCTGCATGAGTGCTGCCAGCACTGGGGATCTACAGTTCATTGAATTCTAACATGTACTGTGACATACTGAAGCAGAGCAAGATCCCCTCCCTTCATAAACTGGGCCGCAGGGCAGTACTGCAACATGATAACGACCCCAAAAACACCTCCGAACGACCACTGGCTTGCTAAAGAAGCTGAGGGTAAAGGTTATGGACTGGCCAAGCATGTCTCCAGTCTTAAACCCTATTGAGCATCTTTTGGGCATCCTCAAACGGGAGATGGAGGAGCGCAAGGACTCTAATATCCACCAGCTCCTTAATGTCGTCATGAATGGGTAGAAGAGGGTTCCAGTTGCAACCTGTGAAGCTCTAGTGAACTACATGCCCAAGAGGGTTAAGGCAGTGATAGAAAATAATGATGGCAAAACAAAATATTGACACTTTGGGCCCAATTTGGAAATTTTTTCTTAGGGGTGTACTCACTTTTGTTGCCAACAGTTTAGACATTAATGGCTGTGTGTCGAATTATTTTGAGGGGACAGTAAATTTACACTGTTATACAAGCTGTACACTGACTACTTTACATTGTATCAAAGTGTCATTTATTCAGTGTTGTCGCATGGAAAGATATAATTAAATATTTGAAGAAATGTTAGGGGTGTACTCACTTTTGTGAGATACTGTATATATATATATATATATATATACACACACTCAAGAAAAATATAAACGCAACACTTTTGTTTTTGCTGGTCCCCAGACCCCAAGAAAATGCACATTTCAGAGTGGTCTTTTATTGTGGATAGTCTAAGGCACACCTGTGCACTAATCATGATGTCAGATCAGCATCTTGATGTGGCACACCTGTGAGGTGGGATGGATTATCTCAGCAAAGCAGAAGTGCTCACTATCACACATTTAGACAGATTTGTGAACAATGTTTGAGAGAAATGGTACAATTGTGTATCTGGAATGAATTTTAGATCTTTAAGTCCATCTCATGAAAAATGGGAGCAAAAACAAAAGTGTTGCGTTTATATTTTTGTTGAGTGTATATATATATATATATATATATATATATATATATATATATATATATATATAAATATATATATATATATATATATATATATATATATATATATATATATATATATATATATATATATATAAAAAAATAGGCTATAAAAGATATAAAATAATGAAATAAATAATGAAATAACTGAATAAAATGTTGCTTAATTAAAAACCCTGACTAAAAAGGTAAGTTTTTAGTTTGCCCTTAAAAATATCAACACTCTCTGCGGCCCTCAGGTCATCAGGCAGGGTGTTCCACAGACGTGGGGCATAGTAAGAGAAGGATGCCTCACCGTGAGTTTTTGTGTGAACTTTTGGATTATTAAAAGACCACTGCCAGAAGACCTGAGGGTTCGAGGGGGTTCATATGATAAAAGCAAATCTGATAAACAACTAGGACTAAGACCATTAAGAGCTTTATAAACCAATAAAAGGATCTTAAAATCAATTCTGAAGGACACGGGTAGCCTGAGCTGCTTCAGGCAATGCGGACATTTGATTGGCTGTTAGTTATCACGTCAACATCATCGCCATCACAACAGCTTAGCGATTGGAAGCGATTGGCGATTGTTCTGAGAAATCCAAGAGGGAAGGTGAAGAAGGCTCCGTCGAGTGCTAGACCGCCATTATTTGAGCTGCTACCGGCACTGTAAACCATTTTACCGGTTGAACCTCCGCCCAGCAACGCAAGAGTTTCGGTGAACACCGAACGAGAAGAGGAGGGCGATACAAGGACTGCTGAGTCTGGAGTTTGTCGAAAACAAGGTGTTTTTTTTAAATAAAATAGATAGAGGTGTTTTATTTTACGTTGGTCTTTTAAGGAGTCACATAACCTAGGTAAATGTGTTCTTGCATAGCTATTTAAACATTATAGACTCAAGCATGGAAGCTATGCAAGAACAGTACCATTTCCTTGTTTACATCAGGATTATCCATGTACTTTCAGATCACTGAATGCACTGAAAGTACATTTATCCTGCATTCACACAACTCCAGATGTGCAAACAAGTGTAGATGTACCAGTTGAGTTTTGCTGTTTGTCCTGTGACTTTTCGGAGTCATGTTCTGAGACCGACTACTTCACTCACCTGTATACTGCACATTTAAAAGTAAACAGCAAAGTCAAGTGTCCTTATAAAGACTGTAACTTTGAAAGCAGTGTTTATTCCACCTTTAAAGCACACAAGAGTAAAAGACACAGGGAACTGGAGGAGTTTCAAGTCAGAAATAATTGGTAGAGATGATCTAAGCCATGAAAATGTCGCAGCACAAGAGCAAGCTATGTCACATAGTGATGATATGGAGGAGTTGGAAGAAGAGGGTGACGTAGCTAGTGGGAATGATCTTCTTGACCTAGAAAAACAGATTGAACACAACTTAGCAGCTCTTCTTTTAAAGATGCAAACTGTTCTGCACATACCAGAGAGTGCTGTGCTAGAAGTTATACAACAGCTTTGTCAAATCAATAAGTTGTCACAGCCCCTTTTGCAAAACAGAGTGCGCACTAAAGAAATATTATGCAGACACTGATGAAACAGTTCTGAGAGAGGTTACCAGTGCCATGTCAGAAAGTAACATGTTGAAATGTTGTGCCAAGATGGACCCTCAGAAGAATACAGATCATACGTAAATGGGCAGTTCTTTAAGGAAAACTCTCTACTTACAGGGGGTGAGTTCACAATTGGTCTAGGACTTTACATTGATGACTTTGAAGTAGACCAATCCTCTAGGAACATCAAGGCTCAAACATAAACTATGTGCAGTATACTGGGTCATTGCCAACATACCTGCAAAATATAGGTCAAACCTCAACTCAATCCAGCTTGCTCTATGTAATACCACCACAGTCAAAGAGTGTGGTTATGCAAACGTTCTGCAACTTATCTATGATCTGAAGTCATTGGAGCAAAATGGTGTTTACTTACAGCAACTAGGTGCAAGTGTGAAAGGCACAGTCTTATACTGTATGTTGCCGCCGATAATCTTGGTGCCCACTCCCTTGCAGGATTCCTGGAGAGCTTCACTGTTGAAAGGTTCTGCAGACTCTGTTTGGCAAGCAGTGGTGACGCTTAACAACAAGAGGTACGTTCAGGTTTCTTTCAACCCAGAGACAAACTCTCCCCTGTCAGGCAAGTGCAGGAGGTGAGAGAGGATCCAGAGCTGCATTCCAATAGTAGTTGCACTTCCCCTCATTCATTTACCCTCAGCCCTTGGTATGACGTAACAGCATACGTTGCACGGAGGGAACTTGGAGAGCGGAGGGAGACTGGGCAGAGGAGGAGCGGAGGATTTAAATGGAACCGACTTGCACACTTACCCTTGTAGTCGCAATGGACCGTCAGTTACATAGGTAAATCTGAATGCAAATAATACAGAATTATAACATTCTGCTAAGGTAGCCTATGTTGCAGAAAGCCATTTCCATAGCATAACAAACATTGAATTTCAACACGGTAACTCAGATTATCAAGATATGTAAGACATGTAAATTGTTTGCTCCAACATATTTTCTTATTTATGTTAGTTTCAACCAAAAACATTTGTTTTAAATAGTCCTCTAATTGGCAGCCATCTGTGTTATAGCAGCAATGTGTAAACTGCAATACATTCACTGGATTGTTCGTATGGAAACAGGATAGCCTAATTGAGGCGTTTTGGAATATATTTATATATATATTTGTCCTGCGGGTGGCCGCGATGTCCCTAAAAGCATACAGCCTACTGGAAAATAAAAGGAGAAGAAGAAGAAGACAAACTGCAATGCACTGTGGGTGATATCCACCTCGGAGTGACCATGGATGTTCACTTGATCACTCAGCCCTCCGAGGGTCTATATCACGAAGTTCACTTCAGTTTCCAGACAATTGGAACAACACTTAAGATGGCGGCGGGGATTCCCCCGAGGGCAAGTGAACGAGGGCATGTTGAACGGGTATTGACTATGCTGCGCCGTCGGAAAATTGATCTAGCTCTCCTACAAGAGACGCACCTTAAAAAAGATTCTGGTCGTGTTGCTAATAAATTTTACCACACTATTACTTCCTCTTCGGCTGACACGAAAACTAAAGGTGCGAACACACCAAACGCGTTAGCCGCGTAAGATTTACGTGCGTAACGCAGCTAAAATGTCGTTTGATCATTGTTAGGGATATTATACCTAGTGTGTAAGACAAGACCCATGCGTTATTTCAAACAGACCAAAGGGACACAGATACACAGAGACAAATGAGCTCAGTTTCTTGCAAACAAGGAGAGAGGTACGCAACTCAAAACCAACTACGCCGTTCCCCTCTCCCGCTGCCTTTTTATTCACATCAAAATGGTGTTTACAAGCCGTGTGTGAGTGCGTGTCTGCTAACGATTAGTGATGCTGGGAACTTCCTGTTTATCAGCATTTCCTGCCTGCCTGGGAACCGACAGCCTCGGTCAGCCAGGTCATGGGAATCTTCAGAAAGTACATAGTTCACAACAACATGTGGTTATATAAGTTCTCTTCGGAGCATATGTTTACACTATGAAAAATCCAACTCTCACATCCCCTGCTGTTTTTCATTCTTAAGCACATTACAACATGGAGTAGTTTCAAGGGCATCGGACATTGATTATCTTGTTTTCACATTTTCTAATCACGTCCTCATAAATGAGACTACCCTGAGGTCGGTATGTGAGTGCAGACAATCCCTTTGTCCTGTGGCGTTGGCTAGTATCGAGGCATATTTGTTCCAGGCATTTGTGTCCAAAACGTTGTGGTTCTTTGAATCGTGTAGGTGATGTTGCAGCATGTCCCATGCAAAGGGTTTCCACAGTCCACGTACTCACCCCCATCTAATTGGTAGTGGTTCAGTTGTTTTCTTCACCGGGTTGAGACAAGTTTACTCACTATCAGGGTAAATCCCTTTGTAGCGGACTTCCGCCACTACTCGTCGGATGGGACAGGTAGTACCTATTTGCAGTGGCTTTTGTGTATCCAGGTATCTCGTTCTGCAATCTTTATGGCTGTGGGCGTGGTCAGGATATGGGCCGTCCCAGCGTGGACAGCTCCAACACTTTCGCTTCACCAACTTGATCAACACTTTGTCACCTGGCTGCAGTCTGGACTCCTGTTGGGACATAGGAAAATCTGGCAATTTATTTGCTCTCGTAACTTCATTAGATTTAAAGAGTTGTGTCATCCATTCGGCCAGAGTGTTCTCTGATTCTGCATCATCACATGTTTTGATGTCATCAATCAGAGGCAATCTAAACCGTCTCCCCGTGACTATCTCAAACGGTGTCAGGCCACAGGGTGTAGGTGTGATTCTCATGAATAGTTCTACCAGGGTGACACACTCTGTCCATTTTCTCTTTGTTCCCTCCATGGTCTTTCGGAGTCGTAGTTTTACAGTGCAATTTGTTCTCTCAACTAACCCAGCACTCTGAGGATGATAGGAACAGTAATTTTTCAGCTAAATCTGTAAATGCTTGACGATATGTGTAATCACCTGGTTTACGAAGTGTGTTCCATTAATAATAATAATAATAATAATACATTTTATTTAAAGGCGCCTTTCAAGACACGCAAGGACACCGTACAATGTGAAAAATACAGTACAATTAATTGATTTAAAAACAAAATGGGATGGGAAGATCAGGGGGGGTAAGCAAATTTGAAAAGATGAGTTTTGAGTTTAGATTTGAACAGGGATATGGAGTCACTGTTGCGGATGTCGGGGGGTAATGTATTCCAGAGCAGGGGAGCAGAGCGGCTGAAGGCTCTGCTCCCCATCGTGGTGAGACGGGCAGAGGGGACAGTGAGGTGAACTGAGGAGGAGGAGCGGAGTGCACGGGAGGGAGTGGCAATTTGAATGAGGTCTGTTAGATATGTGGGTGCAAGGTTATGGATGCTTTTGAAGGTGTAGAGGAGGATTTTAAATTGAATACGGAAATGAACCGGGAGCCAATGAAGCTGGTGAAGGACAGGGGTGATGTGGTGAGAGGAGGGTGTTCTGGAGATGATCCTTGCTGCTGAGTGTTGAAGAAGTTGGAGTTTATGGAGGGTTTTTTGGGGAGACCGAAAAGGAGGGAGTTGCAGTAGTCGAGCCTTGATGTGACCAGACTGTGGACAAGGATGGTGGCAGTGTGGGGTGTAAGGGAGGGGCGGAGGCGGTTGATGTTTCGTAGGTGGAAGTAGGCAGTTCGGGTAATGTTATTGATGTGGGGTTGAAATGAAAGTGTGGTGTCGAGGATGACACCCAGACTCTTAACCTGGGGGGAGGGTGAAACAGTGGAGTTATCAATGGTGAGAGAAAAGCTGTCAGTTTTGGATAGTGTAGATTTGGTGCCAATGAGGAGAACCTCGGTTTTGCTGCTGTTTAATTTCAGGAAGTTTTGAGTGAACCAGGTTTTTATTTCTGAGATGCAATCAGTAAGGGAAGTGGGCGGGAGAGTGGACGAGGGCTTTGTAGAGAGGTAGAGCTGGGTGTCATCAGCATAACAGTGGAAACTAATGTCAAATTTGCGGAAGATATTGCCAAGGGGAAGGAGGTAAATGATGAAGAGTAGGGGCCCCAGGACAGAGCCCTGGAGAACACCTGTGGTGACGGGGGAGGGGATGGATTTAAAAGACTTTAGTTGAACAAATTGAGTACGGCCAGAAAGATAAGAAGTGAACCAATCTAACGGAGTGTCAGTGATGCCAATGGAGGATAGTCTGTTGAGGAGGGTGGTGTGACAGATGGTATCAAAGGCTGCACTCAGGTCCAGGAGGATGAGGATGGTGAGTAGTCCAGAATCAGCTGCCATAAGGAGGTCGTTGGTGATTTTGATGAGTGCAGTTTCAGTGCTATGGAGTGGGCGGAATCCGGACTGGAACTGTTCATAAAGGTAATTGTCAGATAGGTGAAAATGGAGTTGGGAGGCCACTGTCTTTTCCAGGATTTTGGAGATGAAGGGAAGATTGGATATAGGACGGAAGTTGTTGAAGTTGGAGGGGTCTGCACCAGGTTTTTTCAGAATTGGGGTGATGGCAGCAGTTTTGAAGGATATAGGGACAGTTCCAGTAGTAAGAGAAGAGTGGATGATTGCAGAAATGAGAGGAACTAGGGAGGGGAGGGAGGCCTTAACCAGATGTGTGGGTAGGGGGTCAAGTTGACAGGTGGATGGCTTGGATTTCCGAATTAGTTCAGTTATTTCTGAGATATCAGGGAGCTGGAAGGAGGAGAATGAGTGTGTGGAAGGGTGAAAGTCGGCTGAGATATTGAGATGAGGGGTTGATCCAAGGTGCTGGTGAATGTTTTTGATTTTATCGATGAAAAAGGACATCATGGAGTTGCAGAAGGAGGTTGTGTACAGGTGAGGGGGGAGAGAATCCTGGGGTTGGGTAATTTTGTTAAGAAGGGAAAAGAGTGACTTAGAGTTTCCTTTGTTGGCAGTGATCATATTGGAGTAGTAGTGGGTTTTAGTGCTGGCAATGGAGTCCTTATAATGCAAGATGTGGTTCTTGTACATCTCTTTGTGAATACTGAGACCAGTTTTCCTATGAAGACGTTCAAGTTGCCGACCTTTGGCTTTCATTAAACGGAGATCGGGAGTGAACCAAGGGGCGGAGACGGAAAAGGAAACAGATCTGGTTTTTAATGGGGCAAGGGAATTAAGGATATTATTGAGTCCAGTGTTGTAGTGAGAGACCAGATCATCAGGAGTGGATAGATTGTGAATGTCAGGGAGGCAGGAGGAGTGGATTCTTGAAGTGAGAGTGGCAGGGTCAATATTCTTTATATTACGAAATGAAATAGGGCGGGGTTTTTTGAGATGGAGAGAGCAAGTTTAAATGTAAATGAGAGGAGAAAATGGTCAGTTATGGGGAGTTCATCAGCTGTGAGATCAAGGGGGGTGACACCAGAGCAGCAGATTAAGTCCAGAATGTGTCCTTTGGAGTGTGTGGGGAAAGTGGTATGTTGTTGACATCCAACACTCTCTAAACAGGAAGTAAAGTCTTTGGTGAGAGGCAGATTGATATTGTCCATGTGAATGTTAAAATCACCCAGTATAATTATGTTTGGTGAGAGAGAGGATAAATGGGTGAGAAAGGCAGCAAAGTCATTTAAAAATTCACTATTTTGTTTAGGGGGGCGGTAGACAGTAGTAATGATGGTTGGAATGGGACCAGACAACTCACAGACAACAGACTCAAACGAGCTGCAGACAGGCACTGACAACGGCGAGACCTTCAACTTATCGCGGTAAATCATCGCGAGACCTCCTCCTCGGCCAGAGCCACGGGGTTGACAGATGTAAACAAACCCGCTAGGAGTGGATTCAATCAGCTGCGAAAAGTCGTTGGGCTGTTGCCATGTCTCGGTTAAACATAAAAAGTCTAGCTTGCGATCAGTGATGATATCCTGAATGAGATGTCCTTTGCTTGTCAGTGAGCGGATATTAAGGAGAGCGAAGTTGAGTGCGGTGTTGTCACAGCTGACGGCGCTAGCCGACCGAGCTAGGTGGGCTAACACACTGTGGTTGACGCTGTGGTCGACAGCCCGGCTGGTTGAGCATTGAGGGGGAGGAGAGCTGGACCAGATCGACTTAATTCCTGTAGAGCTGTTGTGGTGGAAATTCCTGCGGGACCCTCGGTGGATGTATCTCCGGCGGGGCTGGAAGGCGATGTCCGGGTGAAGGTGGAAAGCCTCCGGCGGAGGTCCGGGCAGGTGACAGCGGAGCCGGAGCAGGTCAATGGCTGAGTACTGGAGCAAACCCGTCACTGGTAGATGAGCAGGCATTAAGACGATCCAGATACAGACAAACCAGATGTATGTCCTAGCGGCCCACATTGTAGACTTTGGCAGCATCAACGGTCAGTGGAGACGCCAGTTGAGGCTCAAACCGGAGTAGAGCAGGTAAGCTAGCCGCCAGTGAATTGTAATTTTCACAGAAACGGTAGTGCCAAAAGATCGTAGAAGTATTTCAAATGAAGCAAAACCATTGTCCAATTAGGTCATCGAATCATAAAATAAATGTTGATGGTATGAAGAAGTTAAAAAGTTCAAAAAGTTACAAAGTTACTGGCAAGCAGCGGCAGCAAGTTGCCAGCGTTCACTCGTTGCCATGGAGAAAGTTGCCATTGTCACTGTATAGGCGTTCTGGTGTGCCATGATTAGGGATAATCCTATTGCATAACGCTTTTGCCACTGTCAATGCATTGTTGGTCTTAGATGGGATAATTTCCACCCATTTGGAGAATGGGCATATCATTACCAAGCAGTACCTATATCTTTCGCTGCCTGCTGTATTTAGTTCAATACAATCCATATTCATGAACTGGAATGGGTACTTTGCTTCCGGGAACTTCCCCCTTTTGGGCCTTTCATTCCCCTGTGAGTTATGTTTGCAACATATTATACATGCTCTACAAAAGTTTTTTGAAAATTGTGTAAAGTTGTATGTATGGAATACTTTCATTACCATAGCAACCATCCCTGCTGTTGAGACATGGCACGGCCCATGACTCAATTTTGCCGCTATTTTGTATAGGTTGCGTGGTAGCACTATTTTTTGATTGATTCTGTAGATTTTATCTTCTCCCAGTGTTGCGTGATCTTTTACCTATTTCCTTTTTTCTTTGTCAAGTGCTTCTGTCTGCATATCCCGGAGGACATCCAGAGGGATGCTGTGAGGCAATTGTACGTTGGCCGTATGTTTGGTGTGTGTCAATTTTATTTTTTACCTCTCCATGTTTTCCTATGACTGCCTCTTTAGCTATTTGGTCAGCAAAAGCATTTCCTAGTGATGTTTCATCTGTCTGTTTGGTGTGTGCTGCACATTTACATATTGCTATGCTCCGGGGTAACAACACTGCTTGTAATAGGTTGGTTATTAATTTTGCATGGGTTACCGATTTTCCTGTCGAAGTTTTCATGCCTCTTCGTGCCCATTGGGCTGCAAACACATGCGTGGTGGAGTATGCGTACTGGCTGTCTGTCCAGAGAGTTATGTCTTGGCCTTGTGCGGCTTTACATGCTTTTGTGAGCGCTATTAATTCGGCTGCTTGGGCCGAATATGAGTGGGACAGTTTGCCAGCTATCACTATTTCAGTTGCCAATACTACAGAGAACCCTGTCTGGTTCTGTCCTGTTATTGATTTGGAGCAAGATCCATCCACATACCAAACTTCTCCTCTTTCTAAGGGTGTATCTTGTAGGTCAGGTCTGGGTTTGCATGTTTTCTCAGTCTTCTCTTTGCAGGAGTGAAGTGTGCCATCTTCAGGTGTGGGCAATAGCAATAATGTGGCTGGGTTCAGTGTAGTGCATCTTTCAATCGTGATGTGGGGTTTTGACATGAGTACAGCCATTAAGGATAAAAACCTTGCTGGGGATTGGAACGCCATTTTGGTTTCATTTAGCAGCATGGAGACCGCATGTGGTACTAGTAGTTTCATCTCGTGGAACAGGACAATCTCTGCTGTGGCTTGTACTGCCATGGCTGCGGCACAAACGGCCTGCACACATGTTGGGAGAGCCTGTGACACGGGATCTAACCGCTTGGAGTAGTACCCTATTGGCTGGTTTCTGCCTCCCTGCTGTTGTGTCAGTACTGATGTCATAAACCTATTCTTGCAATCTACTGTTTGTATGAATGTTTTGCTATAGTCAGGCAGCGCTAGGACCGATGTGCTAACTAGACATTGTTTGATGTCGCCGAATGCTCTTTCTGCTTCCTTCGTTCAGTTCAGTTTGTCTGTCATTTTTAAAGTTTCTGTGTACATTATGTCAAGCAGGGGTTGCGTTTTTCTGCATAGTCCGGTACCCACGCTCTGCAGTAGTTAGTCATTCCTAAAAACTGCATCATTTGTTTTTTGTTTATGGGTTTTGGCGCATTGAGCATGGTGGTTTTCGGTCCTGATTAATTCTCCTTCCTTCGCTGCTAAGCGTGTGACCTAGGAACACAACTGACTAGGTCACACGCTGGAGCAAACTAGGTCCACTACTCTTAGACATGATTAAAGCCTCTATAGATAAAGGGGGAAACCCCCTTGACAGAATTGTAATTTGTCTAGTGATGCTTTGCTCCCTGTTTTTCCAGGTGTTTCAGCAACTGGATGGTCACCTGTTTGCATTCTACTTCCGTGGACGAGGCTGACAAAAAGGTCGTCCACGTATGCCAGAACCTGTGATGATTCTGGGATAGGCAGATCGGCCAGGCAGTTTGCCATTTCTCTGTTAAAGATTGTTGGAGATTCTGAGAACCCCTGTGGAACCCCCTATGTGTATTTTTTGCCCTCGTAGGTAAATGCAAACCAATCTTGTGACCCCTCATCCACAGGTATTGAGAAGAACGCATTGCTTAGATGTTAAATTCTGGAGCAAACTAGGTCCACTACTCTTAGACATGATTAAAGCCTCTATAGATAAAGGGGGTTTCTCAAGAGATGTAAATACAGCTCTGATTTCATTACTATTAAAGAAAGACAAGGATCCAACCGAATGTCAAAATTATAGGCCTCTCAGTTTGTTAAATTCAGATCTTAAAATTTACGCAAAGCTGCTTGCCCGACGTATTCAGGACTATTTACCAGAACTAGTTAACTGTGATCAGACAGGATTTATAAAATCAAGGCTAGCCACAGATAATGTAAGACGCCTTCTCCATGTAATAGATGCGGCAAGTGTCAAAACTGAACCTGCAGCGGTGCTTTCCCTTGATGCTATGAAAGCATTTGACATAATTGAATGGGCCTTCTTGTGGTCTGTCCTGGAACAAATGGGTTTCGGTAAAGGTTTTATACATATGGTTAAGGTATTGTATTCTAACCCCTCAGCTCTTGTGCTCACTGGGCAATTATCTTCCACGCTGTTTCCGGTTACTAGATCTTCCCGCCAGGGTTGCCCTTTAAGTCCGGCACTCTTTGCACTTTCCCTTGAACCTTTAGCTCAAATGATTCGTCAATCTATTATCCTACAGCCTGTCTCTGTTAATGACACTCAACACCATGTAGCATTATATGCTTATGATGTTTTAGTTTTCATGGAAAATCCAACACTTTCTTTGCCTAATCTGCTGTCCATTTGTGAGGAGTTTGGTGGTCTTTCAGGATTCAAAATTAACTGGTCCAAGTCTGCCCTCTTACCATTAAATGAGCCAGCTAAAACACTGCAAGCTCCAGCTAATGTTCCGATTGTCCAGCACTTTAAGTATCTTGGGATTGATATTTATCCTTCTATAAACCACATTGTGACACACAATTACTCTGAGGCATGGAACAGAATGAAAGCAGACATAGATAGGTGGATTTGCCTCCCTAATTCTCTTCGTACCTGTATCTCAATAGTGAAAATGAATATTCTCCCAAGAATTAATTTTGTGAGCTCTATGATCCCCCTCTCTCCTCCTGTCAACTTCTGGCCAAAAATCCACTCTAGCATCTCAAGGTTTATCTGGAATACAAGATGCCCACGTCTGAAATTAACCACTACACAGAGGAAAAGGGAAGATGGGGGTCTTGCAGTGCCAAATTTTAAATTCTATTTTTGGTCATTTACTCTTCGACCAATAACGGTTTGGTGTGACCCTACTGCCTATGTCTCCTGGCGTAATATTGAAGAAAATATAGTAAGACCATGGAATTTGCAGGATGTCCTCTTTGCTAATATTGCAGACATGCAAGGTCAGTTACGCTTTGGCCCAATTGTTTCCCATCTCATTCGGACTTGGCGCACAGCTGAACGGGAATGTAAGATCTCCTGTAAATTGCATTCCCATTCACCTGTATATAATTACAAGGGTCTGTTAATTGGAGGGAGACCTATCTCACCATCTTATTGGAGTGGCAGTAACATTCGCCATTTAAATGACATTTGTGATGACATGGGCTTACGCTCCTTCCAAGATATTCGTGTTGCATTTGACCTACCCGGTTCCTCGTTTTCCTTTTATTTACAGCTCAGATCAGCTCTTAAAGCACACGGTGTCCCATGGCAACAACCTTTGCCTACTCATCCAATGTATAAATTGTTTACGGTACTGGGCAAAAACAAGGGTATGGTGTCCAAACTCTATACGTTTTTTTTGGAGGCCTCATATGTTGATTTATCCCTAGACAGAGTATGGAGAAGTGACTACCCAGATCTGGACCCAGATTTTGATTGGTGAGAGGTGTGCGCAAACATAAAGGAGGCTTCTCGTAATCCCGACCATCAAGAAATTCACTTTAATTATGCTCATAGGACATATTTAACACCACGCAAACTCTACTGTATGAAGGCCATACGTGATCCCTCCTGTACTTTATGTACTATGAAAATGGTAAATGGTCTTGTATAGCGCTATATCTCCGTTTATCACAGACCCAAAGCGCTTTACATTGTTTTCTTGTACACATTCACCCAGTCACACACACATTCATACACCGATAGCAGCAGCTACCACGCAGGGTAGGCTTAGCACTAGGGTGCTAAGCTAACTATCGGGAGCAATTCGGGGTTCAGTGTCTTGCCCAGGGACACTTCGACATGTGGCGGGGAGACGGGGGATCGAACCTCCGACCCTGCACACCAGAGGTGAACACCCTACCCACTTCGCCACTGCCGCCCCAAAAACTCCTGGCACTTTCCTTCACATGATATGGGATTGTCCACCAGTGTCACGATTTTGGGCTAAAGTGGCATCTATAATATCTGACTTAATATCAGTAACAATACCAGTGACTGTGCCTGTCCTTTTGTTAAATGATTTCTCAAAGCTCAATATCACCAAGCTTAAAATACGTATAGCACTGGCAGGCCTGACAGCTGCCAAAAAGATGCTTGCGGTGCGATGGAAGCCTCCTCACTCCCTTGTTGTCAGACACTGGGTCCTCACCTTTTTGGATGTAATTTATCTTGAACTTTTAACTGCTCGGATTACTAAGGCCACTGAGACCAATTTAAACAACTGGCACTCTGCCGCTAATTCTCTGAAATCATTTTTAAAGTGACCCCTTTCCTGTAATGTTGCTTAAAGCTGCAGTTGAGAGTTTTTTTACTGTAATATTTGGCAAAACTGTCATAATAGCCATTCAGCTATATGTAGGTTAAGTGGTCTGAAAATACTTTTTTTATCACTTTGCTCCCCCTGCCTCTGTGTGCTGCCCCCCAAAATTGCCACCGCTCATGTTAATTTTGACTAATCAGAGCGAGGTCAGATTCTCCGTTCTTATTGGCAGTGGGACCTTGGCAACGACGTTGATGCGTCAGTTGCGTGAGCGTTCACGACCCTAGCAGTCTGACACTAGCCTACTGTTTGGTACTAGGCTACTACGGCGGACAGCGAGTAGCAATATCTTCACAAACGAACCCTCAATTTACCATTCCCAGGATACCAACAACTAACACCGCTAAGACAGCAAAAAAACGAGGAAAGACGAATGTTGAAAAGTTAACTGCTGAAAGGGAGACGGAGAGAGCTCGAAAAAAAGTACACCGGCCATGTCTTCTTGCCCTATCACATCAAGACCTCTCCGACCGCGACCTCGTCCCCTTCCTCTGCCCCTAGGCTGTAGCAGGACGCCCGCTGGCCCTATATAGCCCTCGTCCTGTGCTCAGTGTTGCCAACTCAAAGCGATTTTGTCGCTATATTTAGTGACTTTTCAGCCCCCCTGGTGACTTTTTTTTCAAAACAGCGACAAGCGACAAATCTAGCTTTTTTTCTGGTGTTATTGGTGACTTTTTTCGCCAAAGCAAGTATCACCTCTTCTCAACGAGCAGCAGGAGCCTGACACGCAGCCCGCTCCTCGCGCAGCAGCCCCTCCCAGCTGCGCTCAGAGCAGGAGCATAGATAGTAGGAGATACACACACTCACACACACACATCTCCGCGATACACACTCCTCTCCGCTCTGTTACAATTAGTTTGCTATCTTGCCTGGCTGTTACAGCTACTTTTGTTAGGCCTACCAGCACACTTACAATGATTTTAAGCTAACATACATGGTATGTCTGTGATTAAAACGTATGCTCAATATGTACGTATGTAGTTATCATTACTAATGTTTAATCACCTCGGAATCGGACATGGCATTTTCCTCAAGTGATCACAGTTTAAATTATTATATAATTTTTATATTCATATTAGGCTATTTAACGAGGCTTGTCTGTGACTTTAGGATCGCACAAGTGAACTACAACTATCGCGTGCAGCCGCAGCGTTACATGAATCCACCTGACATAAATCTGTTCAGTGGCACAGACGTTAAAAAACATACAATACAAATAGGTTTATTAATCTGAATGTAGAGCATGTCACGATGTGTAAGGTGGACGCCTATATGAACCGGCTGAGAACAAGGCTACTGATCAGATAAATGATCGGTCAAACGTAAAATCATCAGGAAATGATAAAAACATCCCGATGGAGATTTCTATAGAGTGATTTTGCTTCAAACTGTACAGGGACGCGTGTGACAGTGACACTCTTTCTTCAGTCGGAGCTGCAGCGTAAAGTGAAAACAAACTCAGGGTAGGTCTAACCACCTATCCAGCAGGTTAGACCCATGGCGTATGTTGCCGCAGTAACTGACTCTCGGTTGCGCTGAACCTGCTACCTGAAACGGAAAACCCAGAGTTTCCACCAACTCAGAGCGAACAAACTCTGGGTTGCCTCAAAACCAGCTACCTGAAACAGGCCCCTGGTGTCTGTGTGTGTGTGTGTGTGTCTGTGCGTGTGTGTGTATTTAGGTTGGTGTCTTTCTGTTTTGGTTTGTTTTGACATGTGAGGGATGTATTTTTTTTTGTATTATTTTACATTGACTAGCTTGTAACCTTTGAGATATTTCCCTAGCTGTCTTTATTCTAATTTCTAAGTTTTCTTTTTTAAATTATTATTATTGTCTTTTTCTTTTACCTATACACTTCTATGTCTATATTTACAAGTATTGGTACTGGATAAGTGTATTTTTCTGTATATTATTGTTATGGCTGGCCATCCCAGGCTCGTTCAGCCGGCCAGTAAACATGCAAATAAACCAAATGAAACCATGAATCAAAGTAATAAGGTGCTTTATTTAAAACAATCCCACAACACAACTTAATAAGGAGGCTGCAAAAGAAAAGAGGTAAACGGGAGGAAGACCTGGGGAGGCACAGTTGGACCACAGTATTGCCCAGGCCTTCCTCCAACTAAACTATAACCCCGGCCTCTCTAAACTACAAATAAACAAACAAAACACAACCTAGCAGCCCCCCCCCCCCATAAGGACACCATAAAACTAAATAAACCACAAACAGCAGGTCAGCAACACACCGTCCTCAAGTCAGGCAGGCAGAGAGAGAGAGCCAGCCGCCCAGGCTGGCAAGATTTGAAAATTAGCTCAAATTAACATTGCACATAATCTTGATCTTGGATTCTTGCTTCTGTCTTTTACTTTGTGTATGCCTGTCAAATAATGTTTTAGCTAATGTACCATCAAATAGGGTTTGGTAGATTGGCAGCTAAGGAGAGCTAACCAACCCAACCCTAACCAAGTCCAAGTTCTGAAAAACTTCTCCCATAAACTTATGTTGTATGACTCCCTTTTTATCCAAATGTGTATACACACACACACACACACACACACACACACACACACACACACACACACACACACACACACACACACACACACACGTAATGTCAGTGGTTAAAAGTTGCACTCATGTCAACTGAAGCTTGGTAATAGCTCCTTGGCTGCCAAGCTACAAAATCATTAATTTTAATGTACATATCCAACTATGGCAGTTGACGAAAGGTCCATTTAAGACCAGTATTGTTTTAATAATAATTTTCAGTGCCGTTTATATTGTACAACGGTTTTCATTATAAACATTCAGAGATACTTTTGGGTGAAAAATACAGCATTAGCTCACTATGTCCTCTCCCTGTGAATCTGTTTCTTGTTAGGATGTGGACGACAATGACTCCTACAGCCAAACTCCAGTTGGGATACTCAGCAGCGATCAAGAAAATCCTCAACTCAACCCTTCCAGAGTAGGAGTCGTCTTGGAGGGGAGTGTGGTAGTGGAAGGTCTAGCCAACCTTCCTCAAGCCTACTGTGTCCTTTTCGGACTGATTTATGCCCTTCACCTGGACTATCCTAAATGCATGATGAACTCTTTCCAATTCATCAAGCATGTAATGCTCAACCTTGGAAGGAATGCGCTGCCACCCAAAATTCAAACTCTGGAAAATCATCTTGCAATGTAATGGGGCAGGGCCCAGGGTATTAAGAGTCGAGCTTGTTGTCTTACACTTTTATAGTAACATGTTTGGTTCAATGTTTTGTGTATGTTTATGGTATTAACACTGATTTTGCAGTTTAATCCATTGTTATTTCACAAGGTCCCCATTTGATACACCTTCAATTTTAATCCAGTGTTTTTAAGGCTTGTTGTCACTAGCATCAGAGGGTAGCTTTCATCATTGTTCAGTAATGTGTTAAAAAATAATGTTTTGAGTTCACCTGAAAGCATAGCAATTCAATTCCCATAACGGTCTATAAAACCATGTATTTGATTTGTTGTGATTCTGAGGTATTGTCTACCATAATGTTCTCATGATTATGCACTAATAAGTATATTAAAACAACACAGGCATGCTATTGATAGACTTTTTCATGCGAAAAATGTTTTGGTATGCAACAGTTTAAAGCTTATGATTCAAGGTTGGCTATGGATTCTAAAGATAATGTTACTTGAATGTTAAGTTGTATTTCCAAGAATATGGTTGGATATAAATAAATCTAAATAATAAAGTACTTTTGTTGTACTTTTTTCTTTAACAAATCAATAATTTAAAGTATAAATAAAAACAAATATTACTCCAAAACATATGATTTTAAGTGGAGAAATTGGACAAATTAATTGATACTACAAGAGATTTTAATTTAAATGCAATTTGCATATAATCTATTGAACTTAAAATTAATACTCACACAAACTTAAGAATTAAAGTGAAGTTATTGTGCAAAGCAATTAATACTACAAACTATTTTAATTTAAATCAACTTGGCATTTATGGTATTGAACTTAAAATAACAATTGCAATCAACTCAAGTTTTAGTTTTACATTACTTGTTTTTTTTAAGGCAAGCGGTTTACTCTAAATGTTGAGTAAATAGAACAGAAGCACAGGACTGATCAACATCTCAGCATGACATGGAAAGAATAAAATAAGACTGTGGAGACTAGTCAGTGGTTGTTACATGTTTTACCTGAGCAAGCAGGTTTAAAAGTTATAGACCTTTTTAGTGCTACTGTACAAAGCCTATCTCTATTTAGGGCTTGGCGCAAAAGGGGTGCAAGTGACATTTTCAGAATTTTACAGGAGAGCGTAATTATTTAATAAAAAACAGCAGATGGAAGTGATCTCTACATTAATAGAGATTGGTCTTCAAGGAATTCATATTTAAAGTAAAATAAAATAAAATGTTTATTTTAGTGTCCTTGGGTATATGAAATTCTCCAAACATATTCGATAAATGTTTTTCTGTAGTATACACGATGGTCTTTTCTGCATTCCCTACATGTTGTCAGAGCTTTTAGCCTATTTATATTGCACTTACGCCTTTTGTGCGCCAAGATAAGTGCACTTACGCCTATTTTGCTCCAAATTAATTCATGGTTTTCACTAACGCCTTTATGTTTTCAGCCTTCATTTCAAAAAGTAAAATGTATAGTGACGTTGTTCTTTAACCATCTGATACAACTTATCAAGACCTTTAAATTTATATATAAGTCATTTTCGCCAAATATGTCACTTACACCCCTTTTGCTCCAAGCCCTCGTTATGTTCTTCAGTCCAGTTTCCTGTGACCTTTTCAGTTCTTCCAGCCCCATTACGCCAACATTTGTCAGAAATGGCCCATCAGTAATTCATTGAAAATCATTTCACAAATATTACATGACCAATCTTGTTTGTCCTAATCCACAGCGATAGCTCACAGTACACGATTGGGAAGGAGTGACATCATTAATGCTTTGCTCCCCTCCACTCTGAGTTAGCCCCAGTCAGTACCATATGTGCTGTGTTCACTAACTGGAGGCACGTTTGAGGTGATAATCCTGCAGTGGGCATGCTGCGGCTTCTATCCCCTCCACTGCAAGTGTTATATGGTTGTTTTTTTTTTACTTTGGTACTTCCATGTAAACTCTGGTCAATGATTCGACCCCTGTGGTTTTTCTCTACTTATGACATCTATTGCAGCATGTCTATGTTTTAATCCTAATAAAGGTTTTTTTACTGGGAGTCTTTTCTCAGCCGAGCTAAGGGTCTAAGGGCAGAGTGTCATACTGTATGGAATGTAAAGCCCACTGAGGCAAATGTCTATTTGTGATATTGGGTTATACAAATAAAACTGATTTGATTTGGTATTAAGCTGACATTTTTCATAATGTTCTTTTTTTCAACGTATGTGTTAACACAATGATCAATGGTGTATTCATTAAGCTGTAGGGGAGAACGGGGATATACAGTATCTCACAAAAGTGAGTACACCCCTCACATTTCTTCACATTTTTCTTTATATCTTTCCATGGGACAACACTGAAGAAATGACACTTTGATACAATGTAAAGTAGTCAGTGTACAGCTTGTATAACAGTGTAAATTTACTGTCCCCTCAAAATAACTCGACACACAGCCATTAATGTCTAAACTGCTGGCAACAAAAGTGAGTACACCCCTTAAAAAAATTTTACAAATTGGGCCCAAAGTGTCAATATTTTGCTTTGCCATCATTATTTTCTAGCACTGCCTTAACCCTCTTGGGCATGTAGTTCACTAGAGCTTCACAGGTTGCCACTGGAACCCTCTTCTACCCATTCATGACGACATCAAGGAGCTGGTGGATATTAGAGTCCTTGCGCTCCTCCATCTCCCGTTTGAGGATGCCCCAAAGATGCTCAATAGGGTTTAAGACTGGAGACATGCTTGGCCAGTCCATAACCTTTACCCTCAGCTTCTTTAGCAAGCCAGTGGTCGTTCGGAGGTGTGTTTGGGGTCGTTATCATGTTGCAGTACTGCCCTGCGGCCCAGTTTATGAAGGGAGGGGATCATGCTCTGCTTCAGTATGTCACAGTACATGTTAGAATTCAATGAACTGTAGATCCCCAGTGCTGGCAGCACTCATGCAGCCCCAGACCATGACACTCCAACCACCATGCTTGACTATAGGCAAGACACACTTGTCTTTGTACTCCTCACCTGGTTGCCCTCCACACTCTTAACACCATCTGAACCAAATAAATGTATCTTGGTCTCATCAGACCACAGGACATGGTTGCAGTAATCCATGTCCGTAGTCTGTTTGTCTTCAGCAAACTTTTTGTGGGGTTTCTTGTGCATCATCTTTAGAATAGGCTTCCTTCTGGGATGACAGCCATGTAGACCAGTATGATGCAGAGTGCGGCGTATGGTCTGAGCACTGACAGGTTGACCCCCCACCCCTTCAAGCCCTTCAGCAATGCTGGCAGCACTCATACGTCTATTTTCCAAAGCCAACCTCTGTGTACGACGCTGACCACGTGCACTCAACCTTCGTAAACTGGGCCGCAGGGTGGTATTGCAACATGATAACGACCCCAAACACACCTCCAAGACGACCAGTGGCTTGCTAAAAAAGCTGAGGGTAAAGGTTATGGCCTGGCCAAGCATGTCTCCAGACCTAAACCCTATTGAGCATCTTTGGGGCATCCTCAAACAGAAGGTGGAGGAGCGCAAGGTCTTTAATATCCACCAGCTCTGTGATGCTGTCATAAATGGGTGGAAGAGGGTTCCAGTTGCAACCTGTGAAGCTCTAGTGAACTACATGCCCAAGAGGGTTAAGGCAGTGCTAGAAAATAATGATGGCAAAGCAAAATATTGACACTTTGGGCCCAATTTGTAAAATTTTTTTAAGGGGTGTACTCACTTTTGTTGCCAGCAGTTTAGACATTAATGGCTGTGTGTCGAGTTATTTTGAGGGGACAGTAAATTTACACTGTTATACAAGCTGTACACTGACTACTTTACATTGTATCAAAGTGTCATTTATTCAGTGTTGTCGCATGGAAAGATATAAAGAAAAATGTGAAGAAATGTGAGGGGTGTACTCACTTTTGTGAGATACTGTATGTCACAAGGGTTGGTTGTCACAATCGTTATATCTCAGAACCAGAAGGTGCTGTCTGTGAAATTTTGGTATGCAAATATCTAGAATTGGGATCAGAGGTCACCTACAGAGTCTTCCTTGGAGTTAGACTGCTGAATTCGAGGTGAGAGGACTGTTTGTGTTTTTCACGTCAAATTGAAAATATTTAGCTCCTCAGTATTAGTCTTCTAGGCTTTTACACAATGGGTTTATAACACAACACTTGTTACCCTAAAAAAATGTGAAGGGTAAGGTGTAGTTTAGATTGTTGTTAGCAAGCTAATTAGTTGTCAGATGGTTGTTGGCCTTGATGCTAGCAAGACATTCAAGTTGGGGTTGGTCGTCACATTTTTTGGGGGGTTGGTTGTCACATGTTATCCAAAGGCTGCAGCCAGAAAAGGAAACCAATAACTAAAGAAAGTGTTAAGTTGTATCCTCACTGACACCCCAGAGAAGGAAAGAATAGAGCAGGAAAGGCAGCTAGCATGCAAAAGAAAAAAGGGCAACACAATCAAAACAACCCAGTGCATCCCAAACTAGACCAGCTGCAAAGGCTATTGCACCCCAGTGCACTCCAACCCAGCTGGAGAAGAAGAAACAGTAAGTTATGTAGGCCTTGCCAAATTGACAATGCAATTAAACTTTCAAATGTAGTTCTGCTTTCTTGCCTTCTTTTCAAGATTATTCCCATTAAGATAACATTGTGACAAACAACCCCATAGTGTGTGACAACCGACCACTTGATGGGGTTGGTTGTCTCAATGTGCAAGGGGGTCTTTGATGATTAATCTCTTCTTTATTACAATAAGTTAGGTGATGAGCAATTCTCACTAGAGTAAAACATGTGCCTACTAGCCCTGGTCTCCCCTACCTCAAAAGATGTCTACTAGCGCTAGTGGAACTTGTCAGGTAGAGGTTTTAAAACTGAAAACAGAAACCGTTGCATTCATTGGACATTAGAGTTGATGCATTAGCATAATAATAACTTAACATAATAATTGTACAAAATTAATGATAGGATGATTAGGCTTACATTAAAAGTGACTGCATTCAATTGAGAAATGTACTGTATAACCTTCCATCTCCAGTAAATTGAAATAATCCAAGTCAATACTGTACTACAGGTGATCTGATTTTTAGAGCTGTAATTCAAGCTCTGTTCCCATATTGACAGCAGTTGTGCATGCCAATAATCAGTTAATGGAAACTAATCTTTATTGCCCTTTGCACACAAACAATACAGTAGCATTGACAGACGAATGACTGACGAAAAGTGAGACCGACAGGGAAATTAGAAAATGAATGTTTTACCCTGAGAAATTCAATCTGGGCTCTCCTCAAACCATTAGTCAAAATGGGCTTTCCATTGACATGTAGATTGACATTGACTACTAGAGGAAGTGTTTAGCAACGGGCGCAGTATTAATGTGAGCTCGATGAAGCACACTGTTATTCAGCTCCACTGCCCAGTTGTTTTATATAAAAGGCATCTGTTTTTATTTATGTCAGACAACATAGAGATTTAAAACGGGATGAAGGGGGGATGTTTAAAAATCCAAAGCAT
Organism: Hyperoplus lanceolatus; assembly: GCA_026929865.2. Classification (NCBI taxonomy): domain Eukaryota; kingdom Metazoa; phylum Chordata; class Actinopteri; order Uranoscopiformes; family Ammodytidae; genus Hyperoplus; species Hyperoplus lanceolatus. The sequence continues at coordinate 2,578,833 of CM049403.1, forward strand.
CATATCCATAATCTCCAGCTCAGTAGGCTCCACTGGAGTGAGAGAATGGAAATTACAGGCTGTCAGGCATCAGTGACATGGAGAAATGGGAAAATGGTGGACTTTTAGCAGCCTTTCCTTTTTAGATAGCCACACAAAAAAAACAGTTTGATGGTCAATTTAACACTGTGTAAGGCAAGGTCACTCCCCCTTAGTTAAGGCTGCAGGGACATTTAGCCTACATTTGTTTTAACTGAAGGATGAAACTGTAAGATAATTCAGGTGACATTTTAATTGAAGCTGAGAATCCATAAGCACAAACATGATACAGGTGTGTGCATGGCCCAATGATATACGGCGAACGACATCCTTTTGTAATTGAGGTTAGAATTTTCATTTCGGGAAGCTTATTGAGCAAATAAAATATGAGGCTATTTGGTGTTGAATCCCATCCCACCACTATAATTGGCGGTGTGTGTGTTCTTCGTGTGTGTTTGTGGCACCACTGCATCCCATGCTTCTGCCAGCTGTCACCACCTTTTCTACTGCCCAGCAGCCCAAGACACATTTGTCGCTTCCTGAAGTCCAGCTCTGCAGACTTGTGCATGATGGATCTCCTTGGCTAGGTACATTTTAAACACACACACACACACACACACACACACACACACACACACACACACACACACACACACACAGTGCCGCAGCTTCACACTCAAAGTATTTAACTGCCGAAACATGCGCTGACTTATATTTTGAAGCAGACTACAAGAACGTGGCGTAGCTAGCAAAACCATAGCTAAGTTAGTGTAGGCTACAATATGTGAAGGAAGGATGATGTCCCCACAGTGTGTTAGGTCACGGCCGGCTGTACACTGACTTCAGAGTGTTTGACAACCAAGACACTCTGACAGACGACATTGCTGTTTTACATAGAGTATTTTTAATAAATAAATAAACCAAAACATAAGAAACCTTGCAGCTCTGGATATCCTTTACAACTCCCTCATCAACCCTACCAATCCAATAAAGTGCACACCACAAGTCATGATGACACACTCAAACATTACATGTCAAAAAATATCATAATTACTTGCCCACTCCTATGTAACTACAAACGTTTCACCGACAAGAGGTTGAGTGCACGCATCACACTTAGATCTAGTTAGTAACACATAAGTAAAGAGACTCTTGCACACAGTCATATGATGCAAACTGCAAACAAATGCAAAGGGTTGTTGTTGTTTTTTTAAGTAATACCCCCCCACCCCAAACAATATCAGATATTTTCTGGTTGAATAACTTCACCAACCAATGTTAGTTTGATATTAACAAGCGAGGGCACTTTATTGCCCTCATTGATACCATGCAAATTATACAGATCTCATTTAAACCCTAATATCAATAAACTTAAAAAGTGAGCATTTCTGGATTTTCCCCCTGCGCCCGAGTTGGACATAGAAAGAAAGGCATCAGTGCTTGCCCAACAAACCACAAACACCTTATAGTATTGACAGCAGCTTGTGAATTTGTATCAGTCCTGATATTACAATATAAAAATGAATTTTGTCAGGAAATGCAATTATTTATTAGGGTGAGTATTGTTAAATTGGGACACTTTTTGAAAATTTGTCTTCCGGAACAATTTACAGAATTTTCCAATTGCCTGAGCTGCAAACATTATACCATTTTATAAACACCAACTTCCCTACATAAGTATGCAAAATCAAAAAATTTAAAAAATAAAACACAGAATCAATAGTTCCATCTCAAACACAAAATGCCCGGAGACCACTGTTCAGCAGGCGCTACTGTCAAAATGGGACACCTTCATTGTCAAAATGGGACACCTGATATTAGGATATAAAAGACATAGACATTGAAGAAGGGAAGTCATTCCAACATTTAATGGGTTATTTTTCCATAGGAAGTGAATAACAACAACATTTCCTATTCTTTAAAGAAAACCAAAAATGTATGTATGGCCTATGAAATCAAGCTAAATTTTGAAACAATTCATTGTATGGTAAAATACGTATGTAATTAGTCTTAAAAATAGATATTTAGTTATAAAACCATCACACAAGTTTATAATAACAATGTATAGAAACATCATTTTAAATTTGACAATAATTCATTTAAAAGTGTAATACATTAATCTAACAAGTCTCAAAAACAATTAATAAAAACATGACACCGACATTGGCATCAATTTAGCATAAAACATTCTACCTATTCTATTTAAGATAATAACAAAGGTAGGAACCAATAAATTATAGCCTATCCATAAAAAGATTAAATGGAGCTAATGGTAGTCCGATAAGAGGACTCCCAAATCATGGCAGACACTGTGAACATGTAAATATCCCTCCATCTTCTACCACCCCAAAGTCCTCCCCACAGGACTCATGAATATTTCTTCTGAACTTAGTTGTTGCAAGCCAGTTGACATATTTAGAAAACATCTATGATCCAGTTTAGAAAAATTCTTTATTTTAATATAGCAACTATTTTATGATCACCAATAACAGTTTTCCTGTCTTAAAATGACAAAAATGAGTGTCCCATTTTGACAATAATATAGTGTCCCATTTTGACAGTAAGCAATTGGCATAAAATAAATTTTAATATATATTGAAATAATATAATATTTCAAATGCATTGTATTCAGTGACTTCTTCTGTACAGTAATGAAGGCTATATTAACAGCTGGTAACTCATGTCAAGCAAATAAAGCTCAATACATCACATTGACTTGATCCTGCTAGCATATCTCAGCCTCCAGTTAAGCTCCTGTGCTAATGTAATAGGCTAATTTCACCCACTGAAAGGACAAGCTGCTGCCCTGCTGTAAGTGTAAGTGCTCCAGAGATTTGGGTTTACGTTTACGAGTATGCAATATTGATATGATGTGCTTGAAATAATATGTGAGGGTTTTGGTCTCTCGTTAGCTGAATGCTAACATTAGCTGTCGGATATTCTTTGACTGCTATGTAGCCATATGGAGCTAGAAATGAAACATAATAGATAATTCAGCCTCACTGTTCTCTTCCAGTGGCATACAGCAGTTTGTGATGCTAACGGGACAAATCTGTTGTCTTGCTATTGTGACAAAAATCTAGAAAGTAACGTTATCTTATGATGACAGTGACCATGTTAAACTTTCTGTCAACACTCATGCCCTGACTGTATGGGGACGGCTCAACGTTTATGGTATAGTAACATGACTATGACTAGTTTTAGCAGCCATCACAATGGGATCAGTGTATCATGTATATGTCGTCTCCCTGCACACTTGAAATTAATATGGATCAACAAACGTAGCCTACTTACAGTAAATGTATCATGGACAGAACTGGGTGTTTGGTTGGTAAATTAAAGTATGCACGCAAAATCTATCACATGCTGTAAACCAGGTCCAGGGACAAAAGCATTTGTTTTAACCCATTGATGACTATGGCAATCTAGGATGCATGTCCTTAATGCCTGAGGGTTTTCTGAAAAAATATTACGAATTGTCAAGTCTTCCAAAACCTTAATATCTAAGCCTGTGTAGCACATAGAAACATGAAATAAAATACATTTAAAAGTTAAGGTTCACAGGTTTTATTTAAGCATGCTTCCTTAGCGCTTACAAACCAACAAATATTTCTAAAAATCGTCAAAATTAGATGAATTAGAAAATTATTAAATATTGTTAATAAATAAATGCAATGTGTTGTGTGATTTTCGTCAGTAGTCTATAGCAGACCTTGATTCTACGCACCAAACTCCACTAACTGTTCCGTCGCCGACATAGCCGGCATATTTTTTTAATTATTTTGTTTTATTTATTTATTTTTTTTTTTTTTTGATTGACGTGATTTTCGGCAAACCACACAACTTTTGGGTGGTCACGTGGTCTTAAAAAAATCAACAAAAACCACCTCATGTGTATTTGAACCAATGACAGTGCATTCTATGCTGGGAATGCCATGAAAATTAGATAAAGTAATAATGCTGCACGATGCAGCATCAGGCAGGAGAGCCAATGTGGCATCGCGTAGCAGCCGTCATCAATGGGTTAAGCAAACTCTTAGGAGAATAACACACTCAATGCACTCGCAGGTATGGTTTGTTTGCTATCACTTGTTGAAATTAGGTTGTTTGAACTTAATAATCTAAGATGAGGAAAATAATAGGCAGTATTCTTGAAAGCAGCTTGTTCTAAAGGCCAGGAGACACCGGTCCGACTAGAGACCGTCGCCAGAAAATGGAGTCTGCCGATTCAGGCAGCTTATTCTCCCCGACGCGGTCAAAAAAGTGCGAAGAACACACCGAGCCGACTACTGATTTGCCGTACGTTCTGCGCTCGCGCCGGATGAAATTAAGTAGGCTGTTATCATAACATAGGCGGCGGCCTTCATTATAACGGAGAATGCATGCTGCAGACACACACACACCTGTGTGGCCGCTCCTCGCCCAAACTACCTCGACTATTTCTGAAAACATGTGAAAACGTCATGCACAAACAATCTAATGTTGTGTCCTGATTGTGTTCAGCCTATAACTATACCCTACCAACTGAGCTAAGGGCGCCCCTCTAAATCATGTTTGACAAAAGTGGAACTAATATCTGCTCCGCTGCCGTGGCAGAGCAGAGACGGGCTAGCCCTCCACCAATCAGATTGCTCCGGCTGAAAGACTGCCCGACGCCGATTTAACATGTTGAACCGGCTAAAAAAAAGCCAAACGACATTTACGACGGCCGACGTCACCGAACACACCAAACAGATTTGTGTCCCCGCCCCCTCCAGACTTTCCGACCATGTCCGACACCCGATTATCGGGCCGGTGTGTCCTGGCCTTAAGGCTTTTTATTCATTACTACGTTGTGTTCTTCATTCTCCTCCTTACTCAAACCGTCTATCAAATTAAAAGTCAGGGTATACAAACATTCATTACAAATAACCCCTTCCCCAATGTTGAAGGCTATTTCAGTGCTTTTCAGACTGCCGTGACTGAGACATTTGTGGTTGTCACTTGCAGTCACCACATCTGTCAAGCTTGTATAAAGGCTTTCTATGGATGTTGACATTAAGTGTAATTCCAGTGGCGGATAATATGTTAATGTTTCAATTGGCATGTTGCCTGGAAATGCAAAGATCCTGATGGGCAGCCACTTTGCAAGGGGGTAATGGACGTTTTACAGTTATCCAGTGATTCTGACAGTTTTAACCATCCAAACACTGGATCCGCTTGGTTTGATTTACCCAGAAACTCTACCTATATGTTATACCTTTGGGGTTGAAGATGTCATGCCCTTTAACCCTCTATGGCACCACGTTGCCTCTAGGTAACATACCCATGTTTGCCCTTTTACACCCACACAATACATCCTCAATTGATCTAATATATTTTAAAAAAGAGGCAAGGCCCTTATTAAACCAATAGCAGTGTTTTAAGGCTCTTTTGAGGCCATTTTGAATCCTGGTTTTTGATGGTTCAGCTCCATCATCTCTCTAAAAAATTGGTCTGAAAACATATGTCTCTGTCATTATACAATTTGATTCAGAATAGTAGATGAGTAAAGTGTGACATGACTAAGGTTTGTAAAATTGTTAAAATCCAAATGTTGTCTTAAAGCAGGGATTCCCAAAGTGTGGTGCGCGCACCCCTGGGGGTGCGTGAGCTGCTGCTAGGGGGTGCGCAAGATGAAAAATGTAATGGCGGTCTGATCATTACACAATCCATATTGGTCTGAGTATAAGAGGGTTTTATTTTCGCGGAAATAGGTCGTAAAAAGTCGGGTCGTGTTTTCCAAGTTGTGTTTATTTTCTTTTTTTCAATCGGGTGGAACACTAGCAGTGCTCTCGGAAGCGGCCGGGGCGTTTGTGCGCTAGGTGAGAGAACGCTTTGTGTGGAGAGAAAAAAGAGGCACGGGACATCGACAAAGCCGATTCACAGCCTCAAATCATTATGTTGCCAGTCAACGTGTCAGAGGCAGGAATCGGCAGAGCGATCGACTGTGGCTTTTTAGCTGCTGCAGTTGTTCTGAGGAGAGATTGCCAACTGCGCTGTCCTTTTACGCACCAGCACTGCTGCTGTAATGTTCAGATTTCCTCATTTGCATCAAAGCCCTAATGATTTTAAGAATGAGACGCTTTATTTAAACGCTGCCCATGTGATGGTGGTGATTGTCACTTTGTGAGCTGTAAACTGAAACCAACAGAGATCTCGGAGGGCTTCCCCTCGACAACGTAAAGCTGGGAACACACCGCATTGGCCGCCTGCGGCGGTTGGCCGCGTGAACGCAGGAGGCTAGCCGCTTGGTCATATTGGGCCATGTTCACCGCAGTCGCCGCCACGGCCAACCGCCGCCTCTTCGTAGGCGGCGGTTGGCCGCGTGACCGCAGGAGGCTCGCCGCTTGATCATATTGGGCCATATATTCCTGACGCCGACGCCGAGATCAGACCCGTCACACTTACGGTGCAACAACAACAATAACATGGTCCAGCTGTGCCAAAAAATACAGATGTAGGTTCACTGTGTAACCAGCGGCAGTCTTGTCACAAATATCATTAAAACAGCATGAACACGCACCCCGATCGCAAATACACATTAACAGCAATTCAGCAACATACTAAACACATTAACACCAGCAGTGTGTGCTCAGCGGCACAAATAAAGGCAGACATCAGCCTACCTGAAACAACACCGGTGCTTCGCTGTACTAGCCTATATGGAATTCCACACGGACACCGCCGTCAAGTTTGGGTTCATATTATCCTCAGGAGCAGCACACAGCTGGGTGAGTTTCACTATGCTAACCGGCGCTACCTTGGCTAAAGTACAACAAACAGCTAAACAGATGCAAAATACACATATTTGCAGAATGTATTGGAAGCCCAATGTCTTCACTCCACACGCCCACCTCGTCTTGCAGACCACCGCCACCAGGCAATCTCAACGCTGATTGGCTGTGGAGGCGCGGCGCCCGGCGGCGCTGCAGAAAAAGATAAAAATTTTCATCTTTTTCTGCGGCGCCGTGTTCGCCGCACAAGCCTTCGTTTCACGCTCCTTCGTTGACACAATTTCTATGCGCCGCTAATGGCCGCGCTCCCGATTCACGCGCCTCTCATGAGGCGCGGCCACGCGCCGCGCAAGCCCCCGCCGGCGGCCGCTGGACGCCGATTATTGGGTGGACGCGCGGCCATTGGGTGGACGCGCTAGTACATTGACTTTGTATGTAATCTCGCCGCGCGGCCAGTGCGGTGTGTTCCCAGCTTTAAGTGCCCCGGTTATCATTTCAGCCTTAAACCACGGCGTTTATAGCTTTTGTTTCAGCACTAGGCTATGTGATTAACTATGAGCATTAAATAAATGCTGCGTCTCAGATGCCGAGGACAGCAGCGAGGATGACCCGCTATGCACCGAACCAGAGCATAGGAGAGATGACAGCGAGAGCGATCACAGCGGGGCAGAGGAAGTTGCGTGTGAAGAATAGTCTGTGGTGAACACATCAGAGTTCGGTCTATTTGCACTATGCTACTGTTTATTTGCAATGAAGAAAAGTGTTTTTTTCAATGCGTTTTTATTTTCGTACATTATTTAAATAAATAAAATGTATTGAGTTGAGTTTTGAAAAACGGGGGGTTCGTCTTATAATCAGGGTTGTCTTATTGTAATATTTAGAATCAAAAACTTGAATTTTAATTAATAAATAAATGGAGGCTATTCAAAATGAAGCGAAGTTATCTTCTTCTACGCATATGCGCACCTAGTTTGTGGCCTCTACATTCATTCTCGCAATTTATTTCAAATTACTGGCGTTCTTATTTTATTTCCATAACCTGTGTTATGATGACGGGGTTGTGTTTGCTCCACGGTCATTTAAACTTGCTGCAATTGTTGCTCAATGTGACTCAAAATATTAGGCTATAATATTTTCCCCATTTTATCTGCTTTCTGCCCCTTGTTGTGATCGTGATTATTTTATTATGTGTGTCCTGGTCATTTGAGCATGATTGAACATGCCACCTTTAATATGGCTATAAAAAAGCTTGTTGCATTTTTTTTTTTATGTGTGGGGGTGTGTCAACCTGGTTGGGACATAGAAGGGGGTGTGCGGCTAAAAAAGTTTGGGAACCACTGTCTTAAAGCAACACTATGTCATTATAGATTCGCAAAATGAAGTTTTTTGTTATTATGTAGTTAGGTTTATAGGCCGTTCAAAAGCACAACAGTCGTCATCATTTTTCTTTTTATCTCTACAAATGAAGCTACATAACATTGATAATGTGAGTTGTAATACGGGTTCAGGAAATGACATAGCATATTCTACTAAAAAAGTGCATATGCCTATATTTTACACACATTATTTATTCCGTTTCCAAAGACCCAAACGCTAGAGTTAGCACTGCACTTGATGTTAGTGAGGATGACTTAAGGTTGAGTAATAAGGAGGACAACACGCTGATGACAACCATGCAAAGACAAGGTGAGAGTGAGGGTGAGGACATAGTGAGGGTGAAAGAGCAGCAACAAATGGTGGCAACATATGTCAAGCAAAAACACACCATACAACTACAGATAAGCACAACTGATCAAACACTTACATATAATCACTGTAATTTTTTGAAGGGAGTTATGATAGTTTGATTAAAAAAAAAACGTTTCATGGTTCAATTAAGGCATACTATTACAATTGAAGTACAGCATCCTGGAGACTTGGAATCATACTGATGATGTATCGAATTAGAGCAGTAGATTTTATTAAGGCATGAGTTCAATATTTATGTTTTTTTTTTAACCACATCAGTTCTTAAATTAAGGCGAAAGTTGTTTTTAAGGACACCTTGTACACACTGTTATTATGATGAGCAGTGGCATTGTGCTCCACACATCTAAATATAGCTCTAGGATGGATTGAAAGCAAAGGTGGTATCTGGGAGGGAAATGACGTGAGCTTAATGAAGTACATAACTCATGGCTCACATGCTGCCCCGCTATATCGCACACTCTCTCAATGTGCCAGGACACTTTAGAGGGTACTACAAACACTTGTAGAGGGTAATAGTTCATTTTGCTTGCAAGGGCTCATCCAATGATTACCTCTTTCCAGCCTGACCCGCTTTGTGGAAGAAAAATGATGACTCCATCATTACTTGTAAGGGGTTTCTGCAAACATGATAGTGATAATGGCTTTTGGATTTCCTTTCTGTGTCAAATGTTAAGGACCTCTTGGTAGGAGAATTGTAATGTTTTGATGTTACAGCCTCCATGTGTATACGATATTCATTTATTATACTAAAATATATACAATTAAGCTGTTAACTATAATGTAAAAAAAGTACTCAATATTTAAAGGCCAAGTTTAGAATCTTCGAAATGCTATTTCATGTTATTATTGAATAGTTTTTGATAAGAGATATGAAAGATAAATACAATATCAATGTGTAAGCTAGCCTCACTGTTGTAGCTGGAGGTGGAGGTCATTTGAACTATAGTAGGGTTTAGTCCAGTGGTTCCCAAACAATGGGTTACGTTTCCATTCAAACTGTGGGGCTGTAAAGTGGTGAATTAGGGTGCGAAGACGAATAAACTCATGCTTACACTATGCAGAGAACTGTAGACAACTGGATACAGTTTTGTGCAATTCTGTGATCTTTTGCATACTATACTTCATAGAGGGGTCAAACAATGACTTTAATGAAACCATTGTGAAAAGATGCAATCCCTCTTTGGAATTGCCTGCAGCTCATATATACGTACATCTGTAAGTTTGATCTAATTGCATTATGTAAGCATTTAACTTGTTTTGTAAAATCTCAAAATCATAGCTAAAAGCTAGATGTAAAATCTAGAGTGAACTGTACAAACTAGTCTTGATTATATGTATGTGCACTATTTGAGTGAATGTTCTTTTTTGCTTTTCCAGCACTGCAGGTTAGTGCCTTACACACTCAGCTCCTCCTCCTATTTCAAGCAGGTATTGTGAATCATTTCCCAAACCTTTCCCAAGGCTCCAAATGCTCCCAAATCCTTTTGTCAAAAGACATTTGTAGCATCAAAGGCATCTCTGACAAAATAAACCCAGAAAGAATGTTATATCAGAGCACCAAAAGAGGGTTAGTGTAGTTTTTTCTGTTACGGGGGGTTAACCGTTTCCCAAATAGTCGGGGGGTAGGTTGATTGAAAGTGAAGGGCGTGCTCCATGGCGAGAGAGAGGGGAGAGTGGATGAGAGAGAGGCCCTAATGCGGCATCTCATTACATCCTCTGTCAGGATCCCTCTCTTCTACCCATCAGCTCCCCTTAACTTGGTGAGAGCCCCGACTGTCGTTTCCAGTGAGTGTGCCGCCAAGGAAGGGCATTTACAAATAAATGAAAAATGTCACATTTGATTTCACTCCTTTTTCTCGGACTGGCGGCGCCTCAGCTTTGTCACAAACTGTCTTTTGTTGTTCTGTTCTCTCTCTGTGTGTGCAGGTCTGGCTGGCTGGCGGTCGGTCGGCGTGGATAGGTTGTGGCAGGTTCAGGCCCTCTCTGCGTGTCTGTCTCCCAGGGTAAGCCCCCATATAGACAATGACCTTCCCCTTAATGTTGCTGGCTTCCCCCCCTTCCTCTATTCTGCCTCCACTTATCCTTTTCTTTGAATGGCATGTGAGAGAGTGAGCAGGAAGTTGAAGCTGGTCGGCGCTGACGGTGGAAATAAAGAGCTGGTAAAATGGCGTGGCATGTGTCTTAGAGAGAGAGAGAGAGAGAGTCAGCATGGTTTGGTCTTTAACCCTTTTGGCTTTGTGGTTTAGCCTGAGATGCCCTCGCTTTATCGCCGCCGCCGTCACCACCACAAAGGCAGGGAATTTAAAGACGCACTGCACCTTTTTTTCCCAATCTCATATGTGTTATGCTGATATTATTTTATTCCTTCGTTTGGCGGAAGATGTTTAGATTGTGTTCTTTTGTGTTTATCGGGGTTCGAAATCTTTGGATATATTTTTGTTGGCGTTTTCTTCGTGGCGCTATATGATTGCTCTTCAGTTTTTATTGTGTGATCTTATTCGCACGCAGAATCATTTGTGTAATTAAATGCCTGTTATGGCTATAGTATGGTGTACCGTTGTTATCATTGCGGAAAAGCATTCATGGAATAGAAGATTTATTTTTTAGATCCGCGCAATGCGAGAAAAAAAAATGCATTGTGAAATGCTGCTAAAAATTGCAGAATATCCCGTTAAAATAAATGCAGTAGCCCTTTTTTAAATTTTACCAACAGATTCACCGGACACATAAGGTTTCAGAATGTGTACAATATGCACACTGTTCACATTCTGTGAGTCATTCAAACTGCCTAAACATTGATATTTCCTTGTATTACAGTCATTTATTGTACTCTGCATTCCATTGTTGTGAACTGTGAAGCCATGTTCAATTGTGTCTCATAGTGTTCACCTGTGTTATCGATTAGTACGAACCAAACCTGCTTCCTAATGTCCTCAAGGCATGTTTAATGTAATGGACCGAATTGCAGGCCATTTATTAACTAACAAGGATTTCACTTCAGCTTAATGAGACTGATATCATTTTAGAAACATGCCAGTGAGGCGGGCATTGTGTGTGCTTCATAATACAAAGCTTATCTATTTCTAAACCTGCTTCAGCTTTCATTCTCTACCAGGACAACACATCCTTAGCATGCTGTTATGCTAAATGCCCTGGCTCCATATCAACATCAAACACTGGTGCACTTTTATTTATAAGGCCATGTTAGGGCTACTTCCCTCCTATATTTGTAACTTAATCACACAGAAAAGTGTTGCTTCTCACAATCTGCGTTCAAACAATCAGATGCTTCTGTCAGTTCCATTTGCACGCAAAGAATTAGGAAGAAGGTTTTTCATCCATTCTGCTCCCACCACATGGAACTGGCTACAAAAAGATTTTTAATTAACCAAAATTATTTCTTTGAACGCTTTTAAATCTAAGCTGAGAGCATTTCAGACCTCTTTTACTTGTAGTTGTTTTTTATGATTTTTAATTTACTTGGAACTGTTTTTATTATTTAAATGAAAAAAGTTTTTTTCTGATTTTATTTGATAACAGCTTTTTATCATTTTCATTTTTGTCTATATGTTGTGAGTGTATTATTGTGAGTGAACATGTAACTTGTTGCTGCCTCTTGGCCAGGACTCCCTTGAAAAAGAGGTGTTTAATCTCAATGGGACTTTCCTGGTTAAATAAAGGTTAAATAAAAAGAAAAACACTGGCACTTCTTTAAAGCCATTTTGTCAGTTGTAAGGCAGTATATGTTATTGTGTGATGTTGTAATGGCATGTTCCAAGAAACCATCAGCGTGTGGACCCTGCTGAAGCAAGCCCAATGCTTTGTTTTGATGTTGAAAAATGTAATTTAAGGACAGTGTTGCCACAGTTACATTGAACAAGTAATCTGATTACTGATTACTAGTTACTCCTTAAATAGTAACGTAGTTACCTTACTGATTACTTGATGTTAAAAGTAACTAAGTTAGATTACATTTTACTTTAAACGTTACTTTACAGGTTTTGAAACCCATATATCTCAATTTAAAACATGCACATATTAAGAATCATTGAAAATATATAAAATAAAGCTTGAAGGCTGGTAGCCTATAGGCATACCCATGAAAATAAATGCATTCCTCCAAAGTGCAAAGGCAGTAGCAGTGTCTTCAAACTTAACGTGCTTGGCCCTTCACTCGCATGCATTAATTTGACTTTTCTCTGCTATGTCTCATGTGTTGAAAGACTGGGTGTGTGCGGCCACCGGTCGCCACGTGACTATACGTTTCCAAGTTTTAAACACTTTTATCTCTTAAACGTCACCGTACCCGAATCCTAAATATCCCCATAGCAGACGCTATATTTCATGGGGGGAAAAACTTTGTTTTGCGACACAGTTCAGCTTAGACTCGGCCGTAATGCTGCTGCACACACACACACCCACACACACTGCATGTCAGAGATGAGGGGCGCTACCAAAAAGACGATAAGAGTGGTTGGAGCCTTTAGAGACACATGCATGCATATTTATTTAGCCTACATTAAATCGCAGAAATTTGTGCAGTTATGTAAAATGTTTGACTAAGGAAAATGACAGAAAAAGTAACGCGCAGTGACTTTGATGAGTAACTTTAATCTGATTACTGGTTTGGAGATAGTAACGCGTTAGATTACTTGATACTGAAAAAGAGGTCCGACGCGTTACCATCACTGTTTAAGGATTACCTTCAGTCAGCCTGGTAATGCACTAACTTCAAAGAAAAGACACTGCAACCTCTAGAGATGTGTCATCCATATCCTGAACACTTGTCTAAACACTTGAACATATGTTTGTATCTAGGCCTATGCTTTCATAAGTAGTTAACAGTAGTGGTGGTGTTACCCACTTCTAACAATCCTCACACCTCTTAGAACAATCTTCGGGAAACAAGTGTGTTGAAGAGAAAAACGCTTTCACTCACCTGCTGAAGCCCTTCACTATCTCAGCACATCCATTGGTGTATGCTCCATAAGGACACTTGGTGAAGTACCACTTGAAGCTTGTAGTCTTTCTTTATGGAGTACAAATGCCCCATGCAGGCTTTTTGGAATGGTCTGTTAAGCCTCTTTAGTAACACTTGAAAGAGAGAGTGTGTGCGTGTATGTGTGTAGTGGGTGGGAGGTTGTGAGGAGGGGGGAACTGACTGATAGAAGATCCTGAAGGCTGGACGCCTCTTTGCTTTAAAAGCTGTTAATGATGCATGTCACTCACTGAGGATGCAGTGGAACACACCCAGCAGGTTTGATAGACTAAGTGTGTGTGTGTGTGTGTGTGTGTGTGTGTGTGTGTGTGTGTGTGTGAGAGAGAGAGAGAGAGTGGGACACCTTTTTGGCTATCTGCAGCCTTACTGCCATCCAAAGGTTGAATAAGAAGAAAAAGTAAGCCTGGGTTTGAATAGAAGCAGCAGCAGTGTCTGTCGCTGAGAAGCTGTTGATGAGGAACGTTGCTAAGGCTTTAACCTGATCTTAAGGATGTTATTCACACATTAGTAGCATGCTAGGTGGACCATTGTATTTAGTTTTTAAATTTGAATTTCTATTGCCACAGGGTGCGAAAGTATACTGTCAGTCATACTTCATGGTTGTAACCTATCAGTTAAATAAGGATAATATTGTAACAGCCAGAGATACGTGTTCAACAAGGACTCTGGCTAACCCTCATTATATGTGATTGCAATGTTCGATTGCTTTATTGGCATTGCAGAGTGCACAGCAACATTTATTCCATCTGACAGATTTAAGTCCAAAATAACGACTACAACTATCACATAATAATAATAATAATAATAATAATAATAATAATAATAATAATAATAATAATAATAATAATAATAGCATTGCATTGCATTATCTCACCATGTGTGTACACATAAATGTCAAACTATTTGTATACAGCCTTAAGATTGTGTCCTGCTGAATTTAAACAAGTAAAACAATACAAACTAAAACTGTGGCCCACAAATGTGATGATCACATAGATTTTACATTAAAGAACGCAGACTCTGTCAAAAAGAAGTGGTAAAGCCACACAGTAAGTCACTGTCAGCATTGTCATCTTTAGAAATGATGAAGGCAGACTTTTTTGAAGACATGGCTGATGAATGTCTCCAAGAACAGTACAACATTCTTGGTGTCCTTAATGTTGGAAAAGTCCTTGACTGAATGTGGAGAGGCCACAAGTGTGTGTGTGTGTGTGTGTGTGTGTGTGTGTGTGTGTGTGTGTGTGTGTGTGTGTGTGTGTGTGTGTGTGTGTGTGTGTGTGTGTGTGTGTGTGTGTGTGTTGCATATAAATGATTAGTTCTGTTCACTCAAGGTGACTTTTGAAGAGTCATCCATTTCTCCAGTCATTGTCTCCCATTACTTGCTCCAATGCACCACTTATGCTACAAACATGAAAGCAATCACAGCTTTTTATCCAACTTCAGGGTATACTTTAACCTATAACGTGGACGGTATACATAAAAAGTAAAGAGAAAAAAAAGGGAAAATATAAACTGAAAAGAATCCTGAAGGAAATTCAGTGATATTCGGGCCGGGACATTTCCATTCTTATCAACGTCGAAATTGATTTAATTCTAGGTTTGAGTTACTTCTGTGCCTTGATCTCATGTGTCTGCTCCCAGAGGACTGACCCTACCCTGCACCCTGCTGTACTTGATGGGTCCCATCACTAACAGCTCCAATTGCTTATTTGCCTCAACGAGACACCCTGTATCAGTAAGAGATTTGTCAATTATTTTCTACAAAGAAAAGAGTATAAATCTCTTTTCTGTGATGTTCGTCGTTCTATTGGCTTGTTTTGTACTCTGAATTAGTTCACAGCAGCTGGATAAAGTAGGGGCTCAGAAAACTCAGTGATAGGGGTTCTAATCGATAAACCTCCCTAGACAAATGAGGTGGGAGATAAGTGAGGCACATTGATGAGTGGAATAGGATCAGTGGAAGTAAGGCTGATACAAGGTCTGGATGGATGGTTAATGTTTAGAGGGATAGTTGGTGTGCTTAGATCAGATTTATGTTGTTTTCACCACTGCAGACTGTCCCCAGTCTGGGGACTGCAGAACTGAGTTTAGGTGGATAGGGGTGTTGGCTAAAAGCTGGACCAGGGTGTGCAGGAGACGTCAGGCCCGAGAACTGCACCGAGGCCCAACAGAACCCATCAGGTACCATGGGGTTCAGGAGTGTCATTGCCTACTTAGGCAAGGTGCCTTCCAGCTAGGGCGTTCAGGGTGAATGCAAACTAGGCAATCCGTACCGTGCCCAAGCACGATTGATGTCCTAAGTCTAGTTTGTTTGACCGTTCCATAATCAAGCACGATACACTCCCTTGTCCTTGGCATGGTTGGAAGAAGTGTGCTTCTGCATGTTATACATGCTGTTTGGGTAAACACAGGAACATAATGGGGATAAAAGTAGCCTAATTCTTGTTTATTCACTAGCCATCCCTTTTCCACTGGTCAGAAATCCCAGTTAAACCTGCTTAGATCCATTTGTGTCAACTAGATTTAATGAGCCAACGGCCGCAGCATGGCATCAACTGAGGGCCCAACATTCCTGTATATACCGTGAGCTTCTAAGGTGCAAGCCCGTGAGAGCTGCTGAGATAATATTAAATGGTTTTTTTACACAGGGACGTACATGCCGCTTAAGTGTGGCAAAACCACACTTAAGCGGCATGTACGTCCCTGTGTAGAAATTAAACAATCAATTGCTAAATGAACAAAAAAAAAGACAGGATGAGTCTTGACACACTTATAGTGTCACACAGTAAGAGGAACAGAAACTGGTGGGACTTATACATGACTTGCACACTGAGCCACTCCCGACCTCACAGATCACATGGATGAAAAAAGAATGGGTTTAATCGTAATCCAATTTATACAGACGTGGCCTATGTCTAGTTTATAGGAGCGATGTCGGACAATATTAGAGAAGAGACAACTGATCAAATTGCCTCTGTCGATGGGATAGGCATCTGTGATACCTTTTTTTATTTTATTTTTTATTATTATTTAAGTGATGCGGTACATGACAAAACAGTAAGAGACATGACAAAAACGCGATTGTGTGTGGGACAAGACTACATACGTGTGGGACAAGACCAGGCCCGGTTCCAGAACAGAATGCCTTAAGGTGCGAACACACCAAACGCGTACAGACGCGTATAAAATTGGCTATTTTTCCAGAGGGAACCATTGGTTTACGCGCGTACATGGCGCGTAGATGCGCTAAAGCAACATTTTAGCCGCGTTAGCTGCGTATGAGCCGCGCCTACGCAGCTACGCGCCGAGTTCAAAAAATTTTACTTTTTATGCTCCTACGCCTGACAATTAGCCGCGTTGGCCAATCAGCGTTGGGCTTGACCCGACGTCACATACATTGGCACGGTCGGAGAACGGTGTACTGTGCACAGAGGCTGATGAGAGACACCGAGGAGGAAAATGTATTGCAGGCGGCCCGGTGCTGTATGACAGCAGCTCGGGAATAGAAGACGTGGGGAGAGTAAACCAGGAGAATGGACTTCCTGGTTAATTCAGTGAATATGTGCGGCTGTGCTTTAGCCGATAAAACAAGTTAGCGCCATATAGTATTAGTTAACTCACCCGGCTGTGTGCGGGCGGCTAGCGCCTCATATTATGAACCCAACATAACGGCTATGTCCGGGGGACTTTCACAACAAGTACCTACAGCGAAGCACCGGTGTTGATCTACGCCAGCCACGGTCCCCTGTCACAGCCAGGTAGGGTAATGTTGCTACTTGCCTTTATGTTGTGCCGCCGTGCACCGATGCTGCTGTAACTGTGTTTTTTATGTAGCTGCCGTGAATATGCAATGCTGTTTTAATGCTAGGCTATTTGTGCTGCTCAGTTTGTCTTTTGGCACAGTTGTTGGCCGTGTTGTTGTTGTTTTTGTGCGGACATGCACGCTGTTGTGTCGGGTCGGGTCTGATCGCAGCCATGGTTGATTAGGGGAAATACAGTATCGGGAGGGAGACTAGGCACGTTACGCGCATAGAACCATTTTTGACAGAAAATTATCAAGCAACATTTTAGCTGCGTTACGCACGTAAATCTTACGCAGCTAACGCGTTTGGTGTGTTCGCACCTTTAGGGTGCATCTGAGATTTTATTTATCCTTTATTTAACCAGGTTAGTCTCATTGAGATTAAAATCTCATTTACAAGAGAGACCTGGCCAAGATGGACAGCAGAACACAGTTACACATAAAACACAATACAAAATACAAGTTCGATATTAAGTACAGTTGTAAAACATAAAAATAAGATTCTTAACTAAAAACATTCACAATTTCCGATGGAGTCCAACTTCAAACTCTTAACAACAGTCTTAAATTTGTTTAGAGTCCCAAATGTCTTCACCCCGCCCAGCACCTGTCAATCAGCTCGGCCCGAGAGAATGCTAGAGTCCTACTGCTAAGAGGCATTCACTGGCCCTCTCACGTTTTTTTTTAAGCTTAAACTGCTTTTGCAGATTATTCCATGACGATTATTCCATGGCGCAAAAAACTTAAAAGCTGTTTTACCCAGCTCTGTACGAGCTTGAGGAACAGTCATGAGCACCATGTCCTGAGACCTTAACGCATGGGGGACACATTTTCTGGACATATACGATGACAAATAACAAGGGAGTTTACCTAAGATCGCCTTGTAAATAAAAACATACAAGTGACTAAGTCGTCTCATAAAAAGAGAAGGCCAGTTTACTCTTGAGTATAGTGTACAGTGATGGGTTAAGGCTCTGCTGTTTGTAATGAACCTCAAGGCTCCATGGTATACAGTGTCCAACATATGTAGACAGTGAGCTGATGCATTCATGTACAACAGATCACCATAATCAAGAACCGGCAAGAAGGTAGCTTCGACTAATGGTCGTCTGGCCTCGAGAGAGAAACATGACTTATTCCTAAAGTAAAAACCTAACTTTAGTTTCAGTTTTTTCACCAGGTTTTGTATGTGGGTTTTAAACGAGATGTGGTCATCAATCATAAATCCCAAGTATTTGTAAGTAGTTACAACCTCAATTTCATTACCTTGGGAAGTTAAAATTTTCTGATTTAACACAATCTTTCTGGAATTTGAAAATACCATAAGTTTGGTTTTATCAGCATTGAGAACAAGCTTCAGTTGACAAAGCTGAGCCTGCACTTGATCAAAAGCACTTTGCATATAAACAAAAGCCTTACTGAGCGAGGATGCACAACAATAAATTACACTGTCATCCGCATAGAAATAACCATACATAGTCATTGACACGCCCGAATTAATATCATTTACTGAGTGCATGAAGGCGGTAGTGGCAATCGCCGACTGAAAGGGAAATGGAAACATAGACTCCACACGGTGTGGATCACTGCGGTCACGCCGAAGTTCCCATTGGAGAAGTGGCGACCAGGGAAAATATAGTTTGGTGGCACAGTGTGAGGGTAAAGGCGTCAGAGTGCAGCCTGTGGCGATCTCTGTGTACGCTGTGGTCGAAATAAAAAGAAGCGATCCGACATAAAAGTGGACGCAAAAAAGTGCATATCCTCACACAGCAGTGTTTGTGCCACGAGCGGGGGACACTGAGACCCCCCATGAGATACAGATTCGGAGAATTCATCCCGGTGCAGTGACGGGCGACGGAGGGTTAATAATAATAAACTTCACAGTCCCTTTCAAAACACAATTACGGCGTGCTTAAACACAAAGAAAAACACATAGATAAAATGGACTAAAAACCGCGAAAAAGTTGCACAGTATGTGATGTACAATAGGCTTATGATTAGTGTATGAAACTGTGCACTCCTGTCTGCCTGACTGAGGCATCGAGAACAGCGTCAGTGTAAAAGTAATAGGTTGTATTCCACCTCAATATTATCAGAATGAATCCAATAACATGCAGAGCTTATTAAAAATGTGTTTTGTTTGTAGGCTATTTAAGATCCTAATTCGTTTTGTTTTTTGTTGGTATCACTCCATGGAAAAATCCGTGGTGGCATTTTTTTATTAGTAAGAATGACTTCATCCGTTTTGCAAAGGATCTCACTATATCAGGGGTGGCCAACCCGAGGCTTGCGAGCCGCATGCGGGTCTTTGCCTTGCTTCGTGCGGCTCTTCAGTTCATATCAAATTTTGTGATTATAATTATTTTATTTTTTTTTTACTTTTTTTTTGTGTGGGCCTATGTGTGCATGTTCGCAAACGTTTCATGCGGCTCTTACGTTCGTTTTACATGTTGTTTATTATTTAATTTTTTATTTTGTTAATGTGTATGTGTATGCCTGTTTGCAAATGTTTAATTGAGGACGCAACATAACGTTCGCAAACATTTGGTGCGGATGCAACCTAAAACTGCCCGCTCAGCTTGGAGGGAGGTTTTCCGTGAGTAAACAATTTGTGTCAAGTTCGCTCCGAAACAGAGTGGGAGAGTTTATATTTTTTGTTGAACGTTATACCAAGCCATATATGCCAGGTGTCATCAGCGCATTTCAAGGCTTCAAATCTTCAGCGCCACTTCAGCTCACTCCATGCTAAAAGTAAGTCCCACTAAGCAACATGCATAGTAAGAGAAAAACGCTACTGTAAATTGTTATATTTTTGTTTGTGGACTTGGTTGAACTGAGAGTTTGTGTGTGAGGCAGTGCACACAATGTTCATTGTTGAAAATGACTGGCCTGTCATCTTAGTACTGTAGGAGTCCAGTTATGTCATTATCACAGGGGCGGCCTCAACGATCTGGGGGCCCGTTTCAAGTCCTAGTGTGGGGCCCCCGTTTTTTTTTTTTTTTTAAATAAATAATACGAAAATTAAAAAGATTGTGGAATCCAGTTGGTTCTTCGACGTATTATGAGATAATAGGCCCCTGGACCAAGACTCTCAAAGGGCCCCCCACTCCTACCTATCCAGTCAGTTACACTGACTTTTCCGCACAGATACATACAATTATTGGCAAAAAACATATTAAGAAAGTCAGTGTTTCCCAGATGATTTTGGGACACTGTGGGAGGGACCCTGGTCCTTGTTGGGGGGTCAGGGGGCATTGCACACTGGAAGAAAATGTGTACCGTTTTAAAGGAAAATGCATCAATCTGATGCACTTAGAGAGGAAAATTTAGAGGCTAAATCAAATCTTGAGCTGCAGAAGGAACATTATTTTTCTGATTTTTCTTAAGCAGGCAGCATCCTTTACTCTGCAACTGCAAAAACAGTAGATTGGTCTGCAGACCCATGTTATATGATGGAGAGACCTATTTCAACAGATAAAGGGTGGATAGCTACTTTTTATGAACAGTATAGAATTTACACATAGAAAGTTTATTCCTGTATGTGTGGGGGCCTTAGAGGCCACTCATGAAGCCCCTAAGACAGAGCTAATAATGCTGTTGCTTTACAATTGCTTTTGTATTTCTCCCCTACTAGTTGAGGGGCCCATGATGATTTATTTCCTTATATTTAGGCTATTCCTTTTTGGAACCTTTTATTGACATGAGTGACTGACCTCTTTGACTATAAGACATGTAAAGTTATCAGTACCTTAGCTTAGGGCCCCCTTGAGCCCTTGTGCCCCTGGGCCTGGTAGCATGCACAAGCATTATTTATTTAAAAAATAATAATACAAAATTCAACTGAAACGGGTGAAATATAGTTAAGGCCGTTACTGCATTATCATTTTGGTTGTGACATTTACAGTAAATCTGACTGAGCAGAGGTCTGTGTGTGTGTGTGTGTGTGTGTGTGTGTGTGTGTGTGTGTGTGTGTGTGTGTGTGTGTGGGGGGGGGGGGGGGTGTGTGTGTGTGAGGAAGGGATGGGGGGATGTTCATGTGTACCCGTGTGTACGATGTGGCTCTTTGCAGTAACACAGTAAAAAATGTGGCTCTTAGTCTCTGACTGGTTGGCCACCCCTGCACTATATGATAGACCTACACTACACATTCTTTCTCGCACTTCATACATGTGCCTCCTTTCTCCACTTTCTGTGCGTACGCATGGGTCAGAGTTTGCGTGGAGGACCGCACATCTTCCCGTCAAGTTTGCTTTTTATAAATCCCGATGTTTGCTTAGAAATTGGCGTGCGCCCTCTTCTGGGCGTACGCCACGTTTATAAATGAGGCCCCTGGGCAGTGGCGGAGCCAGAACATTTTCATTGGGGTGGCAAGAATGGGGCCAGTGATAATTATTGGGTGGCAAGCACAAGGGCTTAGGTTTCGCTTCAACATAAGTGGGGGTCTGGGGCTGTCTGGGGGTACTCAAATGTTGCTTCGAACATACCATTTTGTGCATTCGGGTGAATTTTTATGCACTAATTTAGGTAACACTTTACAATAAGGTACACAAAATTGTAGTAGCTACTACATACCTACTACATAGTTTTTTTTTTTTGCGCTACCTATGTGTTAGGTAGCACAAAAAAAAAACCCCTATGTGTTACCTACTACATAGTTTTTTTTTTTGTGCTACCTATGTGTTAGGTAGCACAAAAAAAAAACCCTATGTGTTACCTGCTACATAGTTTGTTTTTTTTTTGCGCTACCTATGTGTTAGGTAGCACAAAAAAAAAAACCTATGTGTTAGGTAGCACATAGGGGTTTTTTTTTGTGCTACCTATGTGTTAGGTAGCACAAAAAAAAACCCTATGTGTTACCTACTACATAGTTTTTTTTTGTGCTACCTATGTGTTAGGTAGCACAAAAAAAAAACCCTATGTGTTACCTACTACATAGTTTTTTTTTTTGCGCTACCTATGTGTTAGGTAGCACAAAAAAAACAACCCTATGTGTTAGGTAGCACATAGGGTTTTTTTTTTGTGCTACCTAACACATAGGTAGCGCAAAAAAAAAACTATGTAGTAGGTAACACATAGGGGTTTTTTTTTTGTGCTACCTAACACATAGGTAGCACAAAAAAAAAAAATGTAGTAGGTAACACATAGGGGTTTTTTTTTTGTGCTACCTAACACATAGGTAGCGCAAAAAAAAAAACTATGTAGTAGGTATGTAGTAGCTACTACAATTTTGTGTACCTTATTGTAAAGTGTTACCCTAATTTATGCCTTCTGTACTTTATTATTTAGCTCATGGCATATTGAAATAGTGGATGTGAGTGTGTGTGTGTGTGTGTGTGTGTGTGTGTGTGTGTGTGTGTGTGTGTGTGTGTGTGTTGGGAGGGAAAAGTACTGCGGCTAACTTCTGTGGGTGGTTGTACAGGTAGAGTTTGGCAGAGTAATTGCTTCACTTCCTCTCCCCATGAAGTCACTCCCCTAACTTTTATTTTATTTTTTATTAAATTAAAACTTTAATTCTTAATGAGGCAGAGGGGGAACATCTTTCAGTCGCCGCTGGACCCTAGGAAAGGCTGATGGATTGGATTTATATAGCTCTTTTCTCGTAATCAAAGCGCTTTTACAGGGCTCCAGCTATCATTCATTCACACACAGTCATACCGGAGGTGGTGAGCCATTCAGCGCCTGCGGCCCCTCCGACCACCACCTCAGACGTATCGCAGTCATACACATTCACACCAGTGACGTGTCTTGCCCAAGGACACAACAACCATGACAAAAGTGGCAGTGCGGGGATCGAACCGCCAACCCTCTGATCATTGGCCGACCCGTTCTGCCACCTGAGCCTCGGTCACCCCGATCTGGTTGCCCTGGGTTTGCCTCCTGACAATCTTTCACCCTTTGCGAATAAAATCAAGAACCATTTGGATCTTTCCAGGTTGTTTCAATAGGGTGCAGATTATTTTTTTATACCAATGATCTCTTTGTTTCAAGTCCCCTGGGGGGGACTTTGGGCTGGGGGTGGAGAGGGAAACCAAGGAGGGAGATTAAATATATATGCATGAAAATAATAGAACACTGTGTATATGTGTGTGTGTTTGTGTGTGTGTGTATGCGCGTGCGTGCGCAAGTGTGTGTATGAGCAGAAGAAAACATCTATGATAAGTATTGTTTATCATAGATGGTGACACACATTTCACTGTCTGCCTTTACATGTAATGCAAAACGTGTTAGCATACATAGTGATAGACCAAAATGGAGAAACGTGGCAGGTGGTGGAATGAGTTTATTTAAATTACTCTGATTATTTTGACTGAAGCTAGAACAAAGGAAACACCGGAGCACTTGGAAAAACTCAAACAGATGCAAGAACAAGCAATGGCAAGTATACTGAAATAGGCTAGGACAGGGGGAGACAGCGAGACACTGGTGAAAAACATAAGGACGGGCCAATAATAACATAGGATGGGAACTTGACTGGATATTGGGTCCAAACAAGATAATGGTAACCAAAATAAAACAGGAAACATGGGGAAAAGAAAGGACAACACCACTAGAAAAAACACAGATCTTAACCCTATGGCACTAGTGCCATCACAAATCATTAGCAGCCAGGCATACAGCTCAGTGATTGAATGTTTGCTTTATATTCTTTCTTTTTTTCAGAAATGTTTAGATCAAAATGCAAAGTATGGCAATAATCTCATATCTAAAATCTACATGTTTGATACAGCCAGTTAAAAACTTTATTTTATTTTACAACATATTAGTGTATAAAGTTTTTAAAGCACAGGATGCAGCCTTTTTTCACTCTATAAATCAATAAATACCATGTACTGGTCTTAGAAATGCATTTCTGCATGTTTATAAGAACAAAATGTATCATAAATGTAGACAATTCACAACATATGAACAGATCCTCCTGTAATAACCTTCATAATAGTGCTGAGAAGATAGTTGTATAGGAGAAATATACAGACAAAGGCAGACAATTTTTAGTCAAATTAACACCTAAATGTACATTTGGACGTTGTATTTGTACTAGAGGAGACTGCTGCACCTCTTAAAATTGACTAGTGCTTGAAGAAAAGAATGTTCTTGCCTGCATCAAATACTTGTAGTCAGAAATCTTTCAAAAAATGTGTTGGACTATCTTAAAGAGCCCATATTATACTTTGTTTGACCTATACATGTTCTTATAATGTTTTCTAGTCATATTAAACAATATCAAAAGGGTCAGATCATGACGTACCTGCATTTAGATGTATTCCCTGCCGACCGTCTGGGATGGCTGTGCTCAACACTGTCTTCAAATTTCATGCATTTCGCTATGTGTTCGACACAGATTTCCATGTACGGTAATGCTGCTATACCCGCTCAGGCCATTCCCTGCCCTGTCCTCATCTGCCTGCTCAAATGCGGAAAAATAGTATAATATAGGATCTTTAATGTCATATAATCACAAACAAATAGTTTGAAGAACCTTATGATTGTTGCCTGCATATTATTTCCTATGATCTTGTTGTGCCTGTTTGTGTCAAACCTTTTGCTAAGATTTATCCACCTTCTCGCATGTCACCCTGAGCCAATCGATTGAAGGTTATCCTCCACATTGCTTCGTCTCTTTAGCCTCTCTTTTCTTCCATTCCTCTTCTTCTGCTTGTCTTTCTATTAATTTCTCCCTCTCTCTCTCTCTCTCCGACCCATGCAGTCTCTTTTCAACCTCATCACATCCCTACAATGACACATAACTCAGAGGCACACCTGCGCCCTGTGACAGCTGAGCCCCTGGCCCCCGGTGCGCTGCTGTCACTCAGCTAGCTAACTGCCATTAAACAGTGTGACCCTGCCGCCCCATTAGGCTGGAGTCAGATGGGAGAGTCAAAGCATTTCCCCCCCCACCTGCACTGTTTGGCTGCTACTGTGTAGATGTGGTCTTGGTAAGATGCCTGGAGGATTTTCTTAGTTGATAGTGAAATTAGAGAGGCCGGAAGCCAATTTTCTTTTAATAAGAAAAGGTAGGTTTGTTTAAAGGTGGGGTAAGTGATTCTGGAGAATGTTTGTAGACAACATCTCTTTTTGTCAAATCAGTGAATGTCTCCTTCTTGTCCGTACTGTGAGTGTGCTGAACCAAAATATGTTGTTCATACACAGCCTAGGCTCTGTAAACTGGTATGTTAACAAAGGGAATGTAATCAAAGGGGGCCCACCGTAGCATGTTAACATGCCCGTTTACGGAGCCTCTAGTGTGTACAAACACCAAATGTATTTTCAGCGCACCTGCAGCACAAGAAGCAGATTGGGCAGGTATCGCGGCAGGTATCGCGTGGGATTTATCAAACTGTCGTACCTCGCCAATCTCAGCGTACACCAGAGATCAGTGTTGATAAATGCGACGGCTGAAAACTATCGTAATTTGAATATCACGCCCCTATATTTTCTCAGTTTACAGGCCTCGCCCAGAGGTTTTATGACATGGATATGCGCATTACGGCACAGAAGAGTACTTCCCTGAAGTAGACATAGACAGCATAACAGCGAACGTAAAAATAAAAAGAAGTTTAATTTTGGAGCATTACAAGCGGCATCAAAGAACGTCAGAAGGCAGCAGTTAGGAAGGAAATAACTGCTGCAGTCAACAGCGTTTGTGTTGACAAACGATCTCCAGCTGATTGGTGTATTTTAGGTTTACATCAGTGTTATCGAACAAATTATATAAAATAGCATATACAGTTTTATGTTGCAATTTCTTTACATAGGTGAAGAACAGGTGGTCTGACTTAAAAATCGCCACTAAAAAAGCGTGTTGCTGCTCTGAAATGCAACACCAGCTGGAGGTGCGGGCATAAGTGGTGGAGGAGAAACAGACACACCAACTGTCCGATAATGTATACATATTAAACCTTTAAAGGCCTACTTCACCGGTTTGAATATGAAGGTGTATTGAATTCTGAGATCCTATGTAGTATAAATGTGCAAAAAAAATTCTGTGATGTCATGAGAAAGAGAAATATAGGGTTAAAAAAACCACTCTTTCTGCCTTTTCTCAGGCTAGGATGAACCGATTTTAATTTTTTTTTGCACATTTATACTACATAGGATCTCAGAATTCAATACACCTTCATATTCAAACCAGTGAAGTAGGCCTTTAACACATGTCTTGTTTTTCCCCCCATGAAGTAAATACGCGTCTGCAGAGGTTTGAATGATTAGAATATATTGCCCCTTTCAGATAGCACTAGTCAAAAGGGTTTTAAAAACTAAAAGAACACATTTTGCATTTTACTGCAGCCTATGACAGGTGCGCTTGGCACGAGTGGTCAGCCGTCAGCTGCACAAACCGGCCCGTATTGACCTCCACAGAGCCAGGCAACCACCAGCTGTGAGAGCGCCCACAGTCCTGCTCCACCAGCGATACTACATTACTGCTGAGGTCCGGGATCGGAAAAACAAGTTGAAACGTGCCGGTTAAAAATCGCTCATTAAATCTCAAAAGTGCATCAAATACATAAAATGTTAAGCTGAATGGTGTGCTGTGTATTTATATCATAAAGAGCAGAGTACTACTTGCATAGCCTTCATATTTAACACTTAGCCTAATATTATAGAAGTGATGAATGAATGCAGCCCCCGTGCCTCAGTGTCCCCCCAGCTGCTCCAAGTTGGAGACAACTGCCCTTGCGCAGTCCCATGCAGCGCTCCAAAGTAGCCCGTGTGCGCACTATTGCATCAGCGCTCCTACTCAGTTGCACACCATGCTGCACATTTTTAAGTGATTAATGTGTGTATCTCGGTCTGAAAAAACACTGCATTAGTATTATCTACTAACAATTGTCCAACAAAGTCATTGGCTACCCGGCACAGCCAGCACTGCAAGTCCATGCTGTTTTCAAACTTGCGTACACAATGTGAGAGCTGGCGTGGCATTTGAGCGTACCCTACGCTCACGTCCAAATTGATAAATGCCGAGGTTTGCGTGGAAATGTGCGTACACCCACTTTTCTGGTCTATGCACGGGTTGATAAATGAGGCCCATTGTGAGGAGATATACTAATTTGACAAAATTGATTTTGTCAACAAACATTCTCCAGAATTGGCTTACCTGCACCTTTAATGATGACCCTTAATCTAATGCTTATGAGGTTACATAAAAAAATCTAAGACAGATGTTGAAACAGTTTTAACTGGCCTCCATTTGTCTTTATTTCAATTTAGGCAAATGTACCTATTCTGCCGCACTGGTGTCTTTCCAATCACCCCATATGAAGCCTGTCTCTAATGGATGGGAGATTGGATAAGGCTGTCTTTGGACTTCTACCACAGACTTTGTGGTTATGTAATGCTTGCTTTTGTTGGTCTAATGTGGAGTGGGGAAAGGAATCATTTGTCTTCTGTAAAAGATGCAGCAACAACAATATGTCACCATTCACCTTAATCAAATGTACTCTTCTTTTATAACCGCTTTTATAACCTTATTACATGGCACTGTGGGTGTCCTGCACACTTCCACTAGAACATTGTTTAATTGTCTAATAAGCAATACAATCCATGACACTACCTTAGCTAACCATGGGTTGCTCAGTTTATATGTTCACAGCTGTGTTTATGTAGTGTAGCCTTTATTATGGATATGTTACTTAGCTGTTCACATTAATTTCCAACAATTAGCTTCTCATGTGGGTGGTAATAAGTATTGATAATGATATGTCACTGTTAACAATCACCTTCAGCCTTCATAGACAGAGTATTCCACAGAGTACCGGGCCAACAGATCAAATATCCAACAGCTGCTTGTGGATATCTTCTCTGAAAACCCTTGTTCCAATTGTGTCTCAACCATTCTCATTTGGACTGAGAACGATGACTTTACAATCCAGTTTAGTGAGCCGATATCTACCTCAGAATCCTGCCTTCAGAACTTACACCAGGGTTCAGACTCAGCCATTTTAATACTAACACTTCAAAAATTAAAAAGCATCTAGGGGAAAACGGCGTTAAAATGCATCAATAATGGTCTAGTTTACCACATGACTTACCAAACATGACATTGCTTTTATTTGACAATTCTGTTATAACAAATCACATGAACGCATAACACATTGTTATTGTGTTAGTTATCTTACAATGTATTTAACTATTTATTTGGGGCGGCTGGGCCCATGAGGTAGAGCGGGTTGTACATTATTCACAGGATTGGTAGTTGGTCCCTTGTTCCTCTTGTCTACATGCCAAAGCGTCTCTTAAGCCAGTATCTCACTGGGCTGTGACTGTTGGTGACAAATTGCAAACAGAATTTGCAAGGGAGTTTCCGAACTGTCTCTCAACGTTTGCAGGGTTCTCAATTTCCTCAAAAGAGTCTCAGAGCCTTGTTGTTGCGTCGCCTTAATTTTGAACATGTTCAAAAAATAACAACATAGTCACAGAGTCGCAGGTGTCTCCAACCCGTCTCCAAGCCTTCTCAATTTAGATTCCATGAGTCAGGAAGTGAGAGAAATGTGAGACAACTTTGCGAGCGGTTGGTGATCGTCGGGTGAACGTCTGACAATGCTCGCCCGAACAGCAGGCGATATGAATAGGAACTCCCAGCAAATTTTGTAGGTACCTATTCAGTGTGATTGCAAGGGGAAATTGTCGCCAATTTGCATATTTCCTCGCACATTTTGTCTCCAACTAGTCTCAGGCAAGTGAGATAGGGCCTTTAGCAGGACACCGCACCCCAAGTTGCTCACGATGATCAGGTCAACTATTTTAAGTTTTTCGTGGTGATTGTTGTTTATCATTTATGACAGCAGCATATAAGCAGAGAGTGTAAGTAGAAGTATTTTACGGATATTAATTATAGTCATACTAAATGACAAGGCCTTTGCTGCCTAAAGTAGGCCTAGTTCATTATTAATGAAACTGGTAGGTCTGCTTTGTATGATCAAAGGCAATGTCTATGGCTTAGGCGTTAGAGTGGATCGTCCACCGATCACAGCGTTGGGTGGTAAATCTTGCCCCCCCCTTGTCTACATAATGAAGTGTGCAAGACACTGCACCCCGCATTGCTCCCAATGGTCAGTCCATCCCCCTGCCTGGTGAATCACTGCATGTGTGAGTGGCAAACACTTTTTTTAAGCACTTTTGATGAAATCGATGTCAATGTAGCCATTAATAATCCTTTTATCATGGAAGAAAACAAGCTACCTAAGCTTCCAGAAATGATCTGACTGATATTTTTCAGATTAATTTCACCACATGCTGAGATGAAGACCTAATCAGATTTTTGGTGTAACGGCCCCAAGAGGTTTGCATACTGAACCTCAGCTTCATTGTTCAACAGATTGGAAGGACCCATTCATTTGATTTGACAAAAAGTGATTTTGTCAACAAACATTATCCAGAATTGCAATTATGTCGCCAAGTCTAAAAAATAGTATAATTGATTTACTTGACTGCATATCAGTAACATGTCCCTTTTTATATTTAGGGCCACTTCTGGCAATGATGGCCACTAATTCAGGATCCCTAAAAATGAGCTAGACAACTTTAAAAGTGCTGTACATCTAACTAATTGGACTAACTTAATGCCAGGGCTAAATGTGGAAGAAGATTGTAGTATATTCACAAATGAAATTGAGAGCATAGTGCATAATTTCACAAAAAAAGTCAAAGGCAAAACAAATCAAAAGAGGTCGCTATCATGGTTGAACTCTGAAGTACTGAAATTGATGAAGGATATGGATCTTGCGCTAAAAAGGGTGTTAATGTCAAATCGGGTGGAAGACAAACGCATATTTGTTATGCTACGGAATAAGTCCACTAAAGAGATGAGGAAAGCTAAAGCAAATTTCTTTAGAAGTATCATTAATGAGGCGAAAGGCAATACAAAATTAATTTGGAACCAGATCCAGATGCTCATGGGGTCGGATAATCTTTGGCGCAGCAGGCAATTAAGACTAAAAAAACAATGGTAACCTATTGCAAGATCCAGCAGATTTGGCTAAAGCATTCAATGAATACTTTATTGATTCTGTCGCTGAGATTACACAATGTTTCCCTGACAAATGTGTGAATCTCATACCAGTTAATATTACTTTGCCTGTTTATAACATCAATTGCATCACAGACAGTAAAGTTCAAATGCTCGTAAATTCCCTCAAACCCCCACCACAAAAGATGTTTATGGTATGGACTCAGCCATGCTCAAACACCTTAAAGATGTATTGGCATCAAGCATTAAACAGATCATCAATCTGTCAATATTCCCACAGGTTTGGAAGACAGCCGTTGTATCACCTATTTTTAAGTCAGGCGATTCTCAGGCTATTTTGTAATTACAGGCTAATCAGCATCTTGCCCGTAGTGTCCAAGGTCGCAGAGAAGTGGGTAGCAGAACAACTCATTGCTTATTTAAACAACAGCCCCTTCTCACTGCATCCCATGCAATTTGGTTTTAGAGCCAATCATTCTACAGACACTGCCAACTGCCTCTTAATTGAAAAGGTTAAGTCTATGATGGACAAGGGAGGTACTGTTGGGGCTGTATTCTTAGACCTGACACAGTAAATCATAAGGTACTCATTTCCAAACTCTCCTCATTCAATTTCTCCAATAACGCCCTCAAATGGTCGGAGTCATATTTAAAGAACAGAACTCAGTGTGTGAATGTCAACAATCAAAAATCTTCTGCGCTGGATACACCAACTGGTGTCCCACAAGGGTCAATACTAGGTCCACTTCTATTCAGTCTTTACATAAATGACTTGCCCTCTGTGTGCTCTGATGTAGAGTTTCAGCTTTATGCTGATGACGCTGTGATTTTTACACATGGCAGCAATAAACTTCAGGCTGCAGCAACACTCACCAATGCATTGAACCGCATCTCAACTTGGCTAATTCAATCATGCCTTCAACTAAATACATCCAAAACAGTCTGCATGTTTTTTTTCCAAAAAGCCATGTAGCACTCCTGACCCAGCCATAATGCTGTCAGGAGTAAAACTAGAAGTTGTCTCTGAGTTCAAATACCTAGGCCTCCTAATCGACTCTCAACTGTCCTTCAAATCTCATGTAAAAAAAGTTAGTCAGGGTTAAGTTCAACTTATCAAATTTTCGCTTCATTAGAAATTCAATGACAACTGATGCAGCCAAGATGTATATGCATGCTATGATATTGTCTCATTTCACATACTGTTTGACCAGCTTTGCACAAGCCAATAAGACAACACGCAAACCACTTGAAACACTGTATAAACAAACCCTGAAAGTCTTGGACCGGAAGTCAAACACCTACCACCATTGTCTAATTTTAAGAAAGTATAAACTTCTGAGCTGGGACAACCTAATAAAGTATGCAAATCTTTGCCTTATTTTTAAAAAATTTGCACAACAAAGGCCCCCCACCTCTTCAACAGTGTATCACTCAGAGGTCAAATTCAAACCGGACAACCAGAGGCTCGTCCCGGGGAGACTGCGTAGTACCCTTTAGAAAAAGTGCCCTTAGCCACTCGGCATTCTCAGTTACAGCGTCACAGGAGTGGAACTCACTACCAGCTCATATTAAAGAAATTAGTTCTTACCGTCCCTTTTCAGGACAGCTGAAAATATGGTTTATTAGTAATACATGTTTTACACCCTAGTACTGCATTTGCTTCTCCTGCCGATTTCTTAGTAACTGTTTTTTCTTTCAGTCTGGGTTCCGCACAGGTCATAGCTGCGAAACTGCGACTCTCAAAGTAATTAATGACATTGTCAGTGCTCTGGACTCCAAGCAATTCTGTGTGGCCGTCTTCATTGACCTGGCCAAGGCCTTTGACACTGTAGTTCATGAACAGCTTTTGAAACGCTTAAACTCCATCGGTGTTTCCACTACCTCACTAGCCTGGTTTAACAGCTACCTCTCTGGACGCTCCCAATATGTGAAATCTGACTGCATCTCGTCGCAACCCCTGTCTATTCTAAACGGCGTCCCACAGGGCTCCATATTAACCCCAGTTCTTTTCTCAATTTACATAAATGACATAATCAAATCAGCTGGCAATTCATCTGTCCATCTTTATGCCGACGACACAGTTCTCTATGCCACTGGCCCTGCAGTGGCATTGCACTGGGAACACTTCAGCAGAGCTTCCACTCCATACAGGCTGGCTTTTCTGCCCTCGGATTGGCCATAAACCCCATTAAAACCAAGGTCATGTGGTTTGGTCGTAAGCCCCCCCTCCAAGATGGTACCATTCTGACTGCTATAGGCCAAAAACTTGAACTAGTGTCCTCCTACAAATACCTGGGAGTCTGGATTGACAGCATCCTCTCCTTTACTGAACATCTGTCCTTTCTGCAGTCGAAAGTAAAAGCCAGACTCAGCTTCCTCTATCGCAACCGCTCCTCATTCACTGCCTCTGTCAAACGCTCCCTGGTTCAGCTTACTGTCCTTCCACTATTCCATTACAGCGATGTCATCTACAGGTCCGCCCATAAGGAGCACTTGAGCGTCCTCTATCACTCGGCCATTCGTTTTGCAACTAACGCCCCGTACAGGACCTATCACTGTGACCTCTACACCTTGGTAAACTGGCCACCCCTGGACATCAGGCGCAACATCCACTGGCTGATGCTGGTTTTTAAAACTCACTCCTCCCTATCTAACTCAGCTTCTTCACCTGCGCCCCCACCCTACACACAACACCTGTTCTGCCCCCCTCATTCTGTTAAATGCTCCGAGGGCATACTCCTCCCTGGGCCGTTCCTCCTTCCAGTTTGCGGCCGCTGACAGCTGGAACCAACTTCAAAAATCCCTAAAGTTACAATCCTTTACCTCTGTTAGACTCTTCAAACAGGCCCTAACAAAATGTATAAAGCACACCTGTAGCTGCTTCAGTCTAAGCTCACCGTGATCTAGTACATTTATCTATTGCTATGCTGTATGTTACTGCTGTTTGTCTAACTTCTGTTGCTATGTTGAATATGTTATTGTTGTCTATGTGTGATTTTATGTGTGTTGTCTTGTTTTCTCCCTCTCCCCTTTCCCCCCAGGAGGTCATTCACCTCCTACCAGGCCATTGCTTAAATAAGACTTTGTTTCTTAGCAATTTTTGCCTGTTTAAATAAAGGTTGATGATGATGATGATGTTTTGTCCTGCTTGCTTGTCTCTTGTCCTGTCCTGTGTTGTCCATGTGAGTCTCTAAATGTATACGTTTGTGCTGCGTGTTTGTGCTTTATGCTGCTTTATATGTTTGTGCTGCTTGTTTGTGCTTTAAGCTGCTGTATATGTTTGTGCGTTATGCTGCTGTATATGTGCTTTTATTGTAGGTGTGTTTGTCCTGCTCTAATCTAATGTTTGGTGCACTTTCCTATAATGTTTAATGTACGCTGTGTTTTATTGTCTGCTTATTTTATTGTTTGTTTGCCATTGTCTGTCAATTCGTTCTTACTATGTGTTACTGTATTTTCTGAGTTGACTATGTTGTTTTTTAATCTTTGTTTATACATGCATTTTATTTCTGTAATTTTAGGTTGCCTTTTACATATCTGGCAGGGGAAAACCGATGAAAACTAGCCTCTTAGGCTAACTCTGGCTCACTTACATTTTGAATGTTGATTAGTGTGCAATGTCCCTGAAATAAACCAATAAAATAAAAAATTAAATAACCACTTCAATTCAACTCACTTTGCTGGACGAAATGTATTTTCTTATATATATATATATATATATATATATATATATATATATATATATATATATATATATATATATTAGGGCTGTCAAACGATTAAAATTTTTAATCAGATTAATCACAGGATTCTGTGGATTAATCACGATTAATTTTACCATTCAAAATATGCTTGAAAAATTCAAATTTTCTCTATATATTGTTGTATGAACGGAAAGATAAAGGACAGAAGGTGGATATGTACATTTAAAATTAGTATTGTTATTAATTAAAAATCCAAATGATGGTTTTAATACTGAAAATAAATTTAAATCAAACCAAAATATATACCTACCACACCATAATTCAATTGATCTGTCTCTTTACTATGTCTTTGGGCAAATATAGGCTATATAATGGCATTTATTTTGTGAATCTATAGGTTGTGCATTCTTGAATACAACTTGATTACAGTCCGTGTGGGGGGGGGGGGGGGGGGGGGGGGGGGGGGGGGGGGGGGGGGGGGTTGGGGGCGCGAACACGTCCTAGGGGACCGTGAATTTGCCAGGACCACGTTATGTTGTCTACTCACACACACCTCTGAAAACTGCAGACGTTTGTGTCCTTGTGCGCTCTGAATAGAGCGGACAATGTTTCTCCTCCTGTTGCTCCCGACATCAACTGTCACCCGCGGCAGTTGATTTTATAAACTATCTATGCCCCTGACACAGACGTGACCGTTAGCAGTTTAAAACACGGCATGGGCTAACGTGCTGCTATGTTTGGCTGCGCGCAGCTACTGATCCTGGGTCAGCCACAACTTAGAGTGACTGTAGTACAGAGCCGGTGGGATGCACGGGGCGGATCATTCTGCACATGCGTTAATTGCGATAAAAAAATTAATGCGTTAATTCCAGAAATGAATCACTCTGCGTTAATGCGATAATTTTGACAGCCCTAATATATATATATATATATATACACACACACACACACACACACACTGTATTGCTGCTTTAAAACCACTAAAGATTTTCAGGGTAAGGTTTTACTACACTCTGCAGCCCTCTAATGCATCCAAATCCCTTAGGGATAGAGAGCGAGGTCAGCCTGTGAAAGAGAGAAATATGAATGAGTAGAGATGGTAAGATGAGGAAAAAATAAGAGTGAAAGGAGGGTGATTGGTTCAGAGAGAGAGAGAGAGAGAGAGATTTGAAGATAAAGAAGAAAGGTTAGAAATTGCATTAATCATATTAATCATTTTGGTTTTAGTAAAGCTATAGCGTGAGTGTACTGTTTCCTTTTCTGGATAATCAACATGGTAATAAGACAGGCTTTGCACTTGCAACAAAAGTCTCCTAGCAACCACAGCTGGCACCTTCAGGTCAACTCTAATGGCTCACACATTCACTGTCCTTGGTAATTATGCTTGGGACTTGTTGGTTTGCCATCAGAACAGGAAATGCCAATGTCATTTATACAAAGTAGAATCTAATGGATTAAGACCTGAGATAACTACCTCATGATCTCCTATCCACATTAATCATTTGCAGATATATATAGAGAGTGCTAAACAAAACAAAAACATGTGAAACATTTGTTTTGTGGTTACATTTCATTTCAGTAAAAGTAAATAGCACAAGATACAACTTATGGTGGCTAGTGTTCAAAGCGAGTTTGTATAAATAAACTATATTCCCCCAATGGCCTATTTAACATGGGAGTCAATGAGAAATTGCTACGTTTTGGTACCACCTCTTAGTGGCCACTCGGTGAACTTAATTTTTTGTCACTTCTGCATAGGATGCTAGTAGGACTCGCTGTGGTTGGGGCTTGGTTCAGAACGGCAATTTGTTAATCATAGCCATTGGCTTCTAGAGTTTGGCAGATTCAATATTTATTCCATGTGGTATGTAGTTTGTCCATATGGTGTAGCCGTATAAAGCTGGCGGCTGCGTGACTCACTTTGTATAGGGGACTCACATGTTGTATTGACAGCAATTACCTGTCGACTTTCCTTAACCAAACCATGGCCATTCTAGTCTTGCATTGCCTTGAACTACAACTCAGGAGACGTACTGTCGACACATGTTGTGTTTACTCATGTCAGGGATATAGTGAATGGCATATAGAGTTAGGGATGGGAATCGAGAACCGGTTCTTGTTCAGACCCGGTTCCGAGTCAACCAATTCCTTGGAATCATTAACATGCCTGCTTAACGATTCCGCTTATCGGTTCCGCTCGTAGCAATATGACTTCAGACACGTGCTGCCTTGTTTTGGTTCAGAACGCAGCAAACATGACGTCGAGGCAGAAGCGCTCTAAAGTGTGGTTGTATTACACATGAAAAGGCAACAATACGGCCACTTGCAACAATTGTAAAGTTTCCATTTCATCAAACGACTCGTGCACAAGCAAGCGCGCAGACTGCGATCGTGACGGTTGAATGTTTAAACGTCCGCTGCCTTACTAGTCGGCACCAGAATTGCCCATCACTTGGAGTTGAACATACAATGTATATGAATTAACGCGTGTGTAAGCCTATGTGTGGGCAAGTGAAAGAGGGAGATACATAAAAAGGCGAGAGCAGCATACAAACAGGAAAAAGGATTTCTTATCCGCTTCCAAAGGCCCGCTGTTTACTCTCGTTCATCAGCTGCTAAATGCTGCCTTGAAGCACGGCGGTGGGGACGAACGCAAAACAACACACAGCGGGACTCGGCGGTCCGGTGGTAAGGAAACTTTAACAATACGCTTTATAAAGACAGTAAGACACACTTAAAATAACGCTCTCTGCCC
Organism: Hyperoplus lanceolatus; assembly: GCA_026929865.2. Classification (NCBI taxonomy): domain Eukaryota; kingdom Metazoa; phylum Chordata; class Actinopteri; order Uranoscopiformes; family Ammodytidae; genus Hyperoplus; species Hyperoplus lanceolatus. Next base: position 2,615,582 of record CM049403.1, read on the forward strand.
GATACAAAAAGCTGTGCCTTGGATTACTTGAGCGATCGATGTGTATAAAACCATCCCCTACGTGTTTCTGATGAAGGGACATTATATTAATAAACAGCCCGCTGCACATAAGAACAGCGTACATTGTAAAGCTGAGATGGAGCGGTGACTCCTCGTCGCTGGCGTGGTGAAGAATAAGCAAAGCGATACATTCTCTTAAAGCCTTTATGGCATATTTATTCTCTTCTTGAATAGCCTACATGACTGTCTACTGTGCAGTCGTGACAGTTTGACCTGAGGCGTTAACGTAGTGACATCATCACGTTGGCCTTTCAGAGTAAGGGCGCAATCATATAATAACACTTAACATACATGATAATTGTTCTGCATAAAAATGGTTAATTTACCAACGTTGGTATTATCTTTTCAAAAGACTTATTTGTATTTTTTCTGTCAGTTGAATTTTGTTTCAAGTGCCAATGAGCACTGTTAATATTCCAAAAGGCACAAGCTCTTCCTTGACTGTTTTAAGTATGTGTTTTTAGTTTGTAGGGCACATAAGGGCATTTGGGCTTAAAAACCAAAAAAATAAAAAATTGTCTGGACCAATTAATGTGAAAATTGACAATTTCATAATCCTGAAGTAGCTTGATAATCTTGCAATGCATACACTAGACACTTCTGATCAGATATTAAAGAGAGTTAATACAAACAAACTTATTTGTACATATTCTCTCACCCAATGAGAATCGATAAGAGAATCGATAAGGAATCGGATCGATAAGCAGAATCGGAACCGGAATCGGAACCGCTAAATTCTTATCAATTCCCATCCCTATATAGAGTACATACAGGGTATTTATTTGCAGCTTGAATTTACCTCCTCTTTAGAGTTAACGTAAGTGAAGATCCTTGAGGCTTTTGCATTCACACAGAGGGATCAGTTTTGCCATTAAGTCCTGTGCTTGGATACATGTTGATCTTTCTTCATTAAGGCTTATCACAACATTGCAATACTATACTGTATGTCTCAACTGATGCAAGTCACACTTGATGAATATAATATCCCTTTTAATTCAATATATCACCATTGGAGATCAAAAGCTCAGTCAGATTTAGCCAGTTTAGCCCTACAGACTGTGGCTCAGAGGGGCTGCTTGGTGCCATGAGTTGAACTGTGATACTTTTTGGGGAATAAAGGAGATTATTAGGCACTAAGAGGATTTGCTGGTGAGAGGCATAATGTGGGACAAGCCTTTCTCTCTCAGGGGGACCAGATAGCTCACAGGGAGATGATCAATGAAAGAGGAAGAGATAACAGTGTTGTTTAACGGGAGATTAAAAAGATTTTAAATCTCACAAAAAAGTAAAAACATATCTCTAGGTTCAGCTAAGGGTTAGCTGTTTAGATATGAGCTCTCAATCCTCTCAAGGCTTTTTCTTTTCCCTTTTTTTCATGAGTCTGTAATCGTTCACCTGAGGCAGCTGTTCAGCTTTTTTAAGTTACCTGACCACGTTTAGCCAAGCTTACCTTCCTCTGTGGAGCAACAAATCCTGTGGAGCATGTCTAAATTGAGAAGGGGGGAGGGGGATTGAGGTAGCTGGAACACTGTCTGAAAATAATGTTTGCTGGCTGGAACATCCCATTTAACAACACTTTAAAAGTCCTCCTGAGAAAATCGAAAGTAAAGGGGGGGTGCCGCTCACTCCACAGAATTGTGGTTGTTATCAGTTGGGCATTATTTGATAGAAAAGGAGTGTTGATTAATATTGTCGAAGCATCAAGGTTGTTTTGTCCCTGCCTGAGCCGAACCGATAGCCATCTTCCCCCTCACTAACCTGTCGATGCTGATACTTTGACTCTTGAGCTATCTGACACATAGACACACTAACACAATCCATAGCATACACAAACACACATTGAAGGTTGCAGGAGTGTAAGGAGTGTAACAATGGAATAGAGCAAGGCATTAAAGGCATTTAAAGGTCACCTATTTTGCTCATTTTCAGGTTAAATTTTGTAGTTGGGGCTTCTACAAGAAACTGGTTTCATGGTCTAGTATCCAGAAAACACCTTTATATTTCTCACAGTGCCATTGCTGAAACCCCCTTTTTCAGCATATGTCTGAAACGCTCCGTTTTAGAGCCTGTCTCTTTAAGTCCCGCTTTCCAAAGAGTCCTGTCGGTATGAATCTAGTCTCGCAAAGCCAGACCAAACTACAGCAAGTAGTATGGTCTGGAAGCACTCAGTTTAGAGCCGTCTATTCGGGGGGAAACTGGGCTGGCCTGTTTTTATTTATTTAAACCAATCACAATCATCTACGGCGGGGCTAACCCCGGGAAGCAGCCAATGGAGGCGTAGCATTGTTTGCCGACGCCAGCGCTTAATAGACGCTGGCGGGAGTGGTCAAGCCAGACTAGTATGAATCTAACTCCCAGTCGCGAAGCTTAATTTTTTCCAGAGCTGTATATACAACAAATAATAAAAAAATATACATATATATCCTTTGTTCACAGTAATAGTCAAAACTTAGTTAACTAAACACATGTAAGTGATTATTTAACTGCAGGCTCTGCAAAAGTCATGTAACCTGCAGTGTCTCAACTCCATTACAGTAGCTTATACTTTAGGAGGGGATAGCCACTAAAAAGCTACCAATATAAAAGGTCTATCACATCAAAACCTCCTCTAGGGATTTAAATAATATAAAACATCACAGCTAGAATGTGCCCACCCAGATGGTACTGATATCCGTTTTGGCCCATGGACTATATAAAGTACCCCAGATGTTCTTAGGGGAGTTGAAATTTCAACTCTTTAAGATGTGTTAATTGACACCTTTACAAACACATTGGTGAAGATAGCTAGTGGTAAGAAATGTATTCCCAGATTGGATAAAAATATCTGATAATATTCCCTGACCAATATAGAAGATCAGCTAAAAATAATTTAGGTTTAGGGGACAGCAGTTCAAAAGCCATTACTAAGAAGTGGTTGTATTTATCCCGATGTGAAATAGAAGCTACTCTATCAACTCTTAACGCTGGGGCTTCCTTTCATAATCTCAGCCCTGCTCTAATGTGTTGCCGTAATCAGCCTTAAATTGTCATCTTGGTTTGATTTAACTCTGCCATAATGAGAAATCTGCCATTTTAGAATGACAGTGGCCATCCATTTATCCTTTTTCCATCTCTCTTTACGTCTGCCCTCTCACCACCTCCCCCACACCATCCAAATTGAAGTTGGGGCCTGGATTGTGTGATGACAAAATACATTTTCCTGGATAGAATATGTTTTATTTTTTTCATTCATATTGTAGACTTGTGAAAGAGTGGGACGATTATTAGAAAAGTTTAATTCAAAGGGGTTCTCCCAAAAGTAGATCACTGATGGGCTTTGGTCAAATATAGTTATGAGTTTTTAGGACTATGTGTTGGTTTTGATAGGAGCCCACAGTAAGGGGCAAAGGATAAATGGATAATTTGCACAAGGAACAGGCATGCAAACTAGTCACCTTTCGGCGAAATTCTTGGGAGGGGGGGGGTGATGGCCAGCACTGTGTGTGTGGTGTGGAGCATGGACCTATTAAGAAAGTGGAGTGACCATAGTGACTAACTATGATTGACGGATGTTAACTCCTATCATGAGCTTTGACGGTCATTTGGCCAATCAGAAACTGTATTTGTCATTGAGGGGCGGTGACATCAGTCAGTCAGAGCGTCTGCAGGGAAGTTTAGATTTTTTTCTCTCCGAGTCATCGGAGCGTTCAAGTAGCTGCAGCCGCAGTACTATTATTTTATCGTGTTAATGTGCCTACTTGGTTTATGTGAATCACTTTTTAAATAAATTCACACAGTTTGCCAACCGTTGTTTTACAGCCGTTTGCATTGATTTATTCGGGCGCTGATTAACGGCCGCGGTTGGCAGATTGTCACTGCAGATTAACGTGTCACCTCAAGTTAATAATGTGCTTTTGTCTATTGCTGTTTTCACGGTTTTTGAATGGTGTGTGGTGTTCTGGCCGACACACCTGAGGTGAATGTAGTGATTATAGCAGATCAGCGCCGAAACATCACACTCACCTGTTTCCTCCACTATCGTCCCTGTTGTGTTCCTATATATGGTGACAGAGTGTATTCTTATGTGTTTGATTGATGGTTGTGTAACAAAGATAAGGCAAATCCTGTTTGCCACAATATAAATAGTTTATTGTAAGGGAATTTGGTGAGATTGATTTGAGGGTCCATGTTATTTTCTGTCTTATTTAAAGCTGGTTTTGCCAGCATTTTTAACCGTTTTCTAAGCTGTTTTTAACTTTTTTCTTGGTAAATAGGCTACCTACACACTTTGTATTGTAAACGTCAAGAAGGTTGGCTGACTAACTTGTTTTGCTCATTTTACTATTCATCAGATAAAGTTTTCTTTGTCCTTAATTCTCTTCACCAGAATACACCAAATTGCTTCTCTTAAATGTTCAAATCACAAAAAAAATCTTCTGGGGGGGATGCCCCCAGACAGGGCGGTTTGTTTGCGGACTTCTCACCTTTTGCATGGCTTATGAGTTTGCATGCCTGAAGAATGAAAGTAAAATGAGAGCAGACCTAATTTCCATTTAGGTTGTGTTTGGTTGGCGACATGTTTGTTAGGTCTGTGTTGTTTTTTAAAAATAGGAATCTGCCACATAGCCTGGGTGTAGAATAGCTATGAACAATCTCTGCAGTTTTACTCATGTCACAATGGATTACATTTAGCTTACCTACACTGATATCAGACTATACTGTAATGTCAATCAAGTCACAGTGTAGGGAGTTCTACTTGTGCTACTGCTCTGCTGGCTTTAATTATTAATAATAATAATAATAATAATAATAATAATAATAATAATAATAATAATAATATTTTTTTAGAGAGATAGCAATTTGCACGATTGCGTCTTTATGATTGGATGTTCAGGCACACGTCTCCATGAATGAATACTGCAAATGCTTAAAGTAAATGTGCAAAACTTTTAAGAAATCAGGTAAGTATGCATTGGAACTGTCAGACAAAGGGCCCCAATCCTAGACACAGCCTCCTGGCTGGCGGTACCTACACGGCATAATGCCAGAGTTAGGTGCCTTTAGCATTGACCCGCCTTCATCTGGTATCAAAGTTGTGTAAAAGTGAAAAAGACTGCTGAAAGGTGAGCAGGGCATGCAGTACTCGGTTTTTTCCCCTATGTTTGCTTTAACCCAGAATGAATTACTCAAAAAAAGACAGACAACTCGGTGAAAAGCCACTTGGCAAGCTGTGTCTGTCTCAGAGAAAGCAAACACAGTCAGAGCAAACACCAAGCATGCTTGCAGGGGAGAATGTCTGGAGCACATGTCTTCCTCCACAAATTCAGGACAATATCGGGGAGGAAAACCAACCAATTTTGTCCCGTGTTAAAGGCCGCACCCACTTGTCTCTCACTCCCATCTGGATCATGGCTAATTGGCATTAAGCTGCGAACACACCGCGGTGCAACAACAACAACATGGTCCAGCTGTGCCAAAAAATACAAAATACACTGTGTAACCAGCGGCAGTCATGTCACAAATAGCATTAAAACAGCATGAAGACGCACCCCGATCGCAAATACACACACATTAACAGCAATTCAGCAACATACTAAACACAATAACAACAGCATTGTGTGCTCAACGGCAAAAATAAAGGCAGGACAACACCGGTGCTTCGCTGTACTATATTGGAATTCCACACGGACACTGCCGTCAAGTTTGGGTTCATATTATCCTCAGGAACAGCACACAGCAGGGTGAGTTTCACTATGCTAACCGGCGCTACCTTGGCTAAACTTGATACTAAAGAACTTGATTTTGTTCTCATTTGACCACATCACCTTCTCCCAAGCATTCTCTGAGTCGTTCAGGTGTTCATTGGCAAACTTCAGACGGTTCTGTACATGTCCCGTCTTGAGCAGGGGGACCTTACGGGCACTACAGGATTTCAATCCATTACGGCATAGTGTGTTACCAATGGTTTTCTTGGTGACTGTGGTCCCAACTGCCTTGGGATCATAAACAAGCTCCTCCCGTGTAGTTCTGGGCTGATCCCTCACCTTTCTCATGATCATTGATACCCCACAAGGTGAGATCTTGCATGGAGCCCCAGACCGAGGGAGATTGATGGTCATTTTGTGTTTCTTTCATTTTCGAATAATCACACCAACAGCTGTCTCCTTCTCACCCAGCTTCTCGCCAATGGTCTTGTAGACTATTCCGGCCTTGTGAAGGTCTACAATCTTGTCCTTGATGTCCTTAGACAGCTCTTTGGTCTTGCCCATGATGGAGATGTTGGAGTTTGATTTATTGACTCTGTGGACAGGTGTATTGTATACAGGTAACAACTTGAGACAGGTGTGTTTTATACAGGAAGCTAGTTGAGATTAGGAATACTTTTTTAAAGCACAAGGACTAATCTGTGGGAGCCAGAATTCTTTATGGTTGGTAGGGGATCAAATATTTATTTCACTCAATGCTCCAGAAATACTCTGCCAAATGATAAACAAACTGGACAGCAGAATTAGAACTAGGGGTGCAACCAGCGGAAATTGTAGAATAGCCAGACGCAAAACCACATTCGGACAATCATCCTTTGTAGCAATAGGCACTAAACTGTGGAATACACTACCAACAGAAATCAAAACATTGACAGAGCTCAAGGTTTTTAACTCACAAGTAAAACAATGGTTGAAACTGAATAAACCCTGTGAACATTGACACACGCTCACATACACACATTAATCATTGTCCTTGTTTTTATTGTTTTTATTTTTTTATATATTTTTTGTTTTATGTCTACTATGTATGATCCCTGTATTTTTATTCATGTGAATTTTTTAGGAGATGCCTAATCAGGGACAAGGGTTGCAAATTAGTTTTGACTAACACCTACAAATTATAGACCGCTCATTTCTTTGTAAGTGGGCAAACTTACAAAATCGGTGAGGGATCAAATACTTATTTCCTCCACTGTATATATATTTTTATATATTCTCTGGGTTGAAAATGTAATTAATATTGGTAATATTGTACCCGTTATTTTCATATAATTTGCTGAAATTATTAAGGTTAGCAGTGTGTTCACCGGACACTAATAGATATACAAATATCTAATATGCCAACACATGGCAGCAACTCAGTGCATTTAAGGCATGTAAACATTTTTGATCTGCCGAAGTTCAAACTTATCAGCATCAGAATGGGGGAGAATGAGATTTAAGTGGATTTGAATGTGGCATGCTTGTTGGGGCCAAATCAAGTCAAAGTCAAAGTCTTTTATTGTCAGTTCTGATATATGCAATGCATACATCAGAATCAAAATGGCGTTTTTCTCTGGCCCACAGTGCAGCTGGAACAATAAAATAATAATACAAAAAATAATAATAAAAATAATAAAAAAAATACATAGAGCTAAATAAGATAAACAAGATAAACATAAACCATATTTACACGAGATAAATTCTAAATACTAAGTAGTGCAAAGGAATTTTCTGTGCAATATAAAACAGTATATATACAATATAATAGAAAGTAAAAAGTAGATAAGTTAAATTGAAATGTGCAATGTGATGAAAAATATTGAAGCGATCTCGACTTCCAAAGTCTGGTCTTCAATGAAAAGCTAGTATCTAAGTTTATTAGTTATGACCTCTTAAACCAGTATTAACTAACTTGTAACACAATGCTTTAACCCGGGCTCCTGCGGTGAGCGCGCAAGATTCTAACCACTAGACTACCAGGGATTCTTCTAAATAATTAAAAATTGTTCTACTTAAACCCACTGTGTTCAGCGTTTTACTTCATCAAAACCTATTCATCTATATAATGAATCCTGTTTAGGTATGAAATGTAACACTTTATATTTGATCCCGATAATCATTCACCACTTTCAGGCAGAAGATATCTTTCATAAGTTATTTACTGGAGTTTTATGTAACCAATGTTTATTAATTCCACCTCCTACAAATAGAACAGATATACTATTTTCAGCATTCAACAGCACGTGTTAAACCTGGGAAGTTATTAAAAACATTCCTTTAAATAAAAAAGATCTTGTTTATGAGGTTGTGTTCAATAATGTTGTCAGCGTGTGTCGGCCGTTGCATGAGTACCAACTTACATTGTGTTCCTTATGAGGGCGCTTCACGTCATTCTGTAGAAAAAAACGTTAATTATTTCTTATAAACTAAATGGTAACTGAGACAGGCGGAACGTTTAACTGGTTTTTATTCAATCACATGATATTAGAGAACATCATATAACAGAAAACAGAAAAGACAGAAACAAGATTATTTGCCTATTCACTTTTCACATTTCCCCTAATAGATGTTTCCTTGGTATTTCTCACAATTTGCAAAAGCACAAGATCAGAGTTATCGCATGCTCTCCAATTTTAAACTTGCGCCTAGCCCTAATCTAAAATCCCGCTGAGTCTGTAAAAATGGTGAGGACTTAAAGAAAGTTTCCATTAACCTTAGTTAATTCCATCCCCATTCTATAAGACCCCTAGTCTAATATTCCCCATCTAAAGTTTTAGAATTTTACCAAGTCATCTGTGTTTAAAGACAGAGAGAGAGAGAGAGTTAGAGAGATGCTTGGTTGTTCCGTCCCAAAGTTTACCGAAAGTTTCTCCCCCCTCCAAACATCTGTTTTTATTCTAAGGGAGGTGTCTCTTTCCAGAACTAACAGAAAGGAGGAGCCCATTCAACCAGCACATAAAAATCCCTCTTTATCGCCCTCTCTCTTCCTCTGCGTGAATATACCAAGTTACTGTTTTAACTTACAAAAAAAAACTAACACTTTCCCTTGTTTTTCACAATAAAACCCACATCACTTCAAGTCACCCGGAAACCAGGCTTACACAATCCAAACTTCAAAATAAAACAGTGTATCACTTTTTTTAAATGTACGAATGTAACAGTTGTATCACATAATATTCAACAATATTTACAATGTGCAATATGCACAAATTGGCTGGTTTGCGTGTTTCAGGAACTGCAGTTATCTGCCTTGTTGATGTCAGGGGCTTGGAGGAGAATGGCCTCTAGTTTGGTGTGTGTGTGATGGTGACTCGCTGCACAGATTCATTTTAAAAGGGCAACAACTAATGAGGAGTAATGGCTTTTTCTGACCGGTCGCTGAATTTTGCCACCCACTCACTCGGCAAAGCTTCCCCCCCCATTTGTTCCTGAGCTACTGTGTACTTCAGGTTCAATATAGATAGCAGAAGACTACTTTTAGTGTATAATATGCAGAAGTCTTATATGATGCATTGCCTGCTTTAACACAAACAGATGTGTGGTACAAACATGATTTACTGGTTATTCAGTGGGGCGCGAAGAGAGAATGCTGTTAAGTTACCTTTACTGTCGCTGCGACTGATAAATAATTGTTTCTGTGTAAATCTTTTATTGACACAATGATGCCTATACACCCCACGGTCATATCATATGTGTGTTGTAGATATACAGTATGTTGTGTATTTGTGTGTAGGCAAACAGGATTAATATATATATGGATGGTTCAAATCTGTACTTCCATTCTATCTTAGTTACCTATTAAAGTATTTTTCATTGAAGTAATTGGCACTTGGTCTTCAGTAGACCCTATTGCTAATCATTTCATGTCAATGAAGAAGACAAGGGAGCTTGAAATTAAAGATTAACCCATACCCATAAGTGATTTTGGAGAATGTTTGTTGACAAAATCAATTTTTGTCAAATCAGTATATCTCCTCATACTGTGAGCACACTGAAAAGGGATCTTGTGTTAATACACAGCCTAGGCTCTGTAAACAAAGGTAATGTAAACAAAGGGGGCTCATCGTAGCATGACAACAAGCCAGTGTAACACCAGATTTCTCAGCGCACTCACAATACAAACGAGAAGCAGATATAGTGAGTGGATATTCACTGATTTTGACAAAAAGTGATTTGTCAACAAACATTCTCCAGAATTGCTTACCCCACCTTTACGGCATAGAGGTGCATGGTTTTTTCTCCAAGCTAGTCCTAATCTACTGTACATGAAACTGGGGAATGGGTTGGGAGTCACAAGCAAAACATGGACAACACTGCGACTAAATGTGTTGTTTTGAAGACGTAATTACCAGGAGGGTTCATGCTCATCAGTTTGTCTCATCAGCGTCCCATTGAAGCAATTCAAACGCAGTAGTGTCTGATTGATGTACTGTGCTCTGACTGATAACATATGTTTATATGATGCTTCTCCCAGAGCTGAGGGCACTCACAGCTGTGGCTGCTCTACAAGGCAAGGCAAGGCAAGGCAAGGCAAGTTTATTTATATAGCACAATTCAGACACAAGGCCACTCAAAGTGCTTTACAGGGGCAAGATTAGAATACATAAAACACATTATAAAACATTTAAAAGCGAATAAAAGAAGCAAAAAAAATAAAAAAATAAAACTCGATTTAAAAACATTTAAGAGCAAATAAAAGAAGCAAATAAAATGAAAATTGCAGGTTAAAATGGAAACAAAAAAGTCTTCAGACTCGATTTAAAAGAACTGAGAGTTGCAGCAGACCTCAAGTTCTCTGGGAGTTTGTTCCAGAGATTTAGTGCATAATAACTAAAAGCTGCTTCTCCTTGTTTAGTCCTAACTCTGGGGACTGTAAGTAAACCTGTCCCAGACGACCTAAGGGCTCTGGACGGTTCATAACGTATCAGCATATCAGTAATGTATTTTGGCCCTAAACCATTTAGTGCTTTATAAACCAACATCAGTATTTTGAAATCAATTCTTTGAGTGACTGGAAGCCAGTGTAAAGACCTCAGAACTGGGGTAATGTGATCTACTTTTTTGGTCCTAGTGAGGACTCGGGCAGCAGCGTTCTGAATTAGCTGAAGCTGTCTGATAGATTTTTTTGGAAGGCCAGCAAGGACACTGTTACAGTAGTCAAGTCTACTAAAGATAAATGCATGGACAAGTTTTTCTAAATCTTGCTGAGACATAAGCCCTTTAATTCTTGATATGTTTTTTAGGTGGTAGTAGGCTGATTTATTAATTGATTTTATGTGTTTCTTGAAATTCAAGTCGGAGTCTATAACAACACCAAGATTTCTGGCTTGGGGTGTGGTTTCTAACATAATGGATGTAAGTTGTGCGCTGACTTTTAATTGTTCATCTTTGGCACCAAAGACAATTACTTCAGTTTTATCGTTGTTTAATTGAAGGAAATTTTGGCACATTCAATCATTGATTTGTTCAATGCACTTACTCAGTGCCTGTATCGGACTGTAGTCTCCTGGTGATATGGTTATGTAAATTTGTGTGTCGTCTGCATAATTATGGTAGCATAATTTGTTCTTATTCATAATCTGAGCAAGTGGGAGCATGTAGATGTTAAATAGAAGAGGGCCAAGAATGGAACCTTGGGGGACCCCGCATTCAATATTTGTCCGCTCAGATGTGAAATTGCCTATTGACACATAGTAGTCTCTATCCTTTAAGTAGGATTCAAACCAGCTTAGTACAGTTCCAGAAAGTCCAACCCAGTTTGCTAGTCGATCTAGTAATATGCTGTGGTCAACTGTGTCAAAAGCGGCACTGAGATCCAGTAAAACTAAGACAGAACCTTTGCCACTGTCTGTGTTTAAATGGATGTCATTGAGGACCTTAACCAGAGCAGTCTCAGTGCTGTGGTGTTGTCGAAATCCTGACTGGAAGACATCAAAGCAGTTATTCATTGCTAAGTAGTTATTTAGCTGTTGATAAACAGCTTTTTCAATGATTTTACTTAAAAATGGTAGGTTAGATATGGGCCTATAATTTTTCATGAGTGATATATCTAGATTGTTCTTTTTTAGGAGTGGCTTGATGACTGCTGTTTTCAGGGCCTGTGGGAATACACCTGTCTGAAGGGACATGTTGACAATTTGTAGAACATCTGAGGCCATACAGCTAAAAACTGTTTTAAAGAAGCCTGTGGGCAGAATGTCAAGGCAACAGGATGAGGAGTTCAGGTGTTGTATAATGTCCTCCAGGTTTTTGTGGTTTATAAGATAAAATTCTGTCATTGTATTTGAATTGATTTTAAGAGGGAACACGTGTTGAACTTGGTATTGATGCAGTGACAGCTTGTCTAATTTTGTGAATTTTCTCAGTAAAGAAGGAGGCAAATTCATTGCAGGCCCTCGTGGAAAGATGCTCAGACGCTACTGGCACAGGAGGGTTTGTTAATCTGTCGACAGTAGCACACAGGGCACGTGCATTGTTGTTGTTTTTGGTGATGATGTCAGAAAAGAAAGAATGCCTTGCATTTCTCAGTTCTGAGTTAAACGTGCACAGTTTCTCTTTGAAGATGTCATAATGAACCTGGAGATTTGTTTTTCGCCACCTGCGTTCTGCTTTACGGCACTCTCTTCTTTCTATTCTGACCTGCGGGGCATTTCTCCAAGGAGATATTTTCTTACCAGAGACAACCTTCATCTTAGTGGGCGCAATAGCATCTATAACACTTTAAAGTTTGCCGTTAAAGTTGTCTAAGAGCTCCTTAACTGAGTTACAGGGGAGGGGTGGTATCGAAGAAAATGCTTGAATGAATGTTTCACTGGTATTTTCTGTAATATACCGCTTTTTGATTACTTTTGATTGATCAATTGTGTGCACAGACATTTTACTCTCAAAAAATAAACAGGAATGGTCCGTGAGGGGACCCATATCTGCCACTGTTATGTCTGAAATGTTCATTCCTCTGGAAATGATAAGGTCCAGCGTGTGCCCTTTGTTATGAGTTGGTTTGTCAACATGCTGATTTAGTCCAAAGTTGTCAAGGACACAGCACAGTTCTTTCACACATCTGTCCTCTGGTTTGTCAGTATGAATACTGAAATCTCCGACGATTAATACACAGTCAAACTCAGTACATATTACAGACAGCAGTTCAGTAAGTTCATCAAAAAAGCTTGCATTGTATTGTGGTGGCCGGTAGATATTGATGAAAATAGCTCTAGAGGCTGAATTTAACTGTAGAGCCACATACTCAAATGAATAAAATTTTCCATAAGACATCTTTTTGCATTGTAGAGATTCTTTAAACAGAATAGCAATCCCCCCTCCTTTTTTATGCACTCTGGATTCACTCACAAAATTGTAATTTGCGGGGGCGGACTCTATGAGAACAGCTGAGCTGTTATCTTGGTCTAACCAAGTTTCAGTTAAAAACATAAAATTAAGATTGTGCCTAGTAATAAGATCATTAATTTAAAATGTTTTACCTGCCAAGGATCTGATGTTTAATAAAGCTAAATTTAGTGTGTTCGAAGCATTGTCAGCCCGATTTATTTCAGCACACTGTGGCTGAAGAGGAATGCTTATCAGATTTGATACATTTACAGGATTTAAGAGTTTCCTGTTACTTGAGATACACTTTGAGAAACAGGGCCCCAGCTTATCCTGTGAGTCGTAGGCGTTAACTATGTAGCTGCGGCCCGGCACATATCAACAAGTGCTGACATCATCAGTCTCCCTAGCCTGATGATGATGACGTCGCGGTGGGATCGGAGGGCGTGGAGGGGTGAAGAGCCGGGCACTGTGGCTTAGATTGGCGAGTTGAGGGGGACGTTGACTGCTGGGGGTACATATGATTTCTTTAAATCCCAGATCAGGAGAGGATGGAGAAAGGGTGGTTGTAGGAGAGAAACGAGGAGAGAGAGGTCGGCTTGGTGATGACCTGCGGGATCCAGGGGAGACGGGGAAGGGTGGAGCCCCCTCCTCTCTGCCCTGATATCTCTCCTGGTCTGAGCTGTCATCTGGGGCCGGCAGTTGTCCTTCGGCGCTGCTGCTGCGCTGTGTTATCTTCTCCTCCTGGGCCTTGTCCTTGGCACGAACAGATTGGTGACGTAGGACGTACATCACGTTGGATGTGAATAGTTTGACTCCAGCCTTATTTAGACAAAGTCCATCTGTCTTAAAAAGCTGTTTGCGGTTCCAGAAAATATTAAAATTGTCAATAAAATGCACTGTGTGGTCAGGGCACGCAGTTGAAAGCCATGTGTTCAGTGCTAACAGTCTAGTGAATCGCTCAGGTCCTCTTCTGATTGGTGGCAGAGGACCACTGATAAACACCTCAGCATTCAGTGAGCTGACCGTGTTCAGGAGATTCTTAAAGTCCTGTTTCAACATTTCAGACTCTTGTCTTACAACATCATTTGACCCGATGTGCAGAATGATGTTCTTTACAGTTGTGTGTGCAGCTGCAATTTCCAGGATTCTCTCTTCTAGGTCCGACACCATATCATTGGGAAAGCAGAGTACTTTGGTATCAACACTAAACATGCTTTTCATATCTCTAACAGAAACGTCTCCAGCAATCAGATTTGCAGGCTCGGTCGTTAGCTTGGTTAGCCCGGTTGTTAGCTCTCTCTGTGGCTCTTGGCTTTCGGGCCTTACCTTGTTGTGTGAAGGCGCTATGCTATCTTGGTCATCAGAGGGAAATCCAGGGACTTGCATCAGTGGAGTAAACCGGTTCGACACTTGCACACTTGTTTGCTGTGGAAGTTTGTTGTTGTTACCTCTCCCCCTTGCAGTAATCCATTGCTGCGGCCTCCGAGGCGCAGGGGTTGAGGAGGCACCGTGCCTGAGGGATAACGCAGGCCAGCCATCCAGATCAGTCATCTCATGGTGCTCGGCCCTGCCGGTTATCCGTCCTCCCTGTTCCAATCTCTTTGGCCTTCCACCAAGACGATTTCAGGGAGGGTTATCACTAACCTGGACACAGCCCTTTTGTTTCTTCATAGCCTTGTCGGTGCTAGTTAGCTGTGCGTTAGCTCAATCTTGTCCACTGTTTAAAGTCACTGGTAGAGTGTTGTCGTTCCCACATAGTCCATTCACTTCAATGTTCATTTCTATTCGATTAATTTTTGTTTCCAGTGCTGTAATCCTCTGTAGGAGTGTTTGATAGTCCTCGTTAGATAAGGGAGGCATCTTGCTGCTAATTAGCTTTAGCTTAGCGCCTCGCTTCCAGTCACCACAGGCTAGTCCTGTTGTTAGGCCCCCCCTCACGTTCTATTGAGAAGGTTGTAAAAGTGTCCAAAAATGCCTGCAGTATCTATAAAAGTAAAACTATATTACAGTCCCTTTGATCTGTATGTATCCAGGAGCTGCTGCTAAATTTATTATCGAGGAAAAATAAGAATGTAAGCAAAAAGTGCAAGAGGAGGAGAGAGCAAGCAGAAGAGCGTCTGCACAGTAGGAAAGCAGGAAGCTGAGTGTGTCTGCTTCTCTTTTTAGTCCAGACACAGCAGCTGAATAGGGTAACATATGTATCAATACCATCATGAAACTTGACAGTTCTTTACATATGTTCAGAACTATTTCAAATAAATATGCAAAGTTGGAAATACAACCTATTATTCATACATCTATCTTCTTAAAACCAGAAATCAAGATTTTGGAAAAAGACAAAATAGACAACAATGCGGATTAGGCAGATCATTTATAAGAACGTCAATCCATCCACACTGTAGCACAGTGTTTCGTTTATCTATTGTCACTGGGTGATGTTTTGTATCCATTATTTTTGCTCATTGTCCACAATAGACCTGCCGTCGTCTGCCTTTTTTTAACTGATATAGCATTAGCAGCTGTTATACAAGGAGCTGTTCCACTCAGGGCCTTTTTCTAACAGGCAGCTCTGTTTCCATTTGCTCCACAGCCTTTTTGCTCTTAATGCCTCCACTCCTGATTATTCTCCTCTCACCTGAACGCATTCTCCTCTTAATGCATTTCCCCCTTACCTTAATACATTTATTTTCCCTGGGTAAGGCGTGGGCTGTTTGAGCTTGAACATATTGATTATTGTGGTGGAATTTGATGCCTGGAGACTTTGCTGCCTCTACCTCTCTCCTGCAGCCCCGCAGGGAGTTTTAAATGGAAACACATTACTATGAATCACACAGCGGGGAGCTCCGTGATTGATAGCGTTGCTTACTATTTACTAGTAACTGTCTGGAGATAAGCCCTGAATTTATGGAGTATTGGAAATCCTAGCCGCTGCTACATGCGGATTAGAGTGAGGAACGGCTCCCCCCTCCCCCGATGACTGGAGTCACCCAGGTTAACAGTTTAAGTGGAAGGCAAGGGGCCCCTGTTTTTTTTTTAATAAAATAATATTTAGTGTGTTTTCTTTTTATGATGGACTGTTACTGTAAATGGAATGGGAGAAAAAACGCCTTGAGTATGGTCTTTGTGTGTGTGTGTGTGTGTGTTTATGGAGTGTGCTCATTTGCTTTTACCTCTGCCTCCAACTCATTCTAAGTGCGTCTCACTAAAGCATTTACTGACAAGCCGTTGTGACTGGGCTCATATGGAAAGTATATGCTCACCTTAAAAATCGCAGTTGCAAATGAGTGTAGATAAGTGGACTGGACTCTGGGAATTTGGGTGTGGAGGGATATATTTGGTTAAAATCAAACCTGACTAATCTGACAATGTGGTTACCTTTATTTATCTTACCTCAAAAGCAAATTACTTAAAGGGATAGTTCAGTATTTTTGAAGTGGGGTTGTCTGAGGTGCTGATGCATAGTAGTGTGTTACCTTATGGAGATGGAAATCAGTGCAGTCACTATAAGGAGTATAGGGGAGATGTCACTGTAGCAGAAGTCACCTTGTACTGTTACAGACAGGGCCAGAAGAAAAACATTGTTCTCCAAATGCTGTATATAAATGCGAAATAATTGTATCTAGTTAACTGTCTGTTCCTATCTATCAAATAGTGAGTTATAAATAGTGATAGAGCATATGACCCACTGATGAAAGCTCATTTGCTTTCATTGTATTTGCTGCCTTGCCCAGTAAAACTGTCGGAGTAGCGACCTCGTATTAACTGTGCTGCAGAGGTGCGTTCTTTTACTCAGGACATGGAAGCTTCAGACTCAGAAGTAATGGGTTCAGACCTGTCTGCATTCCAGTTCATCTGTTAGTTTTTTTTAATCTTTATACAGTCTATGGTTTGTATAAGACATGGTCCTAGGTCCCACATTTTCAAAATGTATGAAAAGGTCTTTCTGCAAATCGTGTGTGCTGCTGTGTCTGAAGTTCCCCGATTTTCCACTTGCAATCGAATGCAGCATGCATGCCTGGGCGAGTGCTCTCACTGCGCAGTGCCAACTGCTGTAAGGATATAGACTCTCTGTCTGCACTTCTCATAACTTCTTGGTCATAATGTTGGATCAGAACACACAGACAACACATTCAGGAGGTATGAACTGCCAATCTACTGACTTCATACAGTCAATAATGTTCGGTTTCGAAAGAAAGTCTGGTCCAGAAGTGCCTGCAATTACATTTACAGTCACCAGAAATGGCAAAATACAGCTTTAAAACGTAAGTATCCATATCAATCATCTACTAAACTGATCCGCCAATCAGCTGCTCGACTCTAGAAAGTCAAGAAAACAAAAATAAACAGCTGTCTGGCGGCACGCTAAAGCTGTGGGAAGCTTGTGGAGACATTTTTTTTCTGGCCCTGGTCTGCAAACGTTCAGTGCTGACTTCTACAGCGATATCTCCCCTAAACTCCTTCTAGTGACTGCACTGATCACCATCTCCATAAGATTACACAATAGTATCCAGCTGCATCCCCGGAGAACAGTACTCTGGCGGGGCGGAAGTACTGTGGCTGGGCGGAAGTTAAGAATTCTTCTTTTTTTTAGACAAATAAACGTATTTATCGCTGAAATTAACGTAACTAAAAATGATATTGTTTTGGCGATTATGTTCAGGCATCACAGTTGGGTGGTTAGGGTTAGGGCAAGGGGATAGGGAGAGGTTAAAATATATATAGATAGAACATTAGATTAGGTTCAGGCATCACAGCTGGGTGGTTAGGTTAGGGCAAGTTAGTGACGTAGCAGCAGACATGTTATGGAAACTAAATAGTCAAAAATCACGTCTGACACAACACTTCCGCCCAGTCACAGTACTTCCGCCCCACCAGGGTATTGTTCTCCCCGGGGCTGCAGCTAGACTCTACTCAGATTACACACTAACTATGCAAAAGTACCCCAAACAACCCCACTTCAAAAACACTTAACCATCTCTTTAAGGTTATACTTCAAAAGCAGCCATCAGACTTCCACCTATCATCAGCTAGGTCCAGCGAATGGACCAGGGACCCGGGAGCAGTGCCTTCTTCCGCAATTGTAGACACAGTGTTTAGTGTTTCATAAATTTCAATGTTTGTTCTCTAGGACCAGTTTAAGCACCGTTGGCACGGAATTAGTATTACCTGGGGACCTCATGAGATATATAAATTACACCCCCCCCATGTTTTCACTCTTTTGATGGATTACAGCCTGCTCTTTGGGTAACTAGGGTGTAGGGTTTTTAGTATGGTGTAGGTTGGGTAAAGCGAGATGATCCTGCACTCAAAGTACTGTACAAACACTCCAAGGCAGCATCCATTCATCTTGAGGTGCGGGAAGAGGCCTTTCAAAATAAATGTATATGACCCCTTTGATATCGCAGACATTTACATTAGCAAGGGACAAATATTATCACATGACCTTTGCGTTTGGCAAAATATTGAAATTTTTCGGTGGAATTTTAATTTCACAGATTAAGGAAATGGCAGATTGTTTTGAGATTAAAATCACAGACAAGCTCTGCAATTATTACACAAAACTAGTGGTCACCAGGTAATACTAATCCCATGTGAATGGGAACTCTCCCCTTAAACTCAACTCTCCCCTGATAGACGTCAACTTTAATATTTTTGTTGAAGCAGCTCACAGATCGTTTGAGGCAGTTTATACAACTGTGTTTTTAGATTACAGAGACAGTTTACATACTTTCGATCTTATACCTCAGCTGAACATATGGATTTTGATCCTTTGTGAATGCTCACTGCCTGTTTTCGGACCGCAGTACCACATTTTACAGATCTGTTATTCCACCTCAGAGGTTACAAGTCTGTTTTTGTACTTCCTAAACAGCTTACAGACCTCAGTTTTTACCCCCATAGAGGCATTTTCAGAAAAATAACACTCAAAAATATCTTACGGGCATCATATTTCATACTCTTCGAGACCTAACCTAGCTGACCAGCTTGCAAACATTTAAAATACCTCAGCTTTTATACTGGAAACACTTTTTATCTGCATGATCTGCTTTTGATTTTTGCAGAAGCAGTAACCCATTGGTGTTTATATCTTGGACAGGTTGTTTTCATGTCCGAGCATCTTCAGGAGGAATTCAGTTTGCCACTTAGGAATGAGAGAGACTTCTGTTTACCGACCTCACTACACCTCATAGGAACTAATTGGCACTTCTCACTCTCTGTACCTTACAGACCTTTATACACCGGAGTGTATACATCAGAACCACTTTGGAACTCTCAGCTTTTATCATTCAACAACTTTGACTTTTTTTTATTTTAGCAGTCACATTCACACCAGTTGTACGGAAGAGTGTTAGGGACATGGGAGAGAAAACAAAATGAAAGAAGAAAGTTTTTTGCACCTCAATGCAACTATGCACAACGATAAAAAAGGCAGAATCCATTTTCAAAAATAAAGAGCATATATGAATGAGTGTAAAACTTGACAGGTAAAGACTTACTGTAAACTGGAAAGATGTTGACATATTCAAAACTCAGGTATCAATAACTGATGAGCAAAACGTCAACATCATCAAAACGCAAACAATGCGTCTTTGCTACAAACTTAACCAAAATCAAATACTAGACTCATAACTACACTGCACTGTATTGACTAGGTGTTTCTCTTTGTAGACGGTCCCTGTGCTCTCTTCTCACGGCCTGTTGCACATAGAGAGCAATGTTATATGTTTAGCATATAGGACGTCTGGTTTCAGTCAAAATAATGTTGGTGCCCATTTTTCTGGCTTATTAAGATAGCTAAAATGCACCGTTAGTGTTTTAGTAACGTTTTTAATTTGTGAGTTATTGATACCGGAACTTCAAATCTGTTGTTATCTTTCTCGCATCATGAAAAAAAAACCCTTCCTCCTCTATTTTTTTTCTCTTTCTCCAAACTAGCAATACTCAACAGGCCCTGTTTTACTTTAACCTTTTCTACCAGCTTCAGGACTGTACTTCTTATAATTGCGACCAACATCACAGGTTGCAGTTTTCATCTTCTTCACTCAGAACCCCAAAAGCCCTCTATCCCAGGATTAAATTCCATATCGAACAATTCCACAGCTCTTGATTTATGTCCAGTGTCAAGATTCAGGAAGTATACCGTGTCCTATTTCTAGCAAGGTGAAAAATATGGTCAAGGTGTTGTGTGTGTGTGTGTGTGTGTAGTGAGTGAGTGATTGATTCCTATAGTATATTGGATAACTTAAAGTACAAGAAACAAAGGTGCATACTTCACTAGAATTCATCAGAATATCACAAAACAAGGTCAGATGACTTATACCCATTGCGGGTTGCCCTGACAACAACAAACAAATAATAGCTATTAAATGTCAACCAGGATTTGACAGAATTGTTCAATATTGACTTTATTGTTTGGCGAAATGCTTGACCACTTAAATGATAAATTATTATTATAAATTAGTATGAATTATACATCTTAAAAGCAGACCTCATAGATCTACGTTTTTCTCAGTGGTGTAGTTTTCGAACTTTAGTTTCTGTACAATATAAAACGGGTGTTACCGCACACTGTTTATTAAAAACATGATTATACCTAGGCAGGATACTTCTTTAATAGGTTCTTTAGAAGACCTAAAGGTGCAGTGTATTTAAGCGTCGTCTAGTGGTGAGATTGTAGATGTCAACGCTCCCTTGCTAACCCCTCCCCCTTTGGCATCATTTCCATAAGCTACGGAGGCCTTCACAGACAAGATGCTAGTTGCAAAAGATTGCATCATCCACCACTGCCTCAATTCTTTCTTTTGGTTTCGGTGTATTAAAAAATCCTATGTTATTATAAATGTTATAATAGTGGATGTTAAAGATAGTTAAAATACTCAGACGCAAACAGACAGGGTTTAGTCAAATAAACACCTAAATGTTTATTTTGGACCTTCCTGAAAGAATACATGTTATCGATGCAAAAACTGACAAATCTCAAAATTGACCAGTGCCTGAATTTTTTTAAATTTCTTTACCTGCAGTGTCTCACTTTAATATTCCTCTGCAGTGTGATCCAACCCATTCAATTTGCACATGCTGGTATTCAACACGTCTTTTTTCCCCCACATCTAATTTATGCCAGCGTCACATACGGAGGTCTCTTTTTTCTATCATGGAAAATGACTTAATTGTCCTTGACACAAAGCCAATTCAGGACGAGATTGTTTACCGGGGTTCATCCCATCTCCCTGCGCAGCATGAGGGCGACAGTGTATTGGTGATGGTTTGGAAAGACCACGGCTGGGGGGGGGGGGGGGAGGAATAGCTTATCTAGCATGTGGAAAAAGAGGAGGACACAGTATAGCCCCCCGTCTTGTGTGCTCCCTGAGAGACTTATTACAGAGAGATGGGCCGGGGCGAGAGCTGTAATTAATTTGGGAGAGAGCTGATATTTGTTTTGATGCACTAGAGACTGACAACAGTTGCTGTACTGTATATGCTCGCCTCTTGTTTGTGTGTGTGGAGGGAAAACAGAAAACAGGGTTGGAGAGAGGGTTGGAGAGAGGGAGGCGAAGGAAGAAGGAGAATAACAAAAGCACCTTGGCTCTAGCGTGCAGAGGGGAACGTCAAAAGCTCCTCTACAAAGATAGCCCATGGCAATGCATATTTATGCCCGCGCCTCGTCCCCGGCCTCTGCTCCTTCTATGCAACGCCATACACTCATCTCTCATCTCGCTCCCCCCCTCTCTCTCTCTCTCTTTCACACCTATCAATCTCTGTAGCCATCTCTCCTTTCTCTCTGGTTCCTCTCTTCCAATAGGCTCTTGTGTGTCAGTCAGTTGTTAAAACACTTTTTTGTTATTTTTCATGCTAAGCTATCTCAGAAAATATTGCATGTTTTTTTGTGTTTTTTCTGCTGGCAATGAAATCTTTGGATTGAAATCGATCATAAGTCAATGTGAATTTTTGAACTGGGCTCAATCAGGGTCGGCCCTCCTCCACTAAGGAGCAGGATGTGGTTGTGCACCGACAGTGTATAATCAAGGCCACTGTAAAAATTTATGAATTGAAGCAGTGTAGTGAGCGAGACACTATTTTGATCGTATTTACAGGCTCTGCGTCACACTGCTCCCTCACCTATGCATACATATTTGATCTCGCCCACACACACCAATCAGTGGTTGAACTGATCAGGGGGCAGATTAACACTACAGTTCAGCTCACATTTTAATTGATCATACAGGTCCTTCTCATATAATTAGCATATTGTGATAAAGTTCAATATGTTCTGTAATGTACTGATAAACATTAGACTTTCATATATTTTAGATTCATTACACACAACTGAAGGCAAGGCAAGGCAAGGCAAGTTTATTTATATAGCACAATTCAGACACAAGGCCACTCAAAGTGCTTTACAGGGGCAAGATTAGAATACATAAAACACATTATAAAACATTTAAAAGCGAATAAAAGAAGCAAATAAAAATAAAATTAAAATTAAAACTCAATTTAATAAAAGAAGCAAATAAAATGAAAATTGCAAGTTAAAAAGGAAACAAAAAAGTCTTCAGACTCGATTTAAAAGAACTGAGAGTTGCAGCAGACCTCAAGTTCTCTGGGAGTTTGTTCCAGATTGTTGGTGCATAAAAACTAAAAGCTGCTTCTCCTCGTTTAGTCCTAACTCTAGGGACTGTAAGTAGACCTGTCCCAGACGACCTAAGGGCTCTGGACGGTTCATAACTTATCAGCATATCAGTAATGTATTTTGGCCCTAAACCATTTAGTGCTTTATAAACCAACATCAGAATTTTGAAATCAATTCTTTGAGTGACTGGAAGCCAATGTAAAGACCTCAGAACTGGGGTAATGTGATCCACCTTTTGGTCCTAGTGAGGACTCGAGCAGCAGCGTTCTGAATTAGCTGAAGCTGTCTGATTGATTTTTTTGGAAGGCCAGCAAGGACACTGTTACAGTAGTCAAGTCTACTAAAGATAAATGCATGGACAAGTTTTTCTAAATCTTGCTGAGACATAAGCCCTTTAATTCTTGATATGTTTTTTAGGTGGTAGTAGGCTGATTTATTGATTGATTTTATGTGTTTCTTGAAATTCAAGTCAGAGTCTACAACAACACCAAGATTTCTGGCTTGGGGTGTAGTTTCTAACATAATGGATGTAAGCTGTGCGCTGACTTTTAATTGTTCATCTTTGGCACCAAAGACAAATACTTCAGTTTTATCGTTGTTTAATTGAAGGAAATTTTGGCACATCCAATCATTGATTTGTTCAATGCACTTACTCAGTGCCTGTATTGGACTGTAGTCTCCTGGTGATATGGTTATGTACATTTGTGTGTCGTCTGCATAATTATGGTAGCATAATTTGTTCTTATTCATAATCTGAGCTAGTGGGAGCATGTAGATGTTAAATAGAAGAGGGCCAAGAATGGAACCTTGGGGGACCCCGCATGTAATATTTGTCCGCTCAGATGTGAAATTGCCTATTGACACATAGTAGTCTCTATCCTTTAAGTAGGATTCAAACCAGCTTAGTACAGTTCCCGAAAGTCCAACCCAGTTTGCTAGTCGATCTAGTAATATGCTGTGGTCAACTGTGTCAAAAGCGGCACTGAGATCCAGTAAAACTAAGACAGAACTTTTGCCACTGTCTGTGTTTAAATGGATGTCATTCGCATCAAATCCACCCGTGCATTTCTAGGGTAATATAAAGTCATACATTTGTTTGTTTAATCATCATCTGTGTTTTGGACCTCTTGTTTATAATCAGTTTCTTTAAGAACTTGCCTGATCACGACTCCAAGTAATGAAACTGAAGTAGATAAAATGCCCAGCCATCAATGAAAACAGACGGTCAAAACAGCGTCCAAATGAGCTAACATCCTAAATGCAATAAATGGTTATATGGCACACTTATTTTTAGGTAAGCTCTAATTGATTATTCATTAAATGTGTCACGTTTACATATTTTGAAGCGGAGGATCCCTCCGATGCTCTCTGTGCTTCTCATCTGACAGCTGTGAGCTGGACGAGCCGCGGTGACTCGCCAGACTCGCCAATCACTCATTTCACTTAGTAACTCTAATGTTGTTAGAAACTTATCTTCATCTCTTATTTATTGAGAGAGTTTATGAATGACTGCACGTAAAGTTGTCAGATCGCGGACCCCAAACAATGCCGTTGCCTTACAACTTCACAAAATATCATTTTCCCATGAAGCAGAAAGCTTTCTTTTGTTTTAATGCCTGCTAAGTGAGCCAACAAAATATGTTTTGCTTTGATTCAACCTCGTTTACAAGGGTTTGTCCATTTTATGTGTTGGAGAAGTTTCTTTTCGTTGCCCTCTTTGCCATTGCTTGGCGGAGAGGGATAAAACACATTCACATGGTTGATAGGGATGTGTTGTGACCATATATGGTTAATTGGAGGCGTTTCTGAATGCAAATGGTCTGAGCGTGAGCAGAGCATGAGTACTTAAGAACATGTGGGATTTATCAAGATTGATGACTTTGAATTGTGCGTACGACAGGCCAGCGCACGTTTGATAAATACCGATTTTTTTGTACTTAAGCACATACTAAATTTAATTCGTAAGACTGAATTTAGAACCTTTTCTACGCACTGTTGATAAATGAGGCCCCAGGATTCTCACGGACACATATAAGATACAGTATATTAAAGTCAAAATATATATTGAAGTCAGAATACAGCCATAAACGCACGCACACACAAACACTCTCACACACACACGCAAACATACAGGGCTGTGGAGTAAAATATGGACACCACACTATTTCGCGCAGGATTTTTTGACGTGGTCCCCGAACCTCCTAGGGGGGTCCGGGTGCATGCCCCCCCGGCCAATTTTTTTTTGTCCCCTTTACATTTGAATGCATGGATCTAGTGCACTTTTAGAGGACAATATGCTTACTACTATTTAGATATGGTGGGATTTATTGGTGTTGTAACTGCCTTTTGGTGTCTTTATTTTCAGATTTTGACATTTTTGTACAGAAATTAATATTTAAACGCAAAATGCCACAACGCAAAAAAATATTTGCACAATTTATTTAGTTTTTGCCTAATGCTTAAACCAGACCTGCAAACTCATAAGAGGTGAAAAAGGTGACTAACACCCGACCCCTCTAGACAACACGGTAAATCGGGGAGGGGGGGGGGGGTTTCCTTTATTTGATTTTTTGGGGACATGGGACTAGACAGGGACGTTGGGGGCTGTAAATGGGAAGAGGTTCAGTAATGTCCAACACAGAAGTAGGCCTACTGGTTATTATGAGCAATTGATAAGCAGGACCTAAGACATTAATTTGAAATAATGTGATTAAAATGACAAAGTAGACTTTAGACTTGATTGTCCCCAAGGGGAAATTCTTTTTCACATCACATGTAAATTTATGGGCTTTGTATATCCTTATACAAAGGCCTGTAGATACACATAAAACAAAACAATTCATGAATTTCAAGGGTGTAGGTTGTGATTAAACCTTGGTTTGGGACGCATTTTAATTTGGGGGTCTGGGGGTGCCCCCCTCCAGAAATTTTTGAGCATCCAACACTTCATTGCACCTGCATTCTGGTGAATTTGTATGCACTAAATGTATGTAAAGTAGGCTAATTGACAACATTTAGGTTCCTGATGACAAAAATAGAATACAATATAATGCAGAAATATCATGCATTCTGTATTGCTTTCAAATATCTATTCTCCTGTATTGTTCAAATTTTTTATTTAAACTGTAAAAAAAAAAATGGTCTATCATTGAGAATGTAGTGGCTGGTGGTATTTTACTTGCCTGCAATCTTCAAATATTTAAAAATAATAAAGTGCAAAATGAGGTTATAATCCTGATTTTGCTTCCTTTAAACTAGTGGTAGTGACTAAGTGTGCGGTGGAGGGAGAAATATATGCAGACAGGTATAGAGGAAGGAAGAGATAGCTTTATTTTATAATTTAGCTTTTTGATTTGTGAGAATGATCATCGCTGACTCTAGACTGAGTCGTGCTGTCTGCTCCGTGAGGCACGAGCCCATCAGCTGAGCGAACAGCTGTCTGAACAGCTGTCCGACACGGAGATGAAAAACGAAACTGAAACTAAACTATCCTGTCCTGCCTGGACTGGAGCAGCCAAATATAAATGAATAAATATTGTACTTAACTGTAACACAAGTAATGAGTTGTGGAATTTGCATCAGTAGCCTACAGAAGTCCACATTCTTTGCTCAGCCACTAACTGTTACGTTAGTGACTGTTCCGCGATCTGTTTGTATGTCTCGAGCCCGAATATACAGAGCCATGTCCGCAAACTGACAGCACGACTAAAGGGACTGTACAGTGAGCCGCTCCCCTCCGTTAGTTTCTCTTTTCAGCAGAGTAAGTTACATTCACCTCCGATGCATGGACTGCGTTTACGTTAGGCATCGCCCAGTTTCTAAAAGGAGCTACGTACAAAAAAATAAAAAATAAAATAGAATAATGAAGAGGAGAAGGATTTTAATAGCAGCGGCGGAGAAAATATAGAGCCGCTGCTGTGTTAACGTGAGGGTAACACTGCACCATGTGCTGGCGCTTATCTAAAATGAGGAATGATGACGCCGGCCAAGGCCCGTGATTGGTTATCCCATTTAGACCATAGCCTGTGATTGGTTATCTTATTGGACTGGCTCCTATCATTCATCACATAGATTCATTTGTTCCTCTGGGTCTGCTGGAGTGGGACCGATCCATCTCTCCCTCCACTCTTCCTTTCCCTGTCCCTCCCACTACTAATCGCTCCTTCTCCCTTCATCTTTTCCCTCCATCTCATTGCCCTCACTGTATCACCCGTCCCTCCCTCGATTTATGCAGCGTCTATCTCACCACCATCTTTCCTGCTTTAATCCATCCCTCGCTTTGCCATCCTCATTTACTTACTTTTCGTCACTTCCTTCGTCCCTGTTCACCTTTCCAGCCATCTTTTACCAATATCCCTCATTTCCTTTCAGTTCTCCCCTCCTCTTCTCTGCTTACTCTCCTCCCAGTCCTGCACAACTATTTTTTCCTCTGCATGCTGATAAAGTGAAGGGATGATTATGTGGGGCCATTTATCAGGAGTGTGTTTTTAAGCGGTAGCTCACTAGCTGAAAATAATAAGCAGCATCTTTTGAAGTCTGCAGTGGCGGTTTGACGTCTCTGTGGTGTTTCATGCAGATATTGCCTCCATTTGTGATGGGGATAAACAAAAGATTAGACTTATTTTAAGTTACTGTGTGTATGTATTTTTGTGTGGTAGGTCAACCCCTTAGGGTCCACATTGCCTCCTGTCACCTTGCCAAACATATCAGTTAGGTGTGTTCTGATAACCTTATCTCTTCCTGAGTTCTGCATAGCCATAGGGCTGCTGCCTGCCCCCCCCACACACACAAATGAAACGAAAGGCTAGAGAGCAGATAGAGATCGATGCCGCTAAATCAAGGACATGCACTATGCTGCTTCTCTCTGGCTCTTATCTATAATGGAAAAGCCATACATTTACAGCTCCCTGCTTACCTTATGGTCACACTTAATCACAACATAAAATACGGCTGCAAAGTGTTTTTGTTGGAAAATACACAGAGAAATTAGAGTTTTGGTGCTTAACTTGCAAAGTATTGTCCATGTTGACGATAGGTGAACTTTGAGAAATGGGATGTGTTAGGGCTTTAACACCGGCAAGGCTCCGTACCAGTTCCAGTTCCACAACGTACTCTTGAACGGGCCAGCGTGTTTACAGTAGGGATTCTGTGGTGTGGAAATGTTCCCACCGGGTAATCAGCTTGTGACACACTGGTGTTACCAGCTACACCAATCGGCTAATACAAAAATAAAAAAGATTATGCTAGACCACATATTTCAAGAGAAGACACGTGTCGGCTCTGTAGGGCTCTTACTTTGATCTTAAAGGTGAAGTAAGCGAATGATCACTTATATAGTGTGCACGTTTCATAAAGCCGATCTCTCAGTCACTCGCTCTGCATGTAATCGGCAAATAAACTTTTCGGGGATCCCACTACTGATAACCAATCAGAAGAGAGAACGCTACAAACCGGCACCCGTCTCACTGCCGGTGCACGCGCAGAGCGACAGATGGGTGAATGAGCCTACAATGGCGGAGCAGGTAAAAATCCTTCCCAATGCCTGATTTTTATCATGTTTTATCACACTTATGGATCTGACATGATGCTAGATAACTCGCTGCTTGAAGACCGCAGTACATTAATGTGGTGAAGTGGGGACAAGGGAGGGGCTAACTGCAGTCACTGACAGGAAGTTAGCTAAACTGACCATTCCGCTTACTGAACCTTTAAACGTTAGATTTTTAATCCTCCGATTACTCTTTGAACAAAACAAATGCTTAGTGTTTGTCATTTATACTGTTGTGCACTTTGAGGTGTGCCACCATCGCACCGGGTTCAGCTCTGAAACTTTTGAGTCAAGCTACATATGAAGTAATTTGGGGCGTAATTTCCTCTGGGGACATGGGGAAAAGAAGCACACAGACAGCCTGCCTCTGTGGACGCTGCCGGTTGTGTGTGTAGGTGTGTTAACTCCCGTTGCTGCGATTACCTAGAATTGGCCAGAATTGGATCCCAAGCCAGAACTGGAACTGTGTAGGTGTGAACGCCATATGAGAGCGAGACAAATAGAAAGGGCTGTGGTGTGAGTACTTTAAATCAGTATAAAAATCAGTTATGTGAAAGAACAGATCTGGTAAACACTTTGCTTAGCGTTTCAAGGACAGTTTTTCATGGTTTGCCAGCTCAGTATATAAGGCTGTAATGGACCCTTTTGGACCCTACAGAAATGTAGCAAGAATGTGGATATATTTACTATAATTGGAACAGGAATGGTTGGTCAACATCATCATTTCCAAACAGGTTTTATTGGAGAAGCTATTATTATTTGGTTATTTGGCATGAAAAGGCATGCTCTTCCATATTATATAAGGTCTTTTTGTATTAGTTTGTCCCCCCATTTTCTGCCAATTTGGAATGCCTTGTACCCTTTGTACTGCGGTCGTCATCATTGCTCTAACTCTAATTGGACTCTAAACCTGAGGAGGGTGCAGCCTGTATGTGCTACCTCTGATGGACGGAGCCCACGATGCAGGAAAATGCCAAAACAGTTTGAAATTAAGTGATAAAAATAATTAATGTTTAAAGCTGTAATCTTGAACTCTTGAGTTACACTGTTGTTTCTTGTTTCTAAAAACGAAATTAGAAAAATTACAGATTTAATGAAATGCATACAGGTTTGAGTCTGAAGCTCCAAAGTCTTGAGAACAAGAACACACTGCTGAAGTGTGGCAAATATGAGGTCGCCTCTCCGATAGTATTACTGGGCAAAGCAGCAAATACAAGAGCTTTCATCAGTGGGTCATATGCTCAATCACCATGGTTTTAACCATAGATATTATATAACATGGATGTAGCATCCGGGCTGACCTCAGTTATTCCAACTTCATCCAATCGTCCTGGCCTATGCGCGTCGCCATCTTGTCAGAGTTTTACTTCACCTCAATTCCTCTTACCGAAAAAGGGCATTGATGTGACGTTTGGGGGAGGGAGAGACACCCATCTTGCTGACGTGTACCTCAGAGGCGAAGTGAGGGCCAGCGGGCGGCTAGCTGTCACTCAAGAGGCCGTGCCCCCCATACATTTTAACCTCCAATAGAATAAAAACTAGCCTGCATCATAAAAATTCACCACCCTCAGTGTTGTCATGGAGATATGACGTAAACATACAGACTAGAATGTTTGTACCAGGCCGTAAATAGGTTTAATAATGCTGTGAAAATGGCCTATTTAACATGGGAGTCAATGAGAAATTGCTCTGTTTTGATTCCACCTCTTAGTGGCCACTCGGTGAACTGCAATTTGTCACTTTCGCATTGGATGCTGGTAGAACTCGCTGTGGTTGGGGCTTGGTTTTAACTCACTACGGATAACATCTTTAAATCACTCTCTCGCTTTAAAAGACAGCAAGGGAGTAGCATCTAATGTTTTTCAGTGAGATTCATGTAATGCTGGGTAACAAACTTGTTATTATTTGGCAAAAATTTATTTTTCTAATTAGAAATGGTGAACTTCTCACTCGCTTCCAGCGCAGTCCTGGAACGGTGGTAGACAGCTGCGTTGGTATGAAGTAGGGCTGTGAACAATGTGTCAACTCAACCATTGATTCTCGACTCATGCTCAAGACAACTGCTGTGCAGAAAAACTCTGTGGTTTGACGGCTACAATGATAGTCAGGGATATCCTGCCTGTTAACGTTGTCTAGGGAAATGGCTTCCGCAATCTATGTATGTCTCGAGGCCGAAACATCACACAGCCATATCGGCAAACTGACTGCACGACTAAGGGGACTGTACAGTGGGCCGCCTCCCTCCCTGTTATTTTCAGTGGAGTAAGTTAAATTCACCTCCGATGCATAGACAGCGTTTTAATAAAACCTCTAATTTCATTATCAAAAAGGCTTTGATGCAAATGAAGTTTGGCCTACAGGGCTCCAGACTGCAACCAAATGCACGCATTTGCGACATTTTGGAGACAGTGCGATTACTTTTTAAAACTAGGGGCATGTTACAATTTGTATCTTGTTAGCTTGCTATTAAAGTATTTACACATCTATTACTTACTGAGGAGTTGTTGCTTTTCCTTTAGGACGACTTTAGCCATGTGGGATCTCCTCATCCATACAATCACAGAACGAATCCTTGCTGCCCAGTTGGAAACTGTATTGCAGTTGTAGAGAAAATTAACCTTTATTGATGCCCCCCCCCCTTGCATATACATATTATATATAATACACATATTACACATATTAGCTTTAAATCAGCAGCAGGCCCCAGATTGAGTGAGAATTGTTGAGAGAGATGAAATCACCAGATAGTTTTATTTCGGCTGTCTGTACATAGAAAGAAGTAGCACTCTCAGGGAACTCTGACTGACCCTTTAGCACATGCATTTAAGAGAAGTGACCCTGGTCTTAAACTCGGGCTGACCCTTAACACTTGCAAACTTAGAGCAAGAAAGGGAACAACTGAAGAAAACCCCCTACATGACATAAACGTACAAACTGCCAACTGACAGTTGAACATGTGCCTTGGGCCCCAGATTAATTAGTGAGACAAGGCCCCTTCCCCTTTCACCCAACAACATGCACACACTACTGATTACCAAGACTGTCAACTGACAGTCTAACATAAGACATAGAATGAATCATGATAAGCCCCCCACCCAACTTAACATGCACACTACTGATTGCAAGATTGTCAACTGACAGTCTAACATATGAGCCATATAATGAATTATGATAAGCCCCCTTTCTTTACACCGACAACATGCACACACTACTGACAGAAGAGGAACCAGAAGATCCGAGCCGGACATGAGCCAGCCCGGTGGCCATATTCAGTGCTTCAACCAGACCGCGTGCAGTAGAATACGTTCCGTCTGCATCATTTGACTTTGACCAATAGGACTTCACAAGAAGAATCCTACTTATGCTTCCGCACTCTGTTTAGCCTTTTCTTTGTGAGAGCTCAGCCAGTTGTTCACTGTCTAGAGTCACGTGCACGTTTAACTGTACGAGACATCTACTCTGCTTTTGGTAATATTACTTTTATAACTAAACCTTTTTGACTGGAACCTCCGTCCTTCATGCTATTTTGTCCTATTTTTGACAATTCTTAACATGGTAGCAGAGGATGGTTTAAAAAGATCATAACTTGGAGAAAAGTTGCTAAACTACTTTCTCCTCACTGTCCACAGGACCCGGCGTGATTGGGCCGAGAGTTTCAGTAGGCGTTGCGTCTTCAGACTGACCTCGGGAACCTGATCACAGAGAGCGCTCTCATCAATAAAGGGTAAGCAGGACCTTTTTAACTAAACTCTGCATTTCTTAGTCTAGTCAATATCCAAATCAAGTGATCAGTGTACCGAGTGTGAGTATTGAACACGTAGTTAATTCAGTAACTGTAATACAATCATACAGCAGAGTTGGTGGCTTGATAAAATAAAATCTGCCATAGTGTACACATGAATGAACGGGTTTAACAGAATTGATAGCTTAGAATAAGTGATTTGAGACCGCATACCTCACGAGGCTCTTATGGGTTGTATCTGATCGCCGAAGCATGCCATTGGTGTGAAGTAAGCGATTGTCAAACGACCTGTGGGGTCATACGAGAAGGCTTGTCCGCTCAATGATCTGAATACAAGCTTGAGATTAAACCACTAACCTTGCATATTTGTATTTTCTTTTTGTTTATATTACTAGAGACACCCTGTATCAATTATTGTTTTGAATTTTATGAGAAACACCCTGTGGTGTGAGAATCCAGTTACTGTGTGCGTGTGTGCTTCCACAGCCTATGCTGTAGTCGCGTGTGGTTGCTTTAGCAAACCAAGAGTGTGTGTGTGTCTACCACAACCTTGTTGTGGTTGAGTGTGTGGGTGCTTTGACTTCCCCAGAGTGCCTGTGTGTGCGAGCTCTGCAGCCTATGCTGTGTTTGAGTAGTTAATCAAAGTCTTGAGTTCACTATAACAGCCTAAGGGTGCAGATTTAGTTATTTTTCGACCTGTGTCGAGTTTTTGTTTGTTTACTTTCCGGCCTGTGCCGTTTAAGAAGTAGATTTTGTTACTTTACGACCTGTGTCGTGTTGAATTATTTGTTTTGATTCACTACCTGTGTAGTGTGTGTGTGATTTTCACGACCTGTGTCGTGTTTGAGAGTTTAGTTTTGAATCCTGTTGCTTCTCGGCCTGTGCCTTATCGTAACCTATCGACCTGTGTCGTGTTGGATTCAGTTACTTTTGAATCCTGTTGCTTCTCGGCCCGTGCCTTATCGTGACCTATCGACCTGTGTCGAGTATTGGATTCAGTTACTTTTCGGCCTACGCCTTATCGTAACCTATCAACCTGTGTTGAGATTTTGTTTTATTTACTTTTCGGCTTGTGCCGTGATAAAGTGTTATTGATTCAGCCTGTGCTGTGGTTTTTGGAGCGGCCTGCGTCGCGGTTGAGTTCGGGTCATATTCAAGAGTATTTCCTATCTAAGGCACTGTTGCCTGGTTGCTTGCTGTATGTGTTAAAGTAGGGCCTTGCTGTGCCATCCAGCTCCAATCAGGAAATATTCCAAAGAATAGTGAACGACTCTGGTTGTCTTAAGAATTTGAATTGTCTTAAGAGTTGATTTGTTTTTGAAGTGTTTTGAATTATTTTTTAGTTGTGTTTTGAATTGTTTTTTAGTTGTGTTTTGAATTGTTTTTTCTGTAGTGTTTTGAAGTGTTTTTTAAAAAAAAAAAAAAAAAAAAGGAGACAGTACTGCTAATAGATAACTAAATAAATAAATAAATAAATATAAAATAAAAGTAAATAACGTTTTATAAATTTATGGTATGGCTGAACATTGGACTATTGCAATAGAGTTTGAAGAACAAGCTGCCACACCACGAGTGCACGATTCACCAGTGCACGAGGACCAACTTCCCGTTTCCCACCCCCATAACTCAGCGAGTGCACATGCTGACCACGCGGACACTTTTAACATCCCCCTTGTAACGTGGTTGCAGTGGAAAAAGGTTGTTGTGGATTGGGTGCGTTTGAACCATTGGTTCTCCAGCGCAGTTCCTGTTAGGCAACACTGCTAGTAATTGGGCGGCAGTGGCAAAGTGGGTAGGAAGTTCGCCTCTGGTGTGCAGGGTCGGAGGTTCGATCCCCCGTCTCCCCGCCACATGTCCCAAGTGTCCCTGGGCAAGACACTGAACCCCAAATTGCTCCCGATAGTAAGCTTGGATTAGCTTAGCACCCTAGTGCTAAGCCTACCTGCGTGGTAGCTGCTGCTATCGGTGTATGAATGTGTGTGTGACTGGGTGAATGTGTACAAAAAACAATGTAAAGCGCTTTGAGTCTGTGATAAGCGAGTATAGCTATACAGAATCCATTACCATTGCCATTTAGTTATCAATTTAGGGATCCTTATTATTGTATCTACCACCTATGAGAGACATAGATAAATAGGGAATTGAAATATTGTCCCCAACGCGTGCCCGCGCGGTTTCCTCACTGAATTGACTCGCTGTGTATATCTAGCCTTGGGAGGAAGCTTTTGAACTACTTGGTTTTGAAATCTTGGACCTGACATTATAGATTGATAAATAGATTGACACTTTATTTATCCCCAGGGGAAATTCAGATAACCAGTAGCACAAAGACAGTACAGGCTTGTGGCGAGCTCAGATGGCAGAGTTGTAGCCCCAGCAAAATTGCTAAGCCCTGCTCCTGCCAGAGAGCACACAGACCCACTCATGAAGGACAGAGAACCACACTCTCGAACATTACAGCTCAATGGTGGCATCCAGAGATGGAAAGCATAGTTCGCTATTTACAACGAGTGCCATGTTTGTGGTGCACACAATCCCAGAAAACCTTTGCGACACCTATGGGGTCCTACCCCGTACCATCCAGCTCCCTTCCGTTGTTAGTATGAACTATACTGACATGGGTTCTGAAAATGTAGTACAGGGCAAGAGATACTGTTGGTAATGGTAGATAGGTTTCAAAATGGGTGGAGCGATCAGCAAAACATGAGTATGCAAAAACAGTAGTCAAGTGGCTAAAAACAGAACTGTTGCTAGATACGGAGTACCAGCTAGAATCAGGTCCGACAACGGAACACATTTCAGTAACAAGATGTTGCAGGAGGTGGAACAGGGGTTGGGAATCGTGCACAGTTTTGGGTCAGTGTAGTCCATTTACCATTTACCATTTAGTTATCAATTTAGGGATCCTTATTATTGTATCTACCACCTATGAGAGACATAGATAAATAGGGAATTGAAATATTGTCCCCAGCGCGTGCCCGCGCGGTTTCCTCACTGTGAATTGACCCTCTGTGTATATCTAGCCTTTGGAGGAAGCTTTTGAACTACTTGTAGTTTTGAAATCTTGGACCTGACATTATAGATTGATAAATAGATTGACACTTTATTTATCCCCAGGGGAAATTCAGATAACCAGTAGCACAAAAAGACAGTACAGGCTTGTGGCGAGCTCCAGATGGCAGAGTTGTAGCCCCAGCAAAATTGCTAAGCCTGCTCCTGCAGAGGCACACAGACCCACTCATGAAGGACAGAGAGAACCACACTCTCGAACATTACAGCTCAATGGTGGCATCCAGAGATGGAAAGCATAGTTAAGCTATTTTGCGCAGAGTGCCATGTTTGTGGTGCACACAATCCCAGAAAACCTTTTACGACACCTATGGGGTCCTACCCGGTACCATCAGCTC
This sequence comes from Hyperoplus lanceolatus, assembly GCA_026929865.2. Taxonomy (NCBI): domain Eukaryota; kingdom Metazoa; phylum Chordata; class Actinopteri; order Uranoscopiformes; family Ammodytidae; genus Hyperoplus; species Hyperoplus lanceolatus. The sequence goes on from CM049403.1 coordinate 2,651,022, forward strand.
CCTTCCAGACATTAGTATAGACTATACTGACATGGGTTCTGAAAATGTAGTACAGGGCAAGAGATACTTATTGGTAATGGTAGATAGGTTTCAAAATGGGTGGAGGCGATCAGCAAAACATTGAGTATGCAAAAACAGTAGTCAAGTGGCTAAAAACAGAACTGTTGCCTAGATACGGAGTACCGCTAGAATCAGGTCCGACAACGGACACATTTCAGTAAGATGTTGCAGGAGGTGGAACAGGGGTTGGGAATCGTGCCACAGTTTTGGGTCAGTGTACCACCCCAGTCCCAGGACTGGTGGAACGGGCAAATCAGACATTGAAAGCCAAAATAGCCAAAGGTTTTGCTCAGGAAGCAAAATGACGTGGGTTGAAGCCCTCCCACTGGCCCTTATGGCCATGAGAAGCTCAAAGGGCAGCCACGCACCTCTCCCTGTGAGCTTCTCACAGGGTGTGCCTGGTCCACCCAGGACGAGAGGTCATATGCCGCGAAGGTCCTCGAGGAAAAACCAGAACAGACAGAGACACAGCTAGACAAGTGGGGACTGGGTCAGAGTTAAGGTCCACAAGCGAAAGTGGACTGACCCCAGGTGGTCCGGACTAAATGCAGTAAAGGAGGTTACTTCACACTCGGTCCAAGTCAAGGGCAAATCAGGAGCGCCCTGGCATCACATAGCACACTGTACATCAGCACCTCCCCTACCACTTACTTGGAGCTAAGACAAGATCTAGCTAACCTGAGTAATAGCGAACACGAGGAGAAACGTGACTGAGAGAGAGATGAGGAGAACAGTGAATAGATTGTTGGGGACTACTCAACAGGAGAACCCGCTTCGGTACAGGAGTTGGTCCCTTAAGGACATGGGTTTTTAGGAGGAAACCATAGCATGGGGTGGGTTTACAATTGCAATGTGCGTGTCCTACTAATGTGGGGTTCGAATCTTGGATACTCCTTAGTAAAACTAAAAACCATTTCAACACTGCCACCTCCCACCCGACTAATAACACAGCTGTATGAAAGTCAGACATGACCAAATTGACCCGTAGCAAGAGAGCTGCAGACACCAAAAGTAAGAATGCCAACGTAAGACTGTGTCCAGCAAAATTGTAGTCGAATTTGTTGAAGGTGTAACAGCCACAGCCCTTATTGATTTCTGTACCGTGGTCCAGTGCCATGGTAGGGAGCAGGGCTGGACCTGGTCTGAAAAGTATGTCTGTACTGCCTTTGGGGCCCATGACAATCCCCTGCGATACAAACAACGCCCTTCCTTTTCCTCTAACTATGCCCCTGAAATGTATTGTGCAAATTGGAAACACTGTATTGCTAACTCAGGTGCTAAGGACTGGGGATATGGTTCAAGTCATGACATGAAAGGAAGATTGTCCATTTTTAAGGGAAACCAACCAGTCCCACTTTGTGCTAAGAATAACTGTAACACCCTATTTCTAACCCTAACTGACCCCAAGCTATCTGACTCTGGCATTTACGTACTAGGTTCATGGGAAACAGGGACAGATCCGGTGGGGCAATTTAAGATCCAGGTAAAGAAATCTCCTAGCATACATGCTGCCAGTTGGGGATCAATACCACAACATCCTTAAACTCCCCTGATCCAGACTTAGGCATCACGCATGTGATGGCCCAGGATTTTTTCCAAATTGACACCTCAGACTATCCTTCAAATGGGCACAAGGCTATGGGATAGAATGTCTGGCTAGATTGGATTGTCCAGTCTGCCAAAGACCAGCAGATGGAAGGCTGTGTGTGCCTGTGCTAGTGCACGACCACAATTGACCACTAACCCTGCACCTCTGTTTCCAGACACCGGCCGAGTAGGTTATGCATGCATGATTGGACTATTTGGGAGGCTACTCCATCGAACTGCAGCACCTTAGCAGCCATATTTCCTACTGCCTAACAAACAAAGACTGGAGTGTTCTCCCCACAACGGGGGGAGCCCAAAAGATATCGCTGTTTCAATTTTACCGCTTCTGCCACTTTAAATGTAGGGAAGGTCCCTCAGGACTGGTGTAATTCTACAAGCAGTGGTTCTGTCATTGGACCTTGGACCCTGTGGTCTGTGCTAGTACTGCGGGGGTCTGCGCCTGTTATCCAGGATTGTTGCTGATAAGACCTATGGGGTGTGCGCCATGGTTAGACTTGTTGCACCCCTGAAGCTAATTGGAAATAAGGCAGTTAGAGACTCCACACTAGCCCAGACTTTGACCAAGCGCAGGAGACGACATATCTTGACCAGGCTCACTGATTCCGAAGGTGTGGTGACCATAACCCCCTCTACTTCGGCGGCACAGCAGAATCCCAAGAGGGGTCCCCAATAGGTACAAATTAGCTGACCAGGTAGCTGCTGGTTTGGAAAGCATTCTCCTTTGGATAACCCCAAACAAGAATGTGGATAGGATCAATTATGTTTGGTACACCCTGCTCAGACTGACTAACAGCACTAGAGACGGTATGGAGGCCGCTGCTGAACAAGTGGCTCAACTTCTCTCATGACCCAGTCCAGAACTTCGTATGGCTTTGGATATGCTGCTAGCAGAAAAAGGGGGTGTCTGTGCAATGTTTAGGGACATGTGTTGCACAGTTATCCCCAATAATACTGCACCCGACGGCTCTATGACTAAATCTATTACTGAACTGCGTGCACTCTCTAAGAGAGCGCATGAGCACTCTGGAATCGACAATCCATTCAGCGATTGGTTGGACTCGGCCTTTGGCAAGTGGAAGTCCCTAATTATGTCTATCCTCATGTCCCTAGGGGTGTTTGTGGGGATCCTGGTCACTTGTGGTTGCTGCATTCCTTTCCTTAGAGACTATGGTCGCTAGGCTAATCACCACTACACTTACCAAGAGAAAACACCTCCTATGATGCAGGGACATACCCCACATTAGCTCAGAACTTGGAGGTAGACTGTTTTCCTCTTAACCTTGAACCCTTTCCCCAGGTAAAACTTGCCCCTTATGAACAACCCAGTTGAATCTTGTCCTCTAAGGACCACCTTTCTTTTCCTGCCCATTAAGCTCTGTCCTCTTTTAAAAAAAAAAAAAAAGCGCTTACCAATATTTAGCATTAGCTTGCCTATGCAGACTAAAGATTAAGGTTTGGTCCACACCTATCAGGTGTGGAAAGGGGGATTTGTAGAGAAAATTAACCTTTATTGATGCCCCCCCCTTGCATATACATATTATATATAATACACATATTACACATATTAGCTTTAAATCAGCAGCAGGCCCCAGATTGAGTGAGAATTGTTGAGAGAGATGAAATCACCAGATAGTTTTATTTCGGCTGTCTGTACATAGAAGAAGAAGTAACACTCTCAGGGAACTCTGACTGACCCTTTGCTTTACCTGCACATTTAGAGAAGTGACCCTGGTCTTAAACTCAGGCTGACCCTTAACACTTGCAAACTTATAGCAAGAAAGGGAACAACTGAAGAAAACCCCCTACATGACATAAACCGTACAAACTGCCAACTGACAGTTGAACATGTACCTTGAGCCCCAGATTAATTAGTGAGACAAGGCCCTTTCACCCAACAACATGCACACTACTGATTGCAAGACTGTCAACTGACAGTCTAACATAAGACATAGAATGAATCATGATAAGCCCCCACCCAACAACATGCACACACTACTGATTGCAAGATTGTCAACTGACAGTCTAACATGAGCCATATAATGAATTATGATAAGCCCCCTTTCTCCCCCTACACCCGACAACATTACACACACTACTGATATGAAGAGGAACCAGAAGATCCCGGAGAGCCGGACATGAGCCAGCTTGAATGGCCATATTCAGTGCTCCAACCAGACCGCGTACAGTAGAATACGTTCCGTCTGCATCATTTGACTTTGACCAATAGGACTTCACAAGAAGAATCCTACTTATGCTTCCGCGCACTCTGTTTAAGCGCCTTTTCTTGTGAGAGCTCAACCAGGTTGAACTTTCACTGTCTAGGTCCGTGCACGTTTAACTGTAGGACATCTACTCTGCTTTTAGTGAAATAAATACCACTTTTTATAACTAAACCTTTTTGACTGGAACCTCCGTCCTTCATGCTATTTTGTCCTATTTTTGACAATTCTTAACACAGTTGTACAGCTTCTGAGCACCAAGGTCAAGTGTGTGCGTAAAACATGGAAACTTACTGATGTTAAGCTTTTTGACAGCTACATTCATGTTTGCTGCGTTATCCACAGTTGCTGCCACCACCTTCTCTTTCACTCCAAACTCCTCCAGGAGCCCCTCAATGTCCTCCGCAACAGCTATCCCTGTTTGAGCTTGGTACATTGCTTTGGTTTTAAGGACTTTTTCTTTACTCTGACCTTCCCTGACGTAGTGCATTGTTACGGCGAGGTAGTGGTCTTGACTGAAACTAGTCCAACCATCTGCTGTGATGGCTGCATTTGTGATATGTTTCAGGTCTGCAATCAGATTGCTCTTTTCAACCCCATACCAAGCAGGAATCAGGTGATTTGTTAAACTGTCTCTGTTTGGGGCTTTGTATTTTGAGTTGAGAATCTTTATCATCTTCCTACAGAAAATATATGGTAGGACTATGAATAAAACAGAACTATACCGACATAAAAACTTTGAAATTTGTTATTTTCAGTTGAAAAGAAAAGCTGGACATACTGTAATACAGCATATTAACCTACCGAAATTCAAGAGGACTCTACTTTGGCAAACGGGTGCAAACCCTTTACCACAAACTTAGTCACTGCGCTCGGTGACATTTGTTTATCCTCGCCTCGGTCATTTTATTCCTCCCTGCCTCTGTGAACGGAGTAGCTAGAACGATAGCACGATAGCTACTTGCTGCAGACTCTGAGCCAGTGTAAGAGCCTGCCTCTGAGCCAGCCAGACTCTGGCCATCATCATCTTCTAAAATTGATGGACAATGATAATGGAGATTATTCATATAGTATACATTTACACAATGAAATGGCACTCACATTAAGTAAGCAGACAGGGCCTATCCTGTCTGGAGTTTAAAGTTACCTTCGGTATTAATAACAGACGGCGTCCCGATAGCTCTGCTGCTGCTTGACTCACTTGCGTTGCTAATTAGTAGTGTATCACCACGCGACATTCCTGCAAATGAATTGCATGCTGTGTAGCCAAATGTTTCTGCATATTGGTAGTTCCCCCCTTTGATAAATGGAAACTTTACAATTGTTGCAAGTGGCTGTATTTCCGTCTTTTAGAGTGAAATCCAACCAACTTTAGAGCGCTTCTGCCTTGGCGCCATGTTTGCTGCGTTCTGAACCAAAACAAAGCAGCGCATGTGGGACGTCATGACTCGCTGATGATTCCGAGGAATTGATTCACTCGGCACTGGGTCTGAACTAGGGCTGCACGATATGGACAAATCTTCATATCCCGATATGTTTAGGCTGACTGGCGATATAAGATATATATATCGATATATAGCTATTGAGGAAAAACATATATATTTTCAATAGATATTTTCATATAAAATAGCTTAAGCATTAATATAAAAATTTCAAGAGGTGTGTCCTGTATTTTCTGGAGACACTGGTCTCATGATGTGGAAGCTCATATTTATTAATTTGTTAAATATAAATGAATTAGGCCTACACATTGTACATCAAAAGTCTGATACAGGAGCCATGACATTTAGTTTAATATCACATATGCATTGATAAACAGTCTGCATGAAGGTATTGAAAAACATCAGTTTTGTGTAAACTACACAGTATTTTATTGACATCAGAAAGTCTACACATCTTCCACTACAGGCTAAAAACACATTCTCTTCCAAATGCACCTTGGCTAAGAAGAATATGATGGTCTAAAAACATTTGAATAAAATAGCTTGATGCCAATAGGCTACACGTGTCTTGCTGTTCTGGGTCTGTTCCGTCATGGTTGAATTAACTAATTGGAAGTCGCTTTGGATAAAAGTGTAAGCTTTTTCAATGTAAAGTATTGTGTTGACAGTCCTTAGAAACACTGCCGTTCAAAGTCAGAACGCAGATTGTCCAACCTAAAACTAAGTTACCAGCGCTACTTCATACTGCTGTTGTAAATGCTAGAAGAGATTGGTAGTGCTTTGCAACGTTTGCAACTTGTTTCTGGCATTCTCTACAAACGCCCCGCTTCTGCTGCTCGTCTGTTCTTTTAAATCCGAGCCGATTCCAAGTAAACGAACCGTTGTTATATTCCCGTTTGGTTTAATTCTACCGGCGCTGTGTCACTTTGCCTAGCTTCCCTCCATGCTTGTTATGTTGTGAACGGAGCGGAGAAAATCAGAGAGGGGAGGAGGAGGGCTCACTCCTCGGGAAGTCTCACACACACATACTCTTCATGCGATGCGAGGAAAACACGGACGCTCGAGGCAGAAACTGATTATTTTAGCGCAGAAAGACGTGTATCGATATAAACAAAATTGGCCGTGTTTCCCAGATGACTTATGCGCTGATAAAGAGGTGGGTGATCGATTCGCCTGGCATCGATTTATTCAGTTTCAGCATCACCGCGGTGGACAGCTCCCACTAAAGAGCTTCTTTCGCTTCATTTTACGCGTTCTCCAAAGAAGGCACTTAAGATGGCATCTGGGAAACACCCGTATCTTAGCGCTCCTTCTTTGGCGAACCCTTCTTTCGACACTTCTTTGGTCCCAAAGATCGATCGAATCTGGGAAACGCGGCCATTGTCTAATCTTGTATCCCGTTAGAAATGATATCGATATATCTCACAAACTCGATATATCCTGCAGCAAACTCTTGACTGTCGTTTGTGCACCAAACAGCAGCTAAGATACTTCTGCCTTCTTGGAGACCCTGAATGGAGTCCTGCATGGGGGTCCGGGAAGGGAATTCATAGTTATGCTGGCAGACTCCAACGTGCACATTGGCAGAGATGGAGACTCCTGGAGAGGCGTGATTGGGATGGCCTCCTTGATCTAAACGTGGTTGTTTGTTATTAGACTCCTTAGCTAGTCATGGATTGTCTATGATGGACACCATGTTAGAAATAAAGACGCTCATAAGTTTTCGTGGTCCCAGAGCATTCTAGACCAAAGGTTGCTGATCGATTTCGCGATCATATGGTCTGATCTTAGGCCACATATTTATGACACTTTATTGAAGAGAGGGGTTGAGCTGTCAACCTATAACCATTTAGTGGTGAGTTTGGTTCAGGGGGTGGGGGCAGACTCTGGACCGACATGGTAAGCCCAAACAGGTAGTTCGGGTGAACTGGGAACGTCTGGAAGAGGCCCCTGTCCAGGAAATCCTCAACTCACACCTCCAATGGAGCTTTTCTGCCATCCCTGTGGAGGTTGGTGAACCCGAGTGGGCACTGTTCTAAGTTAATAGAAACTGCCAGAGAAATTGCTGTTTCTTCAGAGAGCTGTGTGTTCCTGAATTGGGCCAAGGCAATGCTACACATTTCATCATACAATATGCATTAGTGATATATTCACATCCTCCATCTCTTTTTATCAAGAAGAAATTTTACCAAAACATGGAGCTCAGTAATAAAACATGTACCACAAGGGATTGCAGATGCCTTGTCTCTGTGAAGTTAGAAAAGGCCCCAAAGTTGTAGGTTTACAGTGTTTGATATTCCTTACAGTGTGTTAAGTTGTGTTTTGTTTAGTGTGGGTAGCTGTCAGTTGGGGTGGTGGCAGTCAGTCGGCGGAGAGTGTGTATTGTAAGTTTCCTTTTCTCCTCTCTCCCCGTCAGATGTTCGAGCGTGTATGTTAAGCGTGACGATCATTCTACAGTTTAACATGTCTATCGGACTTATTGGAATCACCCGTGTGTGAGTAAAGACATGCAGTCACGATCGCTTTTATAATTTATAGTTTATGCAAGTTTAACGGCCCGTTTCATTCGGCTTTATGTGCCAAGCCTTCAAGCTCGCCAGAAGTGGCAGTCTTCGCCAGCTGACACCGTGGAGGATTGTGTTGCCATGATCGCGGACCCACATTTCCCCAGAGCCCTCTGGCCTATTGGAAGGGTGGTCAAGACACATCCCAGCCCTGACGGGCACATCCGATCTGCTGACGTGAAGGTGAAGGGGAGAGTCTACACTCGGCCAGTTGCCAGGCTGGTTGTGCTTCCTGCACTTCCTTCTGGTGAAGATGAGGACACTACCCCTACCGCTGCATCCCAATAGTAGAACTTTGTTGCCTTTATTGATGTGCAAATGTACTACATACATTTGGGGGCGGCTGTAGAAAAGGCCCCAAAGTTGTAGGTTTACAGTGTTTGATATGTGAAGTTGTGTTTTGTTTAGTGTGGGTAGCTGTCAGTTGGGGTGGTGACGTCAGTCGGCGGGAGAGTGTGTATTGTAAGTTTCCTTTTCTCCTCTCTCCCCGTCAGATGTCCGAGCGTGTATGTTGCGGCAGTGAGCGATCATTCTACAGTTTAACATGTCTATCGGACTTATTGGAATCACCCGTGTGTGAGTAAAGACATGCAGTCACGATCGCTTTTATTATTTATAGTTTATGCAAGTTTAACGGCCCGTCTGGTCGCAATAACAACTGTTGTAACGCGGCTCGTCGGGGGCGAAACCTTTTGTTCTTTTCCCGCGAGCTGTGTGCTGCGGTGTCTGTAAAGAAGGAAATAAAGAGCGGATAAACTATACACCTCCTCTCCTAGTCTCATGCTTATAATTTGATGCTTTCGGCCATAAGTGGTGTTCTGGCCGACACCTCTGAAGTGAAACCAGTGATACAAGCAAATCAGCGCGGTAAGCTACATTCACCAGTTTCCTCCGCTACAGTGAGGGACCTTGAATTGAACCCCTTATCCTTTTTTGAAGTGCCCAATTAATCTGTCGCCAATAATACAACATTAATAACAGTTGTCACAATAGGAATATTATTATTGAAATGTAAATTCAAAAAAAAGTTGAAGGTTGAAGGAAACTGCTATTTTTTACAAAAAATTGTTAAAAAAAATTATATTTAAATGGAGATATCAATTTGTCTATCAGTTGTTGTTAATATACAACAATGTAAAAGTATTCAAAAGATCATTATGTCTACATTGTAAAGAATTGGGCCCTGATTTGTCTGCCATCCTTTGTTGGTGTTATCATATGTTCTCTGCGTGCTACGATGTAAACATAAACCTAAATGTCGGTCATTATGCTCTTGATTTTAGCATGTTTGAAGTGCTGACTTTAATGTGGGTAGGAAGAAAAAGAAGGATGATGCAGATAAGGAGTGTGGGTGGAGGTTAATGTGCATGGAGCATTTCAAAGATGTCTCGGCTTGACTCATAGGATGGTTGAGATCAGACAGAATGGTAGATTTCAGGTTTTACCCTCAGCTATTAGGATTGCTCTCTCTCTCTCTCTCTCTCTCTCTCTCTCTCTCTCTCTCTCTCTCTCATCTCATCTCTTGCACTTTATTTCTCTTTGCTTATGTCCTCACCTGCTATCATTCCTTCTCTCTCTTTTTATTTCTCTGCCTCGCACACACACAAAAGATTTTCATCAGCACTTTCTTGCTCCACTGACACCCTGTAGTTCTCTTTTTCTGTTATTCTTGCTCCCTCTCCCTTGCCCATTACTTCAGCCAGTGAAAAGTCTGTGCTTCAGCAGTCTTCTCACGCTGCTGAAGACTGTCTTTATATGTCCACATCAAATTTGGTGAGGCAGGTAGGGGGTTGAGGGATGCAGCTAATATCTCTCTGTAGGTTTCTCTCATGGCGAATTATTGTGTGTGTGTGTGTGTGTGTGTGTGTGTGTGTGTGTGTGTGTGTGTGTGTGTGTGTGTGTGTGTGTGTGTGTGTGTGTGTGTGTCAGAGAGGGAGAACATACACACTCTTAAGGGCCGAACCATTTTCCACCATCTCATTGCCTCTAAACTCAGGGAGGTGTGCTATTTCATACTATTTCCAATCCCAATTGGATTAAAGCGGGTAAAAAAAACTGTGGCTTCAGAAAGGAGGAGAAATCTTGTGTCAGTTTGGAGACACAAACACATACTGTACACCTGACCTGGGTACACTGTACATATATGGGCCTTCATCCAACATCGGATCACAAAAGGAATTAATTGGAAAATAAACCTTTTCTTTGGTGCATTTATGTTCTTTGTGCTGCAAAGATTATACAAATCAGACTGAAAATTCCTTAATCCTTTGTTAGAGGTTTAAAAGATAATGACAAATTAACGAAGAACCATAATATAGATTGTTCTAAGAATTAATATTTCCAAAAAGGCTAGCCATCGTCAATGGATCGCTGATAACATTATTCACCATGGAAACAAATGCTTGATCCTCCCACACTCTCAAAAAATTAACGAATGAGTTTATGGTATGAGGAAGAATTATCGGGGATATTATCTCATAACTCTGATCTAATCACCTCTGCAATTCAGAAAGAAATGGGGCAAACATTTTTTGTCAAGATAATCATTACGCTTCCGTATGAGAAGCAATAGTCTATTTTAAGAATTAAGTTACGCATATCAGCAACAGCAAAAGTATTAAGCTGGCGCTGCACAGCATTGCTGACAGTGTTTTATATTCACTGTATTATGTAGGCAAGCTATAATTCTGTGCAGTAAACAGACTGTTGCTTCTTTTAAAGAGGGAGTGAAAGACAACGTCAGACAAATTAGGTGACAGTTTCCATTGTAGAGTCTGATTGATTTATTACCAGATCCCTTGTCCTCAAGTGATCACAGTTTAAATTATTATATTATTTCTATATTCAAATAAGGCTATTTAACAAGGCTCGTCTGTGACGATATCACAAGAGAACAGTAACGATCGCGTACAGCCGCAGAATTACATTTCAACCTGACAGAAACCTGTTCAGTGGCACAGACGTTAAAAAGCTCCTTTTAATAAAAAAATAAGTGTATACATACAATACAAAAAGATTTATTAATCTGAATGTAGAGCATGTTCTCGATGTGTAAAGTGGCCGCTTATATGAACGACACGAGGGCTGAGAACTAGGCTACTGATCAGATAAATGATCGATCATACTGTACGTAAAATCATCAGTACATGATAAAAACATCCCGATGGAGATTTCTATGGAGGGATTTTGCTTTAAACTGTACAGGGACGCGTTGTGACAGTAGCCCCTTTTACACAGAGATTACGGCATATTGACGGAACGACAGTGCGCCAATATGCCGAGAGAGCAGAAGCGCCGGTGCTTGCAGTCTTTTACTGTCCCTATGATGTGCTGGTTGATCTCGCGCTCACACACAAACAGTGTGTGAAGTCACGTTACTGTAGACTGAAATAATGTGTGGAGATAAACTCAGGCTGCTAGATAATAATAGCGGTGGCAATCCGGACACCGCCTAGCTCTGCCACTTCATTGAATAAATTCCTCCGGGCAGAAATAGACTCATAAACTCTGAAAAATGGAGCGTGGGGGTTTGGATTTATAATCAGACAGATTAACCGCTGTTCCTTTTCTTTGGTGATTTTTACCGGACATCGTGCTTCCTTGATTCATGTTAAACATTTACATTATGTGATAGCCTATTGCTAAATTATCTATCGTCCTTCAACTGCTTACATGGTCGAATGTTTAGAACGTAGGCTATGGAACGTCACACTGTTCCGCATCAACAAGTGGCCGCATTTATACAGAGAGGCGGAACAGATTGTGTCGGCAATTTTACTACCCCCCGAGGTAGTACAATTCCTGAAACAATCTTTTGCGCCTTTCTTCACCCGTTCCGCAACGGTAGCATTTATACAGCAGGGTCAACGGCCGCAATGCCGGCATTTTCCCGGCTTTCACTGGCTGTGTAAAAGGGGTTAGTGACTCTTTCTTCAGTAGGAGCTGCAGCGTAAAAAACTCAGGGTAGGTCTAACCACCTATCCAGCAGGTTAGACCCACGGCGTATGTTGCCGCAGTAACTGACTCTGAGGTGCCCTGAACCTGCTTCCTGAAACGGAAAACGCAGAGTTTCCACTAACTCAGAGCGAACATACTCTAGGTTGCCTCAAAGCCAGCTTCCTGAAACAGGCCTCTGTACTGTAAACTGCAAACCCACCCTGGAAAGCACTACCAGGGGGAGCAGATTCTTTATGTGGGGCAAGTATGAGTATGGAAAGCTGAACCTGTTCCATATAGGTGTACAGCAGTACATGTATTAAGTTCTTCACAAATTTATTTCACTAAAATGGCCCTAAAGTGTACTGTTATGGACAGGAATCTGTAAGGACAATATGTGTTGTTTACAATGATGTTACAGCTTTGTAATATGTTGTAATGTTTTTGTTAATGCTGGAGGCAGAAAACGCAGAATGATATTGGCAGTGATATTTATTTAACACAAGTTAGAAACTTAAAAATACAGTACTATTTTTCCAGACGATGTTAGAGGTGTGGACATTTCTTGATTACAAGAAGCATCGTGATGCAGACGTCAGAGATTCGGTATCGATGCAGATACATAGTGGCTACTAGGGGTGGGCAAAATAATTGCTGTAACGATACAAAAACCTACGATTCGATTTGTATCACAATTTTTGACCCACGATTCGATATACATTTGAGTTTGAACATGTCTTTTTCAAAAAGTCACACGAAATAATCAAATTCTTGAATGTATATCTACTCTCTCATTATTAATGATGATGCCAACTTCAGTAGTCAAGTATTTTACACTGGCACATTTTTGATATTGTCCATACGTCATTATTTAAAAGAGGAAGCTTTGACTTTGTTTTCTGCCACTGCTTCAGAGCATGCTATACTGTTCAACTGTGTCCCAGCACAGTTTCAGCTGAAAATGAAAATTGAAATTGAAAGTTGCCCTGGACTGCCTTCTCAGAGCGGGAACACTCTTTTACTAAGAGCCCGAACCCTCTGGTCACATCCGTACAGCAAGACTCTATCCCCGGCGTGGCCCGTCTTAAGCTGTGGAGGGAAAGGAACACGGAGCCCTGCCGGTGATTAGCGGCTAGCCGCTACCTAGCCACTAGCTGCTACTCGGACCTAGGCTAACAACGAAGGATAGCTGCCTGCGGGCTGTTTGCCCAGAGCGGGAACACTCCTTTTAAGAGCCCGAACTCTCTTCTCTCTTTATTTCCCCAATATTTTTAGCTGACGCAGCTAGCCTTTTCGGCTACGAAAGCCAGCGGCTATGCCCCCCAAGGTGGACTACGGTGAACTGAAGAAAGTCATCGATGCTCTGAGAGATGAAGTGGCTGCTGTGCAGGAGGGGCAGATCGAGATTCACAGACTGCTCGAGAAGTTGACCGCCATCGACACAGAGAACAAGAAAAGAGATGAGAAAATCAGAGAGCTGGACGACAGGATGACGGATCTGGAGCAGTATTCACGGATCAATGATGTTATCATCTCTGGGCTTCGCATCCGACCCCGGTCATTCGCACGAGCAGTGGCCACTGACAACAGGTCCCTGACAGAGCCAGATGAGGAAGATGTGGCTTCTGCGGAGCAACAGGTGGTAGCCTTTCTACAGGCTAATAACATCCACCTTGACTGCAACCACATAGAGGCTTGTCACCTGCTGCCCATGAGAAAGTGCAAAATGGAGCGCAGCAAGGATAACAGATATCAGCGACCCGACTCCCGAGAGTTATCCTGAGATTCACTAACAGAAAGCACAATCGCACTGCTGAAGGAGTGGAAGAAGCTGAAGAGACCAGAAGATGTTTACATGAGCGAGCACCTTGTCAAAGCGCAATGCCCCAGACATAGCCAAAGTAGCACGCGATCTGAGAAAAAACAAGAAGATTCAACAAACCTGGACGAGGAACTGCAAAGTGTTCATCAAACTCAACGGCGATACTCCAGAAGAAGCCAAAGTGATGGTCATCAGGAGCATCGAGGAGTTGGGCAAGTACTGACATGGCATCTGTCTCACATCACGCTAAAGTGTCCATATTACCACACACTGACGCGCTACATTCCAACACACGCACTGTTAATTCACATCAATCCCAGGATGACATTACCTGTTTATCTGACTTGATTAGTGATTACGAGCATGTACAGCTGAACACTTCTGAATACCTGGTGCAAACACAGGATATTGATCATGATATAGACCCGGACAATAACTTTTCTTCAACCTCATTGAGAACTGTCATTATTACACTAGTGAGCAGTTCAATGCAAGAGTGACTTCAATACTGGTAAACTGTCATTAATTCACTTTAACAGCAGGCATTTGAGCAAAAATTTCCATGCAATCAAGGAATATTTACGTCAATTTCCACAACCATTTAACATAATTGCAATATCAGAAACCTGGATCAACCCTGAAATGGGGGTGGACTTTGATCTAGATGGCTATGAACTGAACTACAGAAGCAGAGAGAACAAGACTGGAGGAGGTGTGGCTCTGTATGTGGATATAAATCTTAATTGCAAGGTGGTTGATGAAATGACAACTGCAATCGGAAATGTATTAGACTAATAGACCTGCCGTCGTCTGCCTTTTTTTTTAACTGATATAGCATTAGCAGCTGTTATACAAGGAGCTGTTCCACTCAGGGCCTTTTTCTAACAGGCAGCTCTGTTTCCATTTGCTCCACAGCCTTTTTGCTCTTAATGCCTCCACTCCTGATTATTCTCCTCTCACCTGAACGCATTCTCCTCTTAATGCATTTCCCCCTTACCCCTTAATACATTTATTTTCCCTGGGTAAGGCGTGGGCTGTTTGAGCTCGAAACATATTGATTATTGTGGTGGAATTTGATGCCTGGAGACTTTGCTGCCTCTACCTCTCTCCTGCAGCCCCGCAGGGAGTTTTAAATGGAAACACATTACTATGAATCACACAGCGGGGAGCTCCGTGATTGATAGCGTTGCTTACTATTTACTAGTAACTGTCTGGAGATAAGCCCTGAATTTATGGAGTATTGGAAATCCTAGCCGCTGCTACATGCGGATTAGAGTGAGGAACGGCTCCCCCCTCCCCCGATGACTGGAGTCACCCAGGTTAACAGTTTAAGTGGAAGGCAAGGGGCCCCTGTTTTTTTTTTAATAAAATAATATTTAGTGTTTTCTTTTTATGATGGACTGTTACTGTAAATGGAATGGGAGAAAAAACGCCTTGAGTATGGTCTTTGTGTGTGTGTGTGTGTGTGTTTATGGAGTGTGCTCATTTGCTTTTACCTCTGCCTCCAACTCATTCTAAGTGCGTCTCACTAAAGCATTTACTGACAAGCCGTTGTGACTGGGCTCATATGGAAAGTATATGCTCACCTTAAAAATCGCAGTTGCAAATGAGTGTAGATAAGTGGACTGGACTCTGGGAATTTGGGTGTGGAGGGATATATTTGGTTAAAATCAAACCTGACTAATCTGACAATGTGGTTACCTTTATTTATCTTACCTCAAAAGCAAATTACTTAAAGGGATAGTTCAGTATTTTTGAAGTGGGGTTGTCTGAGGTACTGATGCATAGTAGTGTGTTACCTTATGGAGATGGAAATCAGTGCAGTCACTATAAGGAGTATAGGGGAGATGTCACTGTAGCAGAAGTCAGCCTTGTACTGTTACAGACAGGGCCAGAAGAAAAACATTGTTCTCCAAATACTGTATATAAATGCGAAATAATTGTATCTAGTTAACTGTCTGTTCCTATCTATCAAATAGTGAGTTATAAATAGTGATAGAGCATATGACCCACTGATGAAAGCTCATTTGCTTTCATTGTATTTGCTGCCTTGCCCAGTAAAACTGTCGGAGTAGCGACCTCATATTAACTGTGCTGCAGAGGTGCGTTCTTTTACTCAGGACATGGGAGCTTCAGACTCGTAATGGGTTCAGACCTGTCTGCATTCCAGTTCATCTGTTAGTTTAAGACATGGTCCTAGGTCCCACATTTTCAAAATGTATGAAAAGGTCTTTCTGCAAATCGTGTGTGCTGCTGTGTCTGAAGTTCCCCGATTTTCCACTTGCAATCGAACGCAGCATACATGCCTGGGCGAGTGCTCTCACTGCGCAGTGCCAACTGCTGTAAGGATATAGACTCTCTGTCTGCACTTCTCATAACTTCTTGGTCACAATGTTGGATCAGAACACACAGACAACACATTCAGGAGGTATGAACTGCCAATCTACTGACTTCATACAGTCAATAATGTTCGGTTTCGAAAGAAAGTCTGGTCCAGAAGTGCCTGCAATTACATTTACAGTCACCAGAAATAGCAAAATACAGCTTTAAAACGTAAGTATCCATACCAATCATCTACTAAACTGATCCGCCAATCAGCTGCTCGACTCTAGAAAGTCAAGAAAACAAAAATAAACAGCTGTCTGGCGGCACGCTAAAGCTGTGGGACATTTTTTTTCTGGCCCTGGTCTGCAAAAGTTCAGTGCTGACTTCTACAGCGATACTGTATCTCCCCTAAACTCCTTCTAGTGACTGCACTGATCACCATCTCCATAAGATTACACAATAGTATCCAGCTGCATCCCCGGAGAACCGTACTGTGGCGGGGCGGAAGTACTGTGGCTGGGCGGAAGTTAAGAATTCTTCTTTTTTTTAGACAAATAAACGTATTTATCGCTGAAATTAACGTAACTAAAAATTATATTGTTTTGGCGATTATGTTCAGGCATCACAGTTGGGTGGTTAGGGTTAGGGCAAGGGGATAGGGAGAGGTTAAAATATATATAGATAGAACATTAGATTAGGTTCAGGCATCACAGCTGGGTGGTTAGGTTAGGGCAAGTTAGTGACGTAGCAGCAGACATGTTATGGAAACTAAATAGTCAAAAATCACGTCTGACAAAACACTTCCGCCCAGTCACAGTACTTCCGCCCCACCAGGGTATTGTTCTCCCCGGGGCTGCAGCTAGACTCTACTCAGATTACTCACTAACTATGCAAAAGTACCCCAAACAACCCCACTTCAAAAACACTTAACCATCTCTTTAAGGTTATACTTCAAAAGCAGCCATCAGACTTCCACCTATCATCAGCTAGATCCAGCGAATGGACCAGGGACCCGGGAGCAGTGCCTTCTTCCGCAATTGTAGACACAGTGTTTAGTGTTTCATAAATTTCAATGTTTGTTCTCTAGGACCAGTTTAAGCACTGTTGGCATGGAATTAGTATTACCTGGGGACCTCATGAGATATATAAATTACACCCCCCCCATGTTTTCACTCTTTTGATGGATTACAGCCTGCTCTTTGGGTAACTAGGGTGTAGGGTTTTTAGTATGGTGTAGGTTGGGTAAAGCGAGATGATCCTGCACTCAAAGTACTGTACAAACACTCCAAGGCAGCATCCATTCATCTTGAGGTGCGGGAAGAGGCCTTTCAAAGGTGCAAAAACATAGAAATAAATGTATATGACCCCTTTGATATCGCAGACATTTACATTAGCAAGGGACAAATATTATCACATGACCTTTGCGTTTGGCAAAATATTGAAATTTTTCGGTGGAATTTTAATTTCACAGATTACGGAAATGGCAGATTGTTTTGAGATTAAAATCACAGACAAGCTCTGCAATTATTACACAAAACTAGTGGTCACCAGGTAATACTAATCCCATGTGAATGGGAACTCTCCCCTTAAACTCAACTCTCCCCTGATAGACGTCAACTTTAATATTTTTGTTGAAGCAGCTCACAGATCGTTTGAGGCAGTTTATACAACTGTGTTTTTAGATTACAGAGACAGTTTACATACTTTAGATCTTATACCTCAGCTGAACATATGGATTTTGATCCTTTGTGAATGCTCACTGCCTGTTTTCGGACCGCAGTGCCACATTTTACAGATCTGTTATTCCACCTCAGAGGTTACAAGTCTGTTTTTGTACTTCCTAAACAGCTTACAGACCTCAGTTTTTACCCCCATAGAGGCATTTTCAGAAAAATAACACTCAAAAATATCTTACGGGCATCATATTTCATACTCTTCGAGACCTAACCTAGCTGACCAGCTTGCAAACATTTAAAATACCTCAGCTTTTATACTGGAAACACTTTTTATCTGCATGATCTGCTTTTGATTTTTGCAGAAGCAGTAACCCATTGGTGTTTATATCTTGGACAGGTTGTTTTCATGTCCGAGCATCTTCAGGAGGAATTCAGTTTGCCACTTAGGAATGAGAGAGACTTCTGTTTACCGACCTCACTACACCTCATAGGAACTAATTGGCACTTCTCACTCTCTGTACCTTACAGACCTTTATACACCGGAGTGTATACATCAGAACCACTTTGGAACTCTCAGCTTTTATCATTCAACAACTTTGACTTTTTTTTATTTCAGCAGTCACATTCACACCAGTTCTACGGAAGAGTGTTAGGGACATGGGAGAGAAAACAAAATGAAAGAAGAAAGTTTTTTGCACCTCAATGCAACTATGCACAACGATAAAAAAGGCAGAATCAATTTTCAAAAATAAAGAGCATATATGAATGAGTGTAAAACTCGACAGGTAAAGACTTACTGTAAACTGGAAAGATGTTGACATATTCAAAACTCAGGTATCAATAACTGATGAGCAAAACGTCAACATCATCAAAACGCAAACAATGCGTCTTTGCTACAAACTTAACCAAAATCAAATACTAGACTCATAACTACACTGCACTGTATTGACTAGGTGTTTCTCTTTGTAGACGGTCCCTGTGCTCTCTTCTCACGGCCTGTTGCACATAGAGAGCAATGTTATATGTTTAGCATATAGGACGTCTGGTTTCAGTCAAAATAATGTTGGTGCCCATTTTTCTGGCTTATTAAGATAGCTAAAATGCACCGTTAGTGTTTTAGTAACGTTTTTAATTTGTGAGTTATTGATACCGGAACTTCAAATCTGTTGTTATCTTTCTCGCATCATGAAAAAAAAACCCTTCCTCCTCTATTTTTTTTCTCTTTCTCCAAACTAGCAATACTCAACAGGCCCTGTTTTACTTTAACCTTTTCTACCAGCTTCAGGACTGTACTTCTTATAATTGCGACCAACATCACAGGTTGCAGTTTTCATCTTCTTCACTCAGAACCCCAAAAGCCCTCTATCCCAGGATTAAATTCCATATCGAACAATTCCACAGCTCTTGATTTATGTCCAGTGTCAAGATTCAGGAAGTATACCGTGTCCTATTTCTAGCAAGGTGAAAAATATGGTCAAGGTGTTGTGTGTGTGTGTGTGTGTGTGTGTAGTGAGTGAGTGATTGATTCCTATAGTATATTGGATAACTTAAAGTACAAGAAACAAAGGTGCATACTTCACTAGAATTCATCAGAATATCACAAAAAAAGGTCAGATGACTTATACCCATTGCGGGTTGCCCTGACAACAACAAACAAATAATAGCTATTAAATGTCAACCAGGATTTGACAGAATTGTTCAATATTGACTTTATTGTTTGGCGAAATGCTTGACCACTTAAATGATAAATTATTATTATAAATTAGTATGAATTATACATCTTAAAAGCAGACCTCATAGATCTACGTTTTTCTCAGTGGTGTAGTTTTCGAACTTTAGTTTCTGTACAATATAAAACGGGTGTTACCGCACACTGTTTATTAAAAACATGATTATACCTAGGCAGGATACTTCTTTAATAGGTTCTTTAGAAGACCTAAAGGTGCAGTGTATTTAAGCGTCGTCTAGTGGTGAGATTGTAGATGTCATCGCTCCCTTGCTAACCCCTCCCCTTTGGCATCATTTCCATAAGCTACGGAGGCCTTCACAGACAAGATGCTAGTTGCAAAAGATTGCATCATCCACCACTGCCTCAATTCTTTCTTTTGGTTTCGGTGTATTAAAAAATCCTATGTTATTATAAATGTTATAATAGTGGATGTTAAAGATAGTTAAAATACTCAGACGCAAACAGACAGGGTTTAGTCAAATAAACACCTAAATGTTTATTTTGGACCTTCCTGAAAGAATACATGTTATCGATGCAAAAACTGACAAATCTCAAAATTGACCAGTGCCTGAATTTTTTTTAAATTTCTTTACCTGCAGTGTCTCACTTTAATATTCCTCTGCAGTGTGATCCAACCCATTCAATTTGCACATGCTGGTATTCAACACGTCTTTTTTTCCCCCACATCTAATTTATGCCAGCGTCACATACGGAGGTCTCTTTTTTTCTATCATGGAAAATGACTTAATTGTCCTTGACACAAAGCCAATTCAGGACGAGATTGTTTAACGGGGTTCATCCCATCTCCCTGCGCAGCATGAGGGCGACAGTGTATTGGTGATGGTTTGGAAAGACCACGGCTGGGGGGGGAGGAATAGCTTATCTAGCATGTGGAAAAAGAGGAGGACACAGTATAGCCCCCCGTCTTGTGTGCTCCCTGAGAGACTTATTACAGAGAGATGGGCCGGGGCGAGAGCTGTAATTAATTTGGGAGAGAGCTGATATTTGTTTTGATGCACTAGAGACTGACAACAGTTGCTGTACTGTATATGCTCGCCTCTTGTTTGTGTGTGTGGAGGGAAAACAGAAAACAGGGTTGGAGAGAGGGTTGGAGAGAGGGAGGCGAAGGAAGAAGGAGAATAACAAAAGCACCTTGGCTCTAGCGTGCAGAGGGGAACGTCAAAAAGCTCCTCTACAAAGATAGCCCATGGCAATGCATATTTATGCCCGCGCTCTCGTCCCCGGCCTCTGCTCCTTCTATGCAACGCCATACACTCATCTCTCATCTCGCTCCCCCCCCCTCTCTCTCTCTCTCTTTCACACCTATCAATCTCTGTAGCCATCTCTCCTTTCTCTCTGGTTCCTCTCTTCCAATAGGCTCTTGTGTGTCAGTCAGTTGTTAAAACACTTTTTTGTTATTTTTCATGCTAAGCTATCTCAGAAAATATTGCATGTTTTTTTGTGTTTTTTCTGCTGGCAATGAAATCTTTGGATTGAAATCGATCATAAGTCAATGTGAATTTTTGAACTGGGCTCAATCAGGGTCGGCCCTCCTCCACTAAGGAGCAGGATGTGGTTGTGCACCGACAGTGTATAATCAAGGCCACTGTAAAAATTTATGAATTGAAGCAGTGTAGTGAGCGAGACACTATTTTGATCGTATTTACAGGCTCTGCGTCACACTGCTCCCTCACCTATGCATACATATTTGATCTCGCCCACACACACCAATCAGTGGTTGAACTGATCAGGGGGCAGATTAACACTACAGTTCAGCTCACATTTTAATTGATCATACAGGTCCTTCTCATATAATTAGCATATTGTGATAAAGTTCAATATGTTCTGTAATGTACTGATAAACATTAGACTTTCATATATTTTAGATTCATTACACACAACTGAAGGCAAGGCAAGGCAAGGCAAGTTTATTTATATAGCACAATTCAGACACAAGGCCACTCAAAGTGCTTTACAGGGGCAAGATTAGAATACATAAAACACATTATAAAACATTTAAAAGCGAATAAAAGAAGCAAATAAAAATAAAATTAAAATTAAAACTCAATTTAATAAAAGAAGCAAATAAAATGAAAATTGCAAGTTAAAAAGGAAACAAAAAAGTCTTCAGACTCGATTTAAAAGAACTGAGAGTTGCAGCAGACCTCAAGTTCTCTGGGAGTTTGTTCCAGATTGTTGGTGCATAAAAACTAAAAGCTGCTTCTCCTCGTTTAGTCCTAACTCTAGGGACTGTAAGTAGACCTGTCCCAGACGACCTAAGGGCTCTGGACGGTTCATAACTTATCAGCATATCAGTAATGTATTTTGGCCCTAAACCATTTAGTGCTTTATAAACCAACATCAGAATTTTGAAATCAATTCTTTGAGTGACTGGAAGCCAATGTAAAGACCTCAGAACTGGGGTAATGTGATCCACCTTTTTGGTCCTAGTGAGGACTCGAGCAGCAGCGTTCTGAATTAGCTGAAGCTGTCTGATTGATTTTTTTGGAAGGCCAGCAAGGACACTGTTACAGTAGTCAAGTCTACTAAAGATAAATGCATGGACAAGTTTTTCTAAATCTTGCTGAGACATAAGCCCTTTAATTCTTGATATGTTTTTTAGGTGGTAGTAGGCTGATTTATTGATTGATTTTATGTGTTTCTTGAAATTCAAGTCAGAGTCTACAACAACACCAAGATTTCTGGCTTGGGGTGTAGTTTCTAACATAATGGATGTAAGCTGTGCGCTGACTTTTAATTGTTCATCTTTGGCACCAAAGACAAATACTTCAGTTTTATCGTTGTTTAATTGAAGGAAATTTTGGCACATCCAATCATTGATTTGTTCAATGCACTTACTCAGTGCCTGTATTGGACTGTAGTCTCCTGGTGATATGGTTATGTACATTTGTGTGTCGTCTGCATAATTATGGTAGCATAATTTGTTCTTATTCATAATCTGAGCTAGTGGGAGCATGTAGATGTTAAATAGAAGAGGGCCAAGAATGGAACCTTGGGGGACCCCGCATGTAATATTTGTCCGCTCAGATGTGAAATTGCCTATTGACACATAGTAGTCTCTATCCTTTAAGTAGGATTCAAACCAGCTTAGTACAGTTCCCGAAAGTCCAACCCAGTTTGCTAGTCGATCTAGTAATATGCTGTGGTCAACTGTGTCAAAAGCGGCACTGAGATCCAGTAAAACTAAGACAGAACTTTTGCCACTGTCTGTGTTTAAATGGATGTCATTGAGGACCTTAACCAGAGCAGTCTCAGTACTGTGGTGTTGTCGAAATCCTGACTGGAAGACATCAAAGCAGTTATTCATTGCTAAGTAGTTATTTAGCTGTTGATAAACAGCTTTTTCAATGATTTTACTTAAAAATGGTAGGTTAGATATGGGCCTATAATTTTTCATGAGTGATGTATCTAGATTGTTCTTTTTTAAGAGTGGCTTGATGACTGCTGTTTTCAGGGCCTGTGGGAATACACCTGTCTGAAGGGACATATTGACAATTTGTAGAACATCTGAGGCCATACAGCTAAAAACAGTTTTAAAGAAGCCTGTGGGCAGAATGTCAAGGCAACAGGATGAGGAGTTCAGGTGTTGTATAATGTCCTCCAGGTTTTTGTGGTTTATAAGATAAAATTCTGTCATTGCATTTGAATTGATTGTAAGAGGGAACACATATGTTGAACTTGGTATTGATGCAGTGACAGCTTGTCTAATTCTGTGAATTTTCTCAGTAAAGAAGGAGGCGAATTCATTGCAGGCCCTCGTGGAAAGATGCTCAGACGCTACTGGCACAGGAGGGTTTGTTAATCTGTCGACAGTAGCAAACAGGGCACGTGCATTGTTGTTGTTTTTGGTGATGATGTCAGAAAAGAAAGAATGCCTTGCATTTCTCAGTTCTGAGTTAAACGTGCACAGTTTCTCTTTGAAGATGTCATAATG
The DNA here is from genome assembly GCA_026929865.2 of Hyperoplus lanceolatus. Lineage (NCBI taxonomy): Eukaryota > Metazoa > Chordata > Actinopteri > Uranoscopiformes > Ammodytidae > Hyperoplus > Hyperoplus lanceolatus. The sequence continues at coordinate 2,674,358 of CM049403.1, forward strand.
AACCTGGAGATTTGTTTTTCGCCACCTGCGTTCTGCTTTACGGCACTCTCTTCTTTCTATTCTGACCTGCGGGGCATTTCTCCAAGGAGATCTTTTCTTACCAGAGACAACCTTCATCTTAGTGGGCGCAATAGCATCTATAACACTTGTAAGTTTGCCGTTAAAGTTGTCTAAGAGCTCCTTAACTGAGTTACAGGGGAGGGGTGGTATCGAAGAAAATGCTTGAATGAATGTTTCACTGGTATTTTCTGTAATATACCGCTTTTTGATTACTTTTGACTGATCAATTGTGTGAACAGACATTGTACTCTCAAAAAATAAACAGGAATGGTCTGAGAGGGGACCCATATCTGCCACTGTTATGTCTGAAATGTTCATTCCTCTGGAAATGATAAGGTCCAGCGTGTGCCCTTTGTTATGAGTTGGTTTGTCAACATGCTGATTTAGTCCAAAGTTGTCAAGGACACAGCACAGTTCTTTCGCACATCTGTCCTCTGGTTTGTCAGTATGAATATTGAAATCTCCGACGATTAATACACAGTCAAACTCAGTACAGATTACAGACAGCAGTTCAGTAAGTTCATCAAAAAAGCTTGCATTGTATTGTGGTGGCCGGTAGATATTGATGAAAATAGCTCTAGAGGCTGAATTTAACTGTAGAGCCACATACTCAAATGAATCAAAATTTCCATAAGACATCTTTTTGCATTGTAGAGATTCTTTAAACAGAATAGCAATCCCCCCTCCTTTTTTATGCACTCTGGATTCACTCACAAAATTGTAATTTGCGGGGGCGGACTCTATGAAGTAGTAACTGAAGTAGTTCAAGCCTTTTATTGTTTTAATATTGATGATTTTGGCAAAAAAGTAAAGAAAAACCAAAAATCCCTATCCCAAAAAATTAGCATATTTCATCCGACCAATAAAAGAAAAGTGTTTTTAATACAAAAAAGTCAACCTTCAAATAATTATGTTCAGTTACACTCAATACTTGGTCGGGAATCCTTTCGCAGAAATGACTGCTTCAATGCCGTGTGGCATGGAGGCAATCAGCCTGTGGCACTGCTGAGGTGTTATGGAGGCCCAGGATGCTTCGATAGCGGCCTTAAGCTCATCCACAGTGTTGGGTCTGGTGTCTCTCAACTTCCTCTTCACAATATCCCACAGATTCTCTATGGGGTTCAGGTCAGGAGAGTTGGCAGGCCAATTGAGCACAGTAATACCATGGTCAGTAAACCATTTACCAGTGGTTTTGGCACTGTGAGCAGGTGCCAGGTCTTGTTGAAAAATGAAATCTTCATCTCCATAAAGCTTTTCAGCAGATGGAAGCATGAAGTGCTGCAAAATCTCCTGATAGCTAGCTGCATTGACCCTGCCTTTAATAAAACACAGTGGACCAACACCAGCAGCTGACATGGCACCCCAGACCATCACTGACTGTGGGTACTTGACACTGGACTTCAGGCATTTTGGCATTTCCTTCTCCCCAGTCTTCCTCCAGACTCTGGCACCTTGATTTCCGAATGACATGCAAAATTTGCTTTCATCCGAAAAAAGTACTTTGGACCACTGAGCAACAGTCCAGTGCTGCTTCTCTGTAGCCCAGGTCAGGCGCTTCTGCCGCTGTTTCTGGTTCAAAAGTGGCTTGACCTGGGGAATGCGGCACCTGTAGCCCATTTCCTGCACACGCATGTGCACAGTGGCTCTGGATGTTTCTACTCCAGACTCAGTCCACTGCTTCCGCAGGTCCCCCAAGGTCTGGAATCGGCCCTTCTCCATTAATCCTCCTCAGGATCCGGTCACCTCTTCTGGTTGTGCAGCGTTTTCTGCCACACTTTTTCCTTCCCACAGACTTCCCACTGAGGTGCCTTGATACAGCACTCTGGTAACAGCCTATTTGCTCAGAAATGTATTTCTGTGTCTTACTCTCTTGCTTGAGGGTGTCAATGATGGCCTTCTGGACAGCAGTCAGGTCGGCAGTCTTACCCATGATTGCGGTTTTGAGTAATGAACCAGACTGGGAGTTTTTAAAAGCCTCAGGAATCTTTTGCAGGTGTTTAGAGTTAATTAGTTGATTCAGATGATTAGGTTAAGAGCTCGTTTAGAGTACCTTTTCATGATATGCTAATTTTTTGAGATAGGAATTTGGGGTTTTCATGAGCTGTATGCCAAAATCATCAGTATTAAAACAACAAAAGACCTGAAATATTTCAGTTGGTGTGCAATGAATCTAAAATATATGAAAGTTCAATTATTATCATTACATTATGGAAAATAATCAACTTTATCACAATATGCAAATTATATGAGAAGGACCTGTATACTGTATATAGAAAGCACTGGAGACGTTTCTTGATGCGTAATGAGACAAAGCTAATTTCCGGTCAAGACAGACCATCTTAATTAATACTGTGCATCTCAAACACAGGGGGAACAAAGTGATTGGTATTCAAAACAGGAGCTACATTATTTTAGATAACATCAAATACAATCGATTTTAAAATAAAATTATACAAAAAAAATATTGTATTGACCAGAAATAAAGTTCACTGTGTGCAGCATACATGCAGCTCCCTTTGTTTTGTTCTAATTTAAGGTACATCCAGTTGTCTGCTTTCAAAAGAGTTAAGGGCAAGCGTTAGCTAACCTTTTGTGGGCACATAGTTGCTATTTTTAATATCCTATACATCCCTAGAAAAGGTTTTGATGTGATAGACCTTTTATATTGGTAGCTTATTAGTGGCTACCCCCTTACATTGAAACAATCATTTTCAAAAAAAGGATAGAAAGAAATAAGGTGTTCCACTTTTCCTACTACCTTTTCCCACTACAATAGTTTTGGACTGAAGCTGATAAGTATCTTTTTTTATCTTCTTTCATTCCTAGTTGCCAAATACAGTGTTTTCTGTCCAGTCCTAATTCAATTGCAACCAGCCATATGCTTGCTCTAAGCATCGGTAGACCGAGTCGAGTCACTTGTTGAAAGAGTTAAGTAAATATGAGTGTCATCTGCATAGCCGTGATAAGCAACCCAATTGTCATGCATGATTTGACCAAGTGGGAGCCATGTACAGAGTGAATTACTGCAGCCCGAGAATCAACCCCCGGAAGACTGAACAAATCATGGTAATTATCACCAATGGCAACAACAACATAGGCTCAACCACAGAGATACTATCTGAGCAACTGAGGTCTTTGCAAGATAATCTTACCATATTTTCTAGTCTGTCAAAAATATTTTATGATCCATAGGGTCAAAGTTGCATTTAGATCAAGAGTCAGCAGAACTGTTTCTAATGCATAAACTAGATTTAGACAGTAGTCAAACTAGGGCTGCAACAACGAATCGATAAAATCGATTACTAAAAGCGTTGGCAACGAATTTGGTCATCGATTCGTTGAGTCGCGCGATTAATAAGTCACTTGCAGGCGCGGCACTGTTTACATCCAGCCGTCGACAGGTTCATGCACGCCCACAGCGAGCCTTCCTCACGTGGAGGCTCGCTTCACGTGCGGGAAAGCTATAGTGTGAGCGGCCACAGCTTGTATTTTGGTCATATCTAACACTGGACTGCAGGCCTATATAAAAGTGTTGTACCTTTGCTTTCTTTTGGGTTAAAAAAAACTCCTTCAACTCAGTATCCGTCTAGTCCAAAAACTCAGTCAGCTGCTGCTGCTGCAGACGGTGTGCAGACGGGCTCGGAGAGTCGGCATCGGCGCATCAACAGTCATTCAAAGCAGCGGCAGTAATCACACAACCGAACGGTGTAGAAAGTCCTGTCAGTTAAAAATAGTAATCCAGATTTTAAATCCATGTTAAAATCGGAAGGATATAGAGCTATTTAGCTTAAAGAAAGTAGCAAACATGTCAACTGTGATGTGTTCAGGCCGGCTCAGTAATATGATTGATGTGTTCAAATGCAACACAAAAAAAAAGAAATTTGAGATTTTGGCGAAACTTGTTTTCCCAGCAATATAAAATAGATAGTAAAGATGGAATTATGACCTGTTTAATGTCCTATCTTGAGCTATGATCATATCAGCAATTAAAGCAATAATACAAGTTCTAATTCAACAAAATAATTTATCAATTGGATGATATCACAAATTATCAATTGTGATATCAATAAAGACGTGGATCGTTAAGGAGTCTCAAATGGTATCAATATCAATACAAATTAACAATCTCCTGTCATCTGAGAGAAATTAAGATGATTTAATTTGTTTAACCGTTAGTATTTACCAGTTAAAAATATTAGCGGTGGACTGGTTTACCATGGACATCCCTTATACTGTATAAATGTATATCATACATTGTTTTTTTGTGTTATCCTAGTTAAGTTTATTAATAATTTTTTATCATTCAATATTACTTTTAATAGTTCTGGGACGTTGGAGCAATAACCTGGTGTTTTGACACTTCAGTCTGCACTGTGATTTTGAAGTAATGTTCAATTTTTGAATAAAGATGCGGCATTTACAAATGTTTATATTTTTTTATCCGATTCATCGATTAATCGAAAAAATAATCGACTGATTAATCGATTATTGGAATAATCGTTAGTTGCAGCCCTAAGTCAAACACAAAGACAAATAGTATAGGGTAGGATTATGGTGATTTTTCCTCCAAATCATTTGCCACCTAAATCAGTTCAGGCTCAGTGTTGTGATGTGGTCCGAATCCTGATTATAATTGTCTAAAGAGCCATTTACACTGATACAGTTATTGAGTTGAATACAAACAACTTTCTATTGCTTACTCAATATTGAATCCTCAAGGTTGTGTTACGCCACTTTAAGGGGGGATATGGAAAAAAAGCAAAAAGGTGAGATATCGCTGCGGTGAAGTCCAAGGTTAATGAATAAAACTCAATAAACAAAGTGTTGTTCCTTCAAATTCAAACATCAAAAATACATTGACAGTATTTTCTAAATAAAATTAACAAAATACACCAAAAAAAACCTTCAAAATCATAACACAGCAAAAAAGTGTTGTAGAAGGAAAATAAGAATGCATTTTTAGAAAAACATGAAAATACAACCATAAACCTATCATCATCATCATCATCTTCAACCGTACCGAAATACAACCCCCCCCCCCCCCCCCCCCCCCCCCCCCCCCCCCCCCCCCCCCCCCCCCCCCCCCCCCCCCCCCCCCCCCCCCCCACCCCCCCCCCCCCCCCCCCCCCCCCCCCCCCCACCCCAACCCCGCCTCCATAAACCTAGTTTACCTGAAATGCCAGAGCAATGGATTGCTGATTCGGAGTTCATTTTAACCTCAAACTTTAACTACTTCAGTTCTAACGTTTATTTTTTTTACTTATTGCACAGCATTTTTAAAGCATTTGAACTTATTTAGAGCATTTTTTTTGGGGTTATGAAAAGCATTGTGGAGCACACTCCCTTTCAACACAGATGTCATCCCTGACATCCAATATCTAAAGCAGTTAACCACTGGATACAATGCTATGAAATTATCCTCACACTAGTCCATGTGTAAGCACTCGGTTAATACAACAGTCCATGAGTATTTGTAGCATTGGTGTATGTGTTGGCACTCGGTTTGACCAAAAGTCAATGTGTGTGTGTAGTGAGTGAGTGTGTGTGTGTGGATTTGCAATTTTCTTACGTATCACACAAGAAATTCAGCTCAATCTGTAATGGTCCTTTCACATTGGAGCTACAGTATGGAATATCAGCATGATGGAAAACCTGTTCCTGAAAGCCCGAGAACCATGTATTTGATGAAGCCAGCCACTCATAATTACAGATTGCATGTCTGTAAAAGACCAAGAGTAAAGGATAATTTTAGCATGCATCCATTTATTATCTAACTGCCATTCAGGGTGACATGGAACCGGAGTATCATCCAGTTCTATGGATTGGGAATGAAAGCCCATGACAGGTCAACTACTTGTCACATGGTCAACCTCTGTCACTTTTATATTGGTACAGGAACATCAGAGGCTTCCCTTTTTTTATTTGATTGAGCTGAATTTAGTTCAGTTGAAGTGGACTGTTGCAGAGTGTGTGTGTCTGAGTGTGTGTGTGTGGGAGGGGGTAATAGGCTCTTAAAACTGAACTTTTTGCACAATTTAAATGCAGCCCCAAAACTCATCTTGTCTCATTGGCCATCTCGTTCTTTTTCTTTTATAAATTGTGCATCTTAGACAAGGCCCGGAAGCAGTGAAACTAGGTCCTGTGCTTCAAATAGCAGCCCATTGTATCCCATAGGGGCCCACTGCAGCTGAGGAAAAAGACCAAGCAAAATGGAGAGCACACACACAAAGAACGGGAGAAAGAAAGTGATAGAGGGCAAAACTGTTTGATGAAAATTAATATTTGTCATTTGGCGGGGCAGACAATACCCCATAGACACATGAAGTACACGGGGCATTGTTTGAAATCCATGTTCTTTTGAAGATATCACAGTGTACCTTGATTTTGCAGCGGTCGAGATAATTTGGGTAGCGAGGTGTGTGTGTGTGAATGTGTTTAAGTGTGTGCACATACCTTGTAGGTTTGCTTTGATGTGATCTGGGACTGCTTGCTATTTTCCACTTTGTTTCAATCTTTTACCAGAGCCTTACTGTTCACCATGCTGTGCAATGTCATGTGGGATGGTGTGTTTGTGTCTGTGCTTTTGAGTGACATAATGATCTTGACGAGGCAAACAAATTCAAATCTGCCTCATTAATTTTCTGTAGTCCATTTTTTCACTTCCGCATAATTAATCCTCTCTTCTTAGTCCTCTCAATCTGCCAAAGAAAAATTAAGGTGCAACAACACTTTAAAAAAAAGGATCTCTCAGGAACACTTTCCACAGTGCTTTTTTACATTTATTTATTATACTCAGTCTGCACATTGTTATGCTCTTATATTGTACACGTTCAATTTATGCTCCTTATATCGCACTGCATTTCAATGTATTTACTTTTTCATATGTTTGTTTGCGCCTTACCTTTTGCACTATCTATAATCTATTTATTAAGTGCGATTAACTTGAAATTTCTCAGCCAGTTTTAATTCCAGTTTAGCCTGGTACCAGACCATCGTACTTAATTTAATTTGTACAGAAGGTCTGGAATCGCTCAATTGACAAACGTTAACTCACTTGAAGGCGGGTGTCTGTTGAAGTTTAAAACTATTGGATGTGCCCAGTGCCACTCTGGATCTGCCAACCAATCGCATAACGTTTGGTCGTGACGTATGTCATGCGCCGGCTTCTGAGCTACTCCCTCTGTTCGCTGATTGGACCGCCAAAAATCTGGCCAGAGAAAACCAAAGAATATACCATAGACCCAGACTGACTACTGAAGGGAAATGAAAATTGAGCGTAAGTAGGTAGGCGGATGATGCCAGGCTAGCACCAGCTCAATATGAAAAAGCCTCTGGGACCAGGTCTGCTGGGGAACAATAGTGTATCTAGGAAGAAAGGAGGAGGCGGAAACTTAGAAATTAAAAAATTATTAGAAAAAATTTAAATTGGGGAAAATGAAGGCATGTCAAGTCAACTTTAATTATCTAGCAGATTTATAACTGCTGAGGCAGACCAAAGTGCTGTACAGTACAAATAGTAAAACAGTATACACAAATACATCATAATTCATTATGAAAAAAGTTACATTTAAAGTAAACTTTAAAAGGTGAAGTAAGCGATTTATTTATGTTAATATAAGTGTTAAATCACTCTTTATTCATACAGTGATCACTTATGTATAGTGTGCGCGTTTCATAAAGCCGATCTCAGTCATACGCATGTAATCGGCAAATACACTTTTCGGGGATCCCACTACTAATAACCAATCAGAAGAGAGAACACTACAAACCGGCACCCGTCTCACCGTCGGTGCACGTGCAGAGCGACAGATGGGTGAATGTGTATGCGTCTACAATGGCAGAGCAGGTAAATGCTGTTTGGTCAGGCTGGGAATACTGCTACTAATCGCAGTTGTGCTGCTTCGGACTGGAAATCAAGAAAAGGGTTCTTCCTGCAGGATCGCTCGGCTACAGCCCAGCTGATTTAGGACCCACAACAACAGTCAGGACCCCGACTGCTTGATACGGCCGAGGTGGCTGCGGCGCCGGCTCAAAAAAAAGTGGAAACCTTTTTCCTCAGCGTCGTCGTGCCTCTGGTTCGTATCAATATCTATCTCTATACAAGATCTCCCACGGCCCTCTGGCTCACACTCTCCATCATCTGTCTTCTTGCTGTGGCCCAGTCCCCTGGCGATGCAAGTAGACATTTGCGCAGGCCAGCAACAGCCTTCAATGGTGGTGGGACGCTGGACTTTAGTCTGTTGCCTAGTTGCTTTTAGGTGCACTGTTATCATTCTCAAGCTATTTATCTCAGGGAACATACACCCCAACCCAGGCCCAGTTAGTGCTATGCATGCTGTCCCTAGCCTGGCATTTAATGATTTCTGTGATCGCACATGTTTGGGTTTCTTGCACATTAACATTCGCAGCCTGTTACCTAAACTTGACCTGTTGAAATCATGGGTTCACACTGTTACACCTGATGTTCTTGCTATTTCTGAATCATGGATTAAAAAAAGCATTGCGAATCCTGACATTTTCATCCCGGGTTATAATATATTTCAGCAGGACAGAGCAACTAAAGGAGGTGGTGTTGCTCTGTATTTAAAGATCATCTGCAATGCACTGTTGCTCTGTCAAAATCTGTTCCTAAGCTACTTGAACTGCTAGTGTTAAAGATCAAACTGTGCAACAATTTCTCTCTCTCTGTTGCTGTCTGCTACAGACCACCCTCTGCCCCACTTTGTTCTTTAAATATTCTCAGTGAACTTCTGGCCCCACACATCTCCTCCGAGTTCATTTTATTCGGGGACTTGAATTGGGACATGACTAACCCCCCAGATCTGGTTGTTCAGCAATTTGACGCCCTAGACCTCTACCAAATTATTTCAGAGCCCACCAGACTCAATCTAAAATCTCCTTCATCTGCTACGCTGATAGACGTCATACTCACGAACGCCCCCTCTAATTATAAATCTGGTGTCTTCAGTCAAGATCTGAGTGATCATTGTGCTATTGCCTGCACGCGCTCCGGCTCCTCAGTTAAGCGCCCACCCATGATCGTATCCAAACGTTCCCTGAAGAACTTTGACCTGGAAGCCTTTCTCCATGACACTGCTGCAGTGAGCTGGGACACAATTAATACTCTCCATACTATGGAGGAGGCCTGGTCCTTTTTCAAATCAACTTTCAGTCAGATCATCAATAAACATGCTCCACTCTTAAAATTTACGGATCAAGGATCGTTTCAGCCCCTGGTTTTCAAGTGATTTGGCTGCTTTAATTCGCCAGAAGAACACCTTATGGCGGAAAGCCCGTTCCTCCCAGTCTCCTGCTGATTGGCTTGCCTTTCGGCAATGCAGAAATAAAAGCACTCAGGCCGTCAGAAAAGCTAAAGTCACTCATTTTCTGGACAAATTTGCATCCTGCAGCTCTGACACCAGGAAGTTTTGGAAAACGGTTAAGTCCATGGAAAACAAGCTCACTTCACCCCACCTTCCCAATGCAATGACCTTTGGTGACACTGTTGTTACTGACAAGTCTCATATGGCCTCACTTTTCAATCAGCATTTTGTTAACTCAGCTCATGTTTTCCCTACTAAGCCCTCCACTGCTGCTCCTTCACTTTCACTTTCACCTACAACCTCCAGCTCTGGCATTTTCTCCTTCAGACCCATTATATAAATAAAATTTATTATTATTATTATTATTATGACCTCAGAAGTCTTAGAGAATCTCACCAAACTGGACTCCAACAAGTCAGCTGGCTCTGACGGGCTCGAGCCTATGTTTTTAAAAGCTGCAGCTCCTGTCATTGCTGTCCCCATCACACAGCTTTTCAACATGTCTCTGGAAATGTCCATCTTCCCTTTAGACTGGAAATCCGCACTTGTCTTCCCTCTCTTCAAAGGAGGTTCCAGCTCTGATCCCAAATGTTATAGGCCTATTTCCATCCTGCCGTGCCTGGCTAAGGTCTTAAAGAAACTGGTACATAAACAGCTCAGCCACTTCTTAACCTCCAACAACATCCTGTCCAACTTGCAGTCTGGGTTCCGGCCAGGCCATGGGTGCACCACAGCCACGCTGAAGGTCCTGGATGATATTGTTTCCTCTCTGGACTCCAAGCAGACCTGCATCGCTGCCTTCATTGACCTCTCTAAGGCCTTTAACTCCGTCATCCACCCCATCCTCCTACAGAGGCTTTCCAGCATCGGTCTTTCACCACACTCCTGCAATTGGTTCGCCAGCTACTTAATCTACCGAGTCCAGCAAGTTAAATCGGATAACATCAAATTAGCCCCTCTCCCCATCACCAAAGGGGTGCCACAGGGTTCTATTTTAGGCCCCCAACACTATTCTCCATTTACATTAACAATATAACCAGGAATGCAGGCAACTCCAAGATCCACCTATATGCTGATGACACCATCATATACTCAGAGTGCCCTTCTCTCCCCTCTGTGGCGGCCACACTACAACACAGTCTCACTTCTGTAGAACAGCATTTCCATAGCCTTCATCTTCTCCTCAACATCAAAAAAACCAAATGCATTATCTTGGACCGGAAACACGCTCCCACCTCTGTCCCAAAAATACTCTGTGCCGACGGCTCTGAACTCTAATTTGTATCGTGTTACAAATACCTTGGCCTCTGGCTGGATTCATCCCTCTCATTTACCACCCACATCAAGCACCTACAATCTAAAGTCAAAGCCAGTCTGAGCTTCCTTTAACGCAATAAGGCCTCCTTCACTTATGCAGCCAAACACACACTCGTCAAAATGACCATCCTGCCCATTTTTGATTACGGTGACACCATCTACAGAATTGCATGTCACTCCACTCTCAGCAAATTGGACCCACTCCACCATTCTGCTATCCGTTTTGCTACAGGGGCTCCATTCACTACTCACCACTGCGACCTCTACAACCTGGTAGACTGGACTTCCCTTCACACCAGACGGCTCCATCACTGGTTTCTGCTTATCTATAAAACCATTCTCGGCATAACACCTCTCTACCTTTCTTCTCTTCTACACCTCTCCCACCCTGCCCGCAATCTAAGGTCCAGTGCATTCATCAACCTCTCCATCCCCAAAGTCCGCACTGTCTTTGGACGCAGTGCCTTCTGGTTTGCTGCAGCCTTTGACTGGTACACCCTTCAAAACACCCTTAAACTTTCTGTCTTCACCTCTCTCTCTGTCTTCAAACTAAATCTGCAACAAATCATAGTTGACTCCTGCACCTGCTAGTAACCCTTCTTGTCATACCCTATTGATTAACTGTTTATTTTATTGTATTATATTGAATTTTTTAAAGTGTATTTTATATAGGGGAAGGTGGGGTGATTTGTGCATTTTGGAAGTTGCAAAACCCCTTGTTTCTAGAAAACCGTGGAAGAAATTGGAAATGTGACCACATATTTAAGAAGAGCCATCCATTTGACTCATCCTGTAAAGAAGGGAGACACAAGGAATAAGATATAAGCACATTTAAGCTCAAAAAACTGTGTTTTGCCTTTCAAAGTAAAATTTCCATGATCAAGGTTTTTTGATTATTGTGTCTGAACAATTATAGACACGTTTGAAAACATTTGACACATGTTTTAGTGCTTTGGTATGCTACACTTTGAGTCTATATAGTTAGCACAATGTCAACCCTAAATTGCTGCATCATGCCTATTATCCAAAATTCTGGGGATGGGGTGATTTGTGCGCAAGGGCCTGGGTGAGTTATAAGTAAGTAAGTAGGTAAAATGTATTTATAAAAGCACATTTATGACAGTTTGCACTGTCCAAAGTGCTGTACATAGTGCATTCAGTAGGTAAACAATGAAGGTAAAATAACAATAACCAAAATAAAAGACGTAAAGCCCATACATCCACATAAACACAGATAGTAGTGCAGAGGTAAGTAAGTAGTGCAGAGGTTAATGGGGAGGAAACACCAGGGTGTACATATGGGTTTTGAGCCTTGATTTAAAGGCAGAAATGTAGGGGGAATCACATTTGGCAGGTGGCAGTTGGTTCCACAAGCACGGAGCAACTAGTGCAAAGTACATTTCTGAGAGTTGTGCCAGTGGCATGGCTGTATACGCTGGTCACCAAAAGAAAGTGATAGTCTACAGTAGCTCAGGAGAGAGTGACATCTCAATTCCACTTAACGACACCACTGATGAGAGTTCAGATGGCCAGAAAGATGATGATGGTGACTTTGTCATTGTGACACAATGACGCACAAATCACCCCACTACGTGGGGTGATTTGTGCGACAAGACAACGTTTTTTCCGAAAGCTATATTTCTTAAACAGTTTATTCCAGATCCAAAGTTTTTATTGCCAGGGATGCACAACATCCTGAAATATATGTACATATTTGAGTTGGAGACATAACTGTCAAAGCCTCACTTTAAAATCACTTTGAGTAAAAAGTTGCACAAATCACCCCACCTTCCCCTATATATTTTAAATGTAATATATATATATATATATAACCTTGTTTTCACTTTTAGCACTCTCCTCCCTCTTCCGCTGCACTTGAAAATAAGAATGATGTTCTTAATTTGCTTGCCTGGGTAAATAAAGGTTAAATAAATAAATACAAAATCCTTCCCAAAGTCTGTTTTGATGGTTTTTATCATGTTTTATCACACTTATGGACCTGAGATGATGCTAGATGGTTGAATACCGCAGTGCATTATTGTGGTGACGAAGGAGGGAACTGCTAACTGCAGTCACTGACAGGAAGTTAGCTAAACTGACCATTCCGCTTACTGAAAAAAGCACTAGTAGAAGCTGCTGGGATATAATAACATTCTGATTTAGAGATGAATGGCATAGAGAAGAGGTGCGTCTTCAACAATGATTTAAACTGGTCTGGAGTGGAGGCAGATCTTATTTTAAGGGATAGGCTGTTCCAAAGGGTAGGTGCTGCTATTGAACAAGCTGGATCACCCCTGGTTTTGAGCCTTGTTTTAGGCACATCCAGGAGCTATGAATTGGAGGACCTCTGTGCCCTGGGTGGAGCATGCACATGCAACAGTTCACCGAAACAGCTTGGTGCCAATCCTTGTACTGTTTTAAAAGCCGGAAGGAAAGTTTGACTGGGGCCGTCTCAAAAGAATAATCTCCCAGGTGGACAGAGAAGTTCCTATCTGTCAGGTATGACTGAGACCACTTGAGTGCTGTGTTGTTGATCCCTACACGGTTCTCTAAAGGTGATAGAAGGATTGTGTGGTCAATGGTGGCCAAAGCAGCTGATCTACAAGTACTAGAATGGCCCTGAGTCGACAGTTAATATCAGATCGTTAAACATTCTTAACCCATTGATACCTGATGCTGCGCGATTCAACATTGTATCTCCTGCCGAATGCTGTCTTGAGCAGTATTGTCGTGGGGAGGGAGGGAGCATGTTTTAATAAAACCTGTGACCCTTACCTTTTAAAATGTCTTTTATTTCATGTTTCTATGTGCTACACAGGCTTAGATATTAAGGTTTTGGTAGACGTTGACAATTGGTTGGATTTTTTTCAGAAAACCCTCAGGAGAGCAGTTTCAGCGCTATGGTGAGGTTAGACTCAGATAGACAGGAAATGTTTTCTGCATTCCAAATCGCATACTCTTTCTTTTTCTACGTACTCCATCTGACCATAACAATAATCTAGTTAGGATGCAGTAGGCATACACTTGGGACATACTTTTACTTATTTATTTCATCATAACATTACACCTTGATCTTGCCTCTTGCTTTTAAATCCGTCTCATCCCTGTTTGTTTTCATATCAAGGCGCCGTCGATGTCTGCAAAAGACTTGGGGCGGAGGTTCACCTTCCAGCATGTCAACTAACCCTAAACATGCAGCCAGATCCACTATGGAATGGTTTAGATCAGGGATTCCCAAAGTGTGGTGGTGTGTAATGGCGGTCTGATCATTACGCAATCCATATTGGTCCGAGTATAAGAGGGTTTTATTTTCGCGGAAATAGGTCGTAAAAAGTCGGGTCGTGTTTTCCATGTTGTGTTTATTTTCTTTTTTTAATCGGGTGGAACACTGGCTGTGCTCTCGGAAGCGGCCGGGGCGTTTGTGCGCTTGGAGAGAGAACGCTTTGTGTGGACAGAAAAAAGAGGCACGGGACATCGTCGAAGCCGATTCAAAGCCTCAAATCATTGTGTTGCCAGTCAACGTGTCAGAGACAGGAATCGGCAGAGCAATCGACTGTGGCTTTTTAGCTGCTGCAGTTGTGCTGAGGAGAGATTGCCAACTGCGCTGTGCTTTTACGCACCAGCACTGCTGCTGTAATGTTCAGATTTCCTCATTTGCCTCAAAGCCCTAATGATTTTAAGAATGAGACGCTTTATTTAAACGCTGTCCATGTGATGGTGGTGATTGTCACTTTGTGAGCTGTAAACTGAAACCAACAGAGATCTCGGAGGGCTTCCCCTCGACAACGTTAACGTGCCCCGGTTATCATTTCAGCCTTAAACCACGGCGTTGATAGCTTTCGTTTCAGCACTAGGCTATGTGATTAACTATGAGCATTAAATAAATGCTGCGTCTCAGATGCCGAGGACAGCAGCGAGGATGACCCGCTATGCACCGAACCAGAGTATAGGAGAGATGACAGCGAGAGCGATCACAGCGGGGCAGAGGAAGTTGCGTTTGAAGAATAGTCTGTAGTGAACACATCAGAGTTCGGTCTATTTGCACTATCCTACTGTTTATTTGCAATGAAGAAAAGTGTTTTTTTCAATGCGTTTTTATTTTCGTACATTATTTAAATAAATAAAATGTATTGAGTTGAGTTTTGATAAACGGGGGGGTTCGTCTTATAATCGGGGTTGTCTTATACTCGGACCAATACGGTACAGTATTTTTTCTCCACACAATAAAGACGTGTAAATAAACATTTCCTTTGTAAAATTTAGAATCAAAAACTTGAATTTTAATTAATAAATAAATGGAGGCTATTCAAAATGAAGCAAAGTTATCTTCTTCTACGCATATGCGCACCTAGTTTGTGGCCTCTACATTTATTCTCGCAATTTATTTAAAATTACTGGCGTTCTAATTTTATTTCCATAACCTGTGTTATGATGAGGGGTTGTGTTTGCTCCACAGTCATTTAAACTTGCTGCAATTGCTGCTCAACGTGACTCAAAATATTAGGCTATAATATTTTCCCAATTTTATCTGGTTTCTGCCCCTTGTTGTGATCGTGATTATTTTATTATGTGTGTTCATTTGAGCATGATTGAACATGACACCTTTAATATGGCTATAAAAAAGCTTGTTGCATTTTTTTTTTAATGTGTGGGGGTGCGTCATCCTGATTGGGACATAGAAGGGGGTGCGCGGCTAAAAAAGTTTGGGAACCGCTGGTTTAGATCAAAGCATATTCATTTGTTAGAATGGCCTATGTCAAAGTACACCTAAATACAATTGAGAATCTCTGGAAAGGTTTGAAAATTGCTGTTCAAAGACGCTCTCCATCCAATCTGACTGAGCTTGAGCTATTTTGCTAAGAAGCATGGGCAAAAATCAGTAGTCAGTCTGAAGATGTGCAAAGCTGGTAGAGACATACCCCAATAGACTTGCAGCTGTAAATACACCGAAAGGTGGTTCTACACAGTATGGACTCAGGGGGGCTGAATACTTTTGCATGCCAAACTTTTCAGTTTTTTATTTATAATATATATTTTTCTAAACCATGTCTCATTTTCATTTCATTTCACAATCATGCACCACTTTGTGTTGGTCTATCACCTTAAATCCCAATCATTTTCAGTTATGGCTGTAACGTGGCAAAATGTGGAAAATTTCAAGGGGTATGAATACTTTTGCAAGCCACTGTATATAGAGAGATTTTTTTTTCTTTTTATTAATGCAAACCATTTTAATAATTCTAACTGAGAAACGCTTTGCAGCTGCTTTGTTTTGTTCTGCAGGACAAACACAACAAATCCCACTAGGTACCTAAAAAAAATGTATAACAAAACAACACAGTATTCATTGGAAGAAAATCAATGCTCAAAATAAAGGCTTACATGAGGTGTGTGTGTGTGTGTGTGTTATTGACAAACATAGTTCAATTGTGTGCTTGACGCAGTGTTTTGTTCATGTGCATGTGCTACGTGCTCTAATAATATCCACTACCTATTTCCTCCTCTGCTCTCTGATGCATTTGTGCAGCTCAACATCCCATAACGGCAGCCTAGTCCCATGTCTCCTTCCAGTAGCATAGCAGCCTTTAAACAGGGGTTACCGTGGAGACCACAGCGGTGCCACTGGCAGCAACAGCAGCAGCCACTCGCTTGTTCCAGCTGACATTCAGACAAGCCCCTCTAGCACACACACACACACACACACACACACACTGACGAGTACACAACTACACACTAGTCCCAACTCCCCACATGAGCGCTTTATACACACTTCCTTGAATACACGCAGGTTGAGGACACATGCCCATACAGCCAGATCAATGACACCGTCAAACCACATCTTGCATTATTAATAATGTGGCTGCAGTGTTTGAACACAGTACACCCACAGCAAGAGACACACAATGGTTCCCAACAGACCGATTCACGTGGATCTTTTTCCCAGTAAAAACACATTGTTATTTACATCGCAAAAATCTAAATTTCCCAAGCAATTATTCTTTGTGTCAAATTTCATCTAGTTGTCACTTCAATGTTACATGTGGGCTTTTTTTAAAACCAAGCAATGGAGAAAGAGTATGGCATCCCTGTCAACAGCAACCTTCTGTGGACGCATATCCAATTGGATGCAACATTCATATTTTATGCTGCTCAGTGTCAAACTCAATGCATCTTATTGTTGGTCAAGAACATTGAATAACTAGAACTGCAAGCAGTTGTGAACGGGGGCCAAGCCTCCCACGCGACTCGGGATCGGGCGTCGTTGTCCGCTGCGCCGGCCCCTCGCTTCACGGAATCAGGGGATGTAAAGTTTTTGAATGTGGGATGTTCGGTGTGGGAGTTATAGCCCCAAACGAGTTTTCTTTGCTTTTTGTGGTTTTGGTGCCCCCTATGGATGACATTCACAAAACTGTGTGAGATAGAAAGATGCAGCGCAATGTTCCGAACAAGTGGATGTCAAGTTTTTGAATGTGTGATGTTTGGTGTGGGAGTTATAGCCCCACACGCGTTTTCTTTGCTTTTTGTGGTTTTGGCGCCCCCTATGGATGACATCCGCAAAACTATGTTAGATGGAAAGATGCAGCTCAATGTACCGAACAAGTGGATGTCAAGTTTTTGAATGTGGGATGTTCGGTTTGGGAGTTATAGACCAAAAGGCAAAGAAATTGCAGAGAAAGATGCTCAAGTGGATAAGGAGATGTATACTTTTTGTGTTTTTGGCGCCCCCTTTTGGCAAAATTTTTCAGTTTTTTTGAGTATGTTCATTAGGACAGTACGACCATATTTCTAAAATATTGTCTTGATACGATGTATAGTTTTGGATTTATGATCACTTACGTACAAGGTATTACAAGAAAGCTAATCAGCGAATCTTTAAAGCGCTACCGTTTTGTCTTCCGATGGTCGTGGAAAAATTATTTGACCAACTTTTGCTCGTGGGAGTCGGTAAAGTATAATGCTTTTGGTTTGGTCCAAATCGGGCGAAAACTGTAGGAGGAGTATGTTTTGGTGACTGACACAGTCTTTGCGACGTAGCGAAAAATGTATATATACGCAAATGGGCGTGGCCTATCTCAAAAGATTCAGCTGAGTTGTGGGCATCTGTGGATATAAAGTTTTTGACTGTCGGACTTTCGGTGTGGAAGTTATACATGTTTTCCTTTTTTTGTAGCGCCACCTAGTGGCCGGCATGTCTGATTTTTTTTTGTCTGCGTACCAGGCACGGACCTGAATCTAGTCATGCAAGTGGCATGTCCCAACCCTTTACGGTTTGGGCTGCAGCACCACTTTTACGTAAGGAAAAATAATAATCCCTACAAGAACAATAGGGTTCCCTGCCCCGCAGGGCTATGGAACCGCGTTGCTCTGCAAAACGCGGTCCCAGGCCCTTCTCGGGCTTGGCCCCCTAATAATAATCCCAGCAAAAACAATAGGGTTCCCTGCCCAGCAGGGCTATGGAACCGCGTTGCTCTGCAAAACGCGGTCCCAGGCCCTACTCAGGCTTGGTCCCCTAACTAGAAATGCAATTTATACAGGTATATCCCATTGAGACCGAAGACTCTTTTGCAAGGGAGACCTGTTCCCATTCCCACGTTACCATTCACACACACATTCATAGCAGACTAACTATCGACATTCACACGAGGCAAGGTGGGTGAAGTGTCTTGCCCAAGGACACAACAACCATGACACAGGTGGCAGGGCGGGGATCGAACCTCCTTTGATCATCAGCCGACCCGCTCTACCAACTGAGCCACAGTCGCCCCCATGTGATTCGTGTCAGGTTGCTCTATAGCAGTGTGAAACAAGAAATTAAGACCAGAAAAGTAGTATAATAGGTCCTGGCGGAATGGAATAATAATAATAAATAATTTTTTGAAGGCTGTAGGATATCAGCCAATCAACTTCAAAGGTTGCTATTATCACTTATATAGCACTTTTTCCTGGTTTTTCACGGACTCAAATCGCTTTACATTGTGTTGTGCACGTTCACCTAATCACACAAATAATAATTAGGGGGCCAAGCCCGAGAAGGGCCTGGGACCGCGTTTTGCAGAGCAACGCGGTTCCGTAGCTCTGCTGGGCAGGGAACCCTATTGTTTTTGCTGGGACTTTTATTATTAGGGGGCCAAGCCCGAGTAGGGCCTGGGACCGCGTTTTGCAGAGCAACGCGGTTCCCAAGCCCTATACCAATAATTCATTAATGTTATTATTAGTCTACTCGCTTGATTTCTTTTTAAATAGTCTACTGAGACACTTGTGGAGTTTTGTAATTTGAGGACAATAAATTATCCTTTACCTGAAGTTGTCTGCGTTTGGGTCCTGCCTGCCTGCCACCCGCTAACCTTAAATTAACACTGCCTTTCCTGTATTAGTCCAGTTAACTATGTAAGTTTTTTTTGGAATTAGACCATACATTTTCGAAATTGTCAAAGAACAACAAATCAGAAAATGCATGATTTACCGGATACCAGTAGCTGCCTGTATCTGCTTCAAGATACTGGTAACTTACGTAACGTGCTGTGAACGGATCAGGCCCAGCCTACATCCAGGACATGGTCAAACCTCACAGCCCAGCTCGTCCACTCCGCTCTGCATCTGCCAATCTTTCTTGCTGCCCTCTCACAGCAAGGGTCAACCAGTCACTCAACTAAATCACAACTGTTTGCTGTTTTGGCTCCAAAATGGTGGAACAAGCTCCCTTATTTTCATCAGAACAGATGAAAGCCTACAAATCTTCCATCGCAGGCTTAAAACTATTCTCAGACCGCACTTGGACTAGGAAGATGATACTTAAAATCACACTCAAATTTTAAAAAGATTGTTTCTAATCCCCGTCTGAGTTACTCCAAAAACTGCAGGCATACAAAGGCCTCTGAGCTGCCCTGGGGAAGATTCCCACCATTTGAAAGAACTGGTTTTATTGTGATGTCATTTCACATTAAATGCTTTACTCTGGGATCATAGTCATGTCAAATTAATGCCAGCCATTCTCAAGAAGGGATATGATGTTTTTCCCCCCACATCATACTACTGATATTTTCTCTTCAGATTCAACACAAAAGCTGCAGTTATATCTGGACGGCTTTTTGAATATTGAATTTCAAAGCACAGCTGTCTCCTACTGCAAGACTTAAATCAATGGTGTTTTAGTGTTCACGTGTGTTTCCTTGCTCTCGAATAACGCTCCTAATTCAGCTCTAGGGAAAGTGTTTTATCTTTGGTGACCGGTCAATTGTTGTCTGTACTTTAATGTTCTGCCAATTGTGATTGTGTTAGATCCATGATGAATTTAATGGATGGAGGAATGTTAAAAGAGACGATCCATGTGTGATAAAAACAATAGCTGTGTTCATTTATACATTCCTCGCTTATGTAAGACAAGTTCATAGTGAAAATAGATGAGAGAATTAAACAAATGTCATGTTTTTATAGAGTGTGAGGTTGAAGATTAATTTATAGAAGAAATAATTTGACTGATATAAGTGGTGAAGCCTAAAATATACACATATGTTCTCTGGTTGTCACTGTGCTGAACTCAAGTGTAAAAGCAAACTAGTAAGAGCAAATGTTGCTTATATTATGATCATCTTTGTGCTATTGCCATGAACGACAGATCAGCAGTTTTTCCATCGTCTATAAACTACCTGGCACTGATTGGACATACTATTTTTTCTGAAAGATAGTATATAGAAATGACAACTCTCAAATGTGCATATTTCTTCAATCAACATTACAAGCATTTGCTTATTGCTTCAGGCAATCCCTACCACTTAGTACTACCCAAGTGAAAAAAATAGTGTATTTGTTTATACTAAAAGTATATTTTATGTGTATGAAGTAGGGGAGGGTGGGGTGAGATGTGCCACTTTTTACTCAAAGTGACTTTAAAGTGAGGCCTTGACAGTAAAGTCTCAAACTCTAATATGTACATATATGTCAGGGTGTTGTGCATCCCCGGCAACAATAACTTTGGATCTGAAATAAACTGTTTAAGAAATATAGCTTTCAGAAAAAAAGTTGTCTTGTGGCACAACTTGCCCCCGGTGTGGTGTAAGTTGTGCCACAAGAGAGAAAACTATGGGGTAAATTGTGCCATTGATATATATCTCATAAACTGTAATGCAAGACAAATCCATTAGACAATCACTTATTTAAGGTGTATTTAAAGTAAATATTTTACAAAGATTGACGGACAATTTTCTTAAACAAGGCCTAGCAGACCTAATGGTTTTACCTGCAAAGCTCACAATGACAAAGTCACCATGGTCCGTGTATAAAGTGTTATTTTGTTTTAAGGGCTGAGTCCAAAGTGACAGAAAGGAATATACCGTTCGTAATTTAGTTTTTCGTTTTTTGGATCGCTGATAACATGATTCACCATAGAAACAGAAGAAACAAATGCTTGATCCTAAAACACTCCTGTTAATAAAACAAAGAATGATATATGTCTATACAACTAGGTGTATTAATCTGAATGTAGAGCATGTTCACGATGTGTAAGGTGGCTGCCTTTATGAATGACAAGAGGGCTGAGAACTACTGATCAGATAAATTATCGATCAAACGTAAAATCATCAGGAAATGTTAAAAACATCCCGATGGAGATTTCTATGGAGTGATTTTGCTTCAAACTGTACAGGGACGCGTTGTGACAGACAGTGTCTCTTTCTGCAGCGTAAAGTGAAAACAAACTCAGAGTAGGTCTAACATCTATCCAGCAGGTTATAGTCACGGCGTATGTTGCGGCTTTGGCGAGGTGTTCACCCCTGTTGCTATGGACGCTATGAAAGCTAAACGTGACGTTTAAAAAATAAAATCAGGTAAAAATCATATTCACATGAAAAAATGAACAATGTTCCAACCTTTTATTATATGTCCAACCACGCATTTTATTTAGGGGTTGATTATAGCCTATTTAGGCTTATTATGTGCTGCTTTCTGAGTTCCCTACTTTCTTATTGCAAGCATTGATCACAATCTGAAGATAAATGTATCAGTTTTCGATCCTTTTATAAAGGTTACTTTTACGCTGGAAATACAGAAGTAGGAAGCTCAGTGGTACAACTGACGGAGCGCTGCAACCAATCAGGAGAAGTCCGCCCACAGATGGAAAAGCCAATGAGGCTCGTTTATTTTACTGTCAGAATTGAATGTAGGAAATAAAAGCTCTCCATTCTTCCGTTTCCTTTCTGTCACTTTGGACTCAGCTCTTAATACAAAGTAACAAAACCCTCCGTTCACCCATTTCCTTGTTCTGTCATATTCGTTTTTTGTTTTGTACCAATAAACAAGAAAGGAACATTCGGATGGAATTTTCTTTTCTTCATTCCAGCTGGAAAACGGTAAAACGAAATTACGAGTGGTATATTCCTTTCTGTCACTTTGGACTCAGCCCTTAATACAAAATAACACTTTATACACGGACCCACCATCTTCATCTTTCTGGCCATCTGAACTTTTGTCAGTGGTGTCGTTAAGTGGAATTTAGATGTCTGTCTCTTCTGAGCTACTGTAGACAATCACTTTATTTTGGTGACTAGCGTATACAGCCATGCCAATGGCACAACTCTCAGAAATATACTTTGCACTAGCTGCTCCGCCCCTTGTAGAACCAACTGCCACCTGGCATATGCAATTCCCCCTCCATGTTTGCCTTTAAATCAAGGCTCAAAACTGTACACCCTGGTTTTTCCTCCCCATTAACTATCTAACCTCTGCACTACTATCTTTGTTTATATGTGGATGTCTGGGCTTTGTCTTTTATTTTTGTTATTGTTATTTTACCTTAATTTTTACCTACTGAATGCACTATGTACAGCACTTTGGACAGTGCAAACTGTTATACATGTGCTTTTATAAATACATTGTACTTACTTACTTACTTACTTACTTATAACTCACCCCAGGCCCTCTGGCACAAATCACCCCAACCCCAGAATTGTGGATAATAAGCATGATGCAGCAGTTTAGGGTTGACATTGTGCTAACTATATAGACACAAAGTGTAGCATACCAAAGCACTAAAACATGTGTGAAATGTTTTCAAACGTGTCTATACGTGTTCAGACACAATAAAAAAAAAACGTGATCATGGAAATTTTACTTTGAAAGGCAAACAACTGTTTTTGAGCTTAAATGTGCTTATATCTTATTCCATGAGCATCCCTTCTTTACAGGATGCGTCAATTGGATGGCTCTTCTTAAATATGTGGTCACATTTCCAATTTCGTCTATGGTTTTCTAGAAACAAGGGGTGGCACAACTTCCCCACTGGCACAACTCACCACACTCTCACCTATATAAAAAGTGTGTCCAAGTATATCAACCCCCTATGTACTTTTTTTAATAGTATACTTTATTTAATAATTCTTTGCCCACTCCTATGTTGTTAGGGAATTAAGCTCTCCACCGACTAGAGGTTGCGCAGAAACTCTAGTTCAACTATAAAAGCTGAGTTCCCAGTCCTAGCTTGCAATGCAGCATAATGAGACTGTCCACATAAAAAATATAACAGTTTAGTTTTTGTTTTTTTATCGTTTGAGTTGCTATTTTCTTTCAAATAAAATATGAGTGTACTGATTTCATTGTGGTTCATTATAGACGAAAAAACATAAGCAATTGTAAATTTGAATCTCATGATTAGGAAATAAATGACCTTTAAGTGACAGTCCTTACTGGATCGTGACAACATGTTTTGGCAAAGCGCCACGGATGGGACGCTAGTCCCCTTTTGCTCCAAGCCCACTTTGAGGGCTTGGAGCAAAAGGGGCGGAAGTGACATTTTCAGAATTTTACAGGAGAGAAAAAAAACTAAATTTGTATTGATCGTAATTGTTTAATAAAAAAATGCATATGGAACTGGGCTTTATTTGTAGTATAAATGTTGGTCTTCTCTGCATTCCCTCCATATTGTCAGCTCTTTAGCCTATTTATGATGCACTTGCGCCAAGCTCAGTGCACTTACACTTATTTTGCTCCAAACTCAATTCATGGTTTTCACTTGCGCCTTGTAATGTTTTCAACCTGTATTTCTTTCAAAGGTTTTTTTATTCAATAAAATATTTGCAATGCAATTACAGTAAAATTATTACGTTTTTTCCCCTTTTTTCTTCCCCCGAACACACCCTGCCCATATCCCACCCCCACACCCAACCACAAACAATCCTGCATCACAAAATCTTCAGCCTTTATTTCAAAAAGTAAAATGTATAGTGATGTGATTCTTTAACCATTTGATAAAACTTACCAAGACCTTTAAAATGATATATAAAAGTCATTTTCGCCAAATATGTCACTTACGCCCCTTTTGCTCCAAGCCCTCCACTGGTTTCATTTTTTCTATCTTTTGAAAGCAAAACATTTATTTTTCACCTGAGCCACGTATCTCAGGCGACTCAACGTTTCCACCTCCGTTATTCATATTTTGATTCTCCCATTTTTTTCAGGCAGGGAGAAGATTAGTCACCAGCAGCCCCACAGGAGGTAAGTCACTGTTTTATATCATCTTGCATGAAAGAGTTTTTTTTTTAATCCAAATACAAGCTGTGGGCCAGTGTCTGTTTGCTCTCTGTCTGCTGTAGTTTCACTTCATTCATGCTTGTCCAACACTGGAACAGATCCCCTATTTGTAACTAATTCCCATTGTCAGCCCATTTCTTTTTTCCTTTTATCTACCTCCCTCCCTATCTCCATCCTGTATTTCCACTTTCTCTTGTAAGCCTTTAATGGTGATTACTACCAGTTCCATTCTGAATGTGTCCCTGGGTCTCCTCTCTGTATACTGAGAGTACACAGTGCCGTCACTGAACTCAATCCTGCACTGTTAACTATTGAGCTATTGATTCACCTCAGATGAATGGTTGGAATACAGTATGGGAACACGGTATGGGGACATGGTGTGTGTGTGTGTGTGTGTGTGTGTGTGTGTGTGTGTCATATGACGTAATGCATCCCATAGCCCCTTACCATGACCCTAACCATCACAACTAAACCCCCTAACCCCAACCCTTAAGAGTAACCCTGACCAAAACCAAATTCTAACCTTCACCTTCAAACCAAGTCTCAATCCTCACACAGCCTTTTAAAGCAGTACGGACTGAGAAGAATATAAAAAATTGTTTGATGAAATGTCATCACTTCTAAGGTCTAAAACATAAATTAATCCTCACATAAATAGATGTACCAGTACACACACCCTCTCTCACACAGACATGCATAGACATGCATACACACACACACACACACACACACACACACACACACACACACACACACACACACACACACACACACACACACACACACACACACACACACACACACACACACACACACACACACAGGACACAGTGTATGCACCCTCTTAGATCCCCATCGAGGAGCCAGAACAAAGGTTTCCAGTACAAAAGGGCCTTGAGCCCCCTTTGAATACACCAACACTTGCTCAGATGCACTGGTTCAGCACTTTGGCTGCATTGTGTAGCCACATGTACAGTGGTTTTTAAGTCTTCCTGAATCACCCTGTGCTTTTTGTCCATTACCTTCCTCTTGCAGACACTTGTCACACTTCCAAAAAATAACAAAGCACAAACATTAATCTACTAAAAAAAAGAAAATGGAGGAGGCAAAAACCATTTCATAAAATAGGTTGAATAGGTTTTGCTTTACTATCAAGGGCAGACTGTCACACAGTACTTATACTTAAGTGTTGCGTGTACAACAATATGGAGATAATGTACAGAGTCATTATATTTCATTTCTAGAGACTACATTTTAGAGAAAACGATTGTTTAAAAAAAATATATAAATTACTTTTATTTAGCAGTTATTCCGTAAATTAAGGTTTTACAGATTTAACATAGAAACCTATGGAGGTAACTTTATTCTCAGAATTAAAAGGAAAAAAGTCAAACTATTCTGCTCTCGCTCTCGGTTAGTTTAGCTTAGCAGATAGAAAAGAGACTGTCAGTATCATACAGAGGATCAATTCACCAGTTGCTTTCAATCAATTGGGAAATTGTCCATAATTCATTTTAATAGCAGAAGTCTCTACACAAATTTTTCGCATATTAAGGAATACTTACAGAAATTCTCCAACCCATTCAACATCATTGCAGTGTCAGAAACATGGATTAAGGATGGCAAATGCATGGACTTTGATCTTAAGGGGTATAAACTGGTTTGTGTCAACAGAATTAACAAGAGAGGGGGAGGAGTGGCCCTTTTCGTTGATGAAAATATAAGGTTTGAAATCGTAAATAACATGTGTGCTGCAATTGATAATCTAATGGAATGTGTGACTATTGAAATTCAAACGAATGAGAAATGTTTAATTATCAGCTGTGTGTACAGAACACCCGATTCAAAAGTGGAAGACTTTATAGAATATGTGGGAGAATTATTTTCTAAGGTTAACCAAAAGAAGATATTTATCTGTGGGGATACTAACATTGATTTACTTAAAATTACTCCTCTGACTGAGGAATTTTTAAATACACTGAACGTGATGGGCCTACAGCCCTTAATTACAAGGCCAAGCAGGATTACAATAAATAGTGCTACATTAATAGACAACATATTTACGAATGTTATGGGGGATGTAACAGATAGTGGACTATTGATAAACGACATAAGTGACCATTTACCTGTATTTGCTATATACGATTGGAAACAAAAGTTGCAAGTTAGACCAAACAAAGATGTATATGTTAGGTTGGAGACTGAGGAGAGGATAGAGGCATTGAAAAATGATTTATTGTCGCAAAATTGGGACTGTGTTTACAAGGAGAAGGATGTTAATGTAAGTTTTGGATTATTCTTGGAGGTATTTCAAAGGCTGTATGAGAAAAATTGTCCACTAAAAAAAAGGGCCTTTAAGCAAAGACAGAATAAACAGTGGCTAACTAAATCCTTGAAAAATGCTTGTAAAAAAAAAAATACATTGTACAAACGATTCATAACAGCAAGGACACCACAGGCTGAGTTAAAATACAAAACCTATCGTAACAAACTAAATATCATTCTCAGAGACTGTAAAAAAAAATATTTTTGCAAGCTTTTAGAAACAAATGCAAATTACCCTAAAAAACTGTGGGATGTAGTGAACACAGTATTGAGAAATGACAGCAAAATACATAATTATCCTGAGTATTTCCATGAAAATAACGTTAAGTTGGAAAACATGAATACCGTGGCGAATAAACTAAACAATTTTTTTGTTATGGTTGGTCCGAATTTGGCCATGGGTATCCGCGACAGGTGTATGGGGGAGTCTTGGGAACAGGAAGACTATATTCAACAATCCATGTTTCTAAAGCCAGTCAAGGCCACGGAGATTAGTGAGATTTTACTGGGAATGCAACCGAAGGCATCAAGAGACTCACTGGGGCTTAACATGAAAATAATAAAAGCTGTGCAAGAAAGTATTCTTCAACCTTTAACACATATTTGTAACTTATCTTTTCAAACAGGAATTTTTCCTTGTAGTTTGAAAATAGCTAAGGTTATACCAATACATAAGAATGGAGATGAACACTCATTTACAAATTATAGACCAGTCTCAATTTTGCCTCAATTTTCTAAAATTTTGGAAAAGCTATTTAACAACAGATTAGATGATTTCATTAATAAACATCAAATTCTTTATAATAGCCAATTTGGCTTTAGAAAGAATCATTCCACGGCGCTGGCCTTGGCTGAATCGGTTGAAATCATTAGTAATGCTATAGATCACAAATCATACTGTATAGGAATTTTTATAGACCTTAAAAAAGCTTTTGACACTATAAATCACAAGATCCTTATCAATAAGCTGGAGAATTATGGCATTAGAGGTATAGCACGGGACTGGGTCAGAAGTTATTTACAGGACAGGAAACAATATGTGAAATTAGGGGAGATCACATCGACTTGCTTGGATATTGTTTGTGGGGTCCCTCAAGGGTCAATTTTAGGGCCGAAATTATTCCTGCTTTACATAAATGATATTTGGAAAGTTTCGAAGGTCTTAAAGTTAATTTTATTCGCTGATGACACAAACATCTTCTATTCGGGGCATGATCTGAGTAATATGGTTGAGACTGTAAACATTGAATTGACTAAGTTACATGGGTGGTTAAACCGAAATAAGTTATCATTAAATTTGGAAAAAACTAAATTCATGTTGTTTGGTAGGAGAGCAGCAGATGTCGCTGTGAAAATCCAGGTAAATGGGATAGATATTGAAAGGGTCAAGCAACACAAAGTACTAGGGGTAATAATGGATGACAAGTTAAGTTGGAAACCACAAGTTAGCCATCTTAGGGGCAAAATAGCCAGGAGTATTTCTATACTTTGGAAAGCACAACATTGTTTCAATCAAAAGGCCTTACTTGTATTATACTGGTCTTTAGTTTCCCCACATCTGCATTACTGTGTTGAGGTGTGGGGAAACACTTACAAAGGTACATTGTACCCATTGGAGATCCTTCAAAAAAGGGCAATACGAATAATATATCAAGCAACTTACAGGGCACACACTAATAACTTCTTTATCGATGGTAGAATTCTCAAATTACGGGACATAGTAAGTTACCACACCGCACAAATGATGTACAAGGCTTCAAAAAAAAGCCTTCCTGTCAGTTTACAAGCAATGTTTGAAGACAGAGGAGTCTCGCATGATTTAAGAAGAAACAGAAAATTCATAGAGAAAAACATACGGACCACACTTAAGTCATTTTCGATTTCTGTAAAGGGTATTAAATTATGGAATGAACTTGATGAAGATATCACAGGGAGTTGCAGTTTGCGAAATTTCAAAATAATGTATGTCTCTAAAATTATGGAAAATTATAGACTCCTCCTCCTATAGAATCCTTGTGTATTTTCTTCCTTTTATTTTTATTTTTATTTTTTATTTTTCTCTTATTTTTTACTTTTCATTATTTTCTTTTTTTCCTGTTTTCTTTTCTTTTCTGTGATCAGTAAATGTGAATCTGATTTTGAATCTGATGAAAGTGGGGGCGGGACTCGATAAGCCTTAGGCTTCTTCCGTCACCCTTCGGGCAATACTAATTAAGATTTATGATGTGAAAGAGATAATTGTGTATTGTGTGAAATTGTCCGAAAGAAATAAATAAATAAATAAATAAATAAAGATAGCCAACAAGAAGTTCAGGTTCTGTCTTGGCCAGGGACAGATTACTTTGTTCATCGATGACAGCGTATGCTTTTATGGCTCTCTCTCTCTTTGACCTGCAGGGTAGACTCTGACCAAACATATTTTAGAGCAGCATCGCGAGCCAAAATGTGTCCCCGCATTCTGTGCATTTTGACATCACCTCTGGAGTCTCGTCATGTTGTTGCTCCCCGCCTTGATCTTCAGTAAAAGCGGAGCTCGCTGGATTCCATGGAGCTGGCCCTGGATGAAGTGCAGATGGGTGTCTGTTGCTGTTGCACTCATTGCACAGCTTTGCTTTGCTTTGCCACAGTCTTTGGCAAAGTCACTGGTTGCGGTGCAACACTTAAAACAGATTTGTTTCTGTTTAAGGTAAGCCCTTCTTTCATCCAAGGTTTGGTTGCGGAAGCCACAACATTTCCTTAATGGGGATAGGGATTATTATGTTTGGGACACAGTTTATCTGGATCTTCAATCGTTCTGTCCTGGTCACTTTGCTTATATTCACATCCATGTGAAACTTCGGTCTTCCTGGTGAACACAGATGGTTTGATTGACTTCACAGGTGTATCTGTCCTGATTGACGCAGCCATGGTGAGTTCTGCAAAGCTGGGGTCATTTCGTGTCTTGGCTTGGTCTTGGATGAAATTCACAAATACGCTGAAGGGAGGATATTGAACCCTGTAGTTTTCTTTATATCTTGAACCTGTCATGATCCTGCCTGGGCCTCCTTGTCTCTGTTTTGTTTTTTGTCGTTTGCTTGTCTGGCTTATTGCAGGTGTGTGGGGAGTCAGCTCAAGCACCCACAGCTGCCAGCAATCACCAATCAACCGCCTCTCATATACCCGGTCCGACCTTCCAGATACTGCCAGATTGTAGTTTCAGTTCACGCAGTCAGTAGCTCTACTTCTCATTACTTACCTGTTGCAGCTCCGCTTGCATTTTTTCCCCGTACTAATTTTTTGTTGTTCTCCTGCCACAGCTCTCCCGGTCTGACTCCCCACGGCTCCAACCTGCACCAGCGAGCACTTCCACCCCGGACTCTTCTACCCGCTTGCTCTGGATTCTTCTCACCCAAGTCCTGGACATTCTCCGTTGCTCTCTCCCTGGAACCCTCCCCAGGACAGTTGGATCCCCCCCCCAGGATCCCGACCCAACCCCCAGCTGATTCTTGTTCAATAAACCTTCTTAAACTAGTGCTGTCTCCGCACCTGTGTCCTCCCTGTCCGACCGTAACAGAACCAACTGAGATCCATTTTTCCATGAGGTTGTAGGGGAGCTTTTGAGCGATGGGGTTGACTCCGCGAGATGTGTTAAGGTAAGATAGCCCAGGTAAGAAACCGTCTTTCAATGCTGAATCCAGCTCTTGCAACAGGTCTCCTAGCTCCCGCAGCTTCTAGTTGTCCTTGTTTGTGATATTTGGAAATTCTTCTACTTTCTTCAACAGAGCGTTCTCTGTCATTTCAGTTGAGCCGTAGCTTTCCTCCAATCTCCGCCACACCATCTGAAGCCCCAAGCTGACATCATGCATATGGACTGAACGGATGGGTTTGGCCTGCTCTGCAGACTGTGGCCCGGGCTATTTGGTCAGTAGATCTCCTCTCGTGCGGAAAGGTTTAGGTCAATAGTGGAGTTGACAAAATAAGCTTTCCAGGCCCAGTAATTCCCAGGGGCCGGTTTCCCAAAGCCTTCGTAGAGTCTTCTTAACGCTACGTCATTCGTAACCCCTACGTAGAGTTCCTACTTAACGTTTCGCCTGTTTCCCGAAACGTTCTTTGCTACGAATCTCTTTCGTACGTCATACGTTGGTAAGGTTGGTCTGGAGCGCCCGCAGAGCCTTCTTAGCTCTACCGTAGGGATGTTTCAGCTCTCACTTGTGTCATTTAACTAATAAATCTGACTGTATTTCATATCAAACGGACACAGCGATGACTGTATTAAATGACAAACTGTTAAAAACGATGACTGTATAGCGTACATATCACATTTAAAGTAAGCTATATATTTTAGCAGAATACCATTCACTCTGATTCACAAAGTGTTCAAACTATATGAACAAGTACATAGTCATCTAACTGACTTGACAATCAGCATTAACTGATTGGATGCGATGTCCGTCAATATGAAAATACTTTATAAGGCCTACGTGATACACTATAACCTACAGTCAGATCGTTTTTATCAGTTTGATATTTAATAGTCATCGCTGTGTCCCTTTGATATGAAATACAGTCAGATGTGTAAATTTAATGACAAGTGAAGTCCCTACGATCGCTGTGGCATCGCCAGAGATAGGCTACTACAGACCCCCACATATCCTTCCGTAAGCACCATGCGTAAAACGGACACGAGTGACATCCCTGTTGCGCATGGAACTGCCACAAGTCATTCATGAAGAAAATAATTGCTGGAAACAATCTTAATCTCCTCCGCTGTTTCTATATTTTTCTATAGCCTAGGCTACCTTTTTTAAATCAGTATAGGCTATGGTAGTACGTTCGACCAAGGTTAACACTAGAACCATCGCACTGCGGAGCTGTCAGCTGAGCCGGCTGACAGCTCCGCAGAGCCGGCTCAGCTGACAGCAGAGTGCGTCGGATTCTCCGTCTCAAAACATGTAAACGTGTGAAAACATTAATGAATAATCAATTAAAGCTTACCTTAAAATAAGTGTGCCATGTTACTGTTTATTGTAATTAGGATTTTAGCTCATTTGGACGCTGTTTGGGCCGTCTGTTTTTATTGATATAGGCTATTGGCGATATTATATCTACTTTCAGTTTCCTTACTGACCCACCACGAAACGTGATTATTGTTCTTAAAGATACTTAGATTATAAAGCAAGAGGTGTTAAATAAATGTTTTGGCTTAGAAGGATTTCTAGTAATCTTTTATTCGCAAAGACTTGTCATGCAGCTTCGCATGAAATAAGCAGGAAATGGAAAATCGAACTCTGAGCAATCGATTTCAGCAGTGTACGTACGACGTAAGGAGTGTTTCTCCTAAGAGACCGTTCGGGAACCACGACTACAGAGGTAAACAACTTTGGTAAGTCATAACGTAGGAGTCTTCGTAGCTCGCTAAGAGATGACGTTATCGGGAAACCGGCCCCTGGTCTGTCGTCGAACTTGAGGAGTCCAGAGCTAACCACTTCTTTCCGTATCAGGTATTTGGCTAAGTCTGTCATGCCTGACTGACCATGTGGAGGCGCTGCAGCGTGCATGTAGTTAGGTTTGATTACAGTGGGTGTGAAGTGAGTCTGAAGAGGACTGCGTTCTTCTTTAGGGAACTTTGGAGGACTGAAATGGCTTTGCTGTGCATAGGCTGTGCTCACATGCTGGCGTTGTGCTGGTAATTCTTGGAATGAAGCGTAGGTGGCTTGCTCCAGTGTGTGAAAACCACGATTATCTGTATCACCGTTGTCCATTTTTGGCTGGCGCTCTGGTGTAGAGATGGGTTTCCGCTCCACGAGTTGGGGCTGTTCTTTACTGTGGTCCCGAGAATGTTGCTGCACGTATTCATCAGTGCGTTAAGATGAGGGATAAGGAGCCATATTTGTGACATTCTGTCTGAGTGGTTCTTCATCCTCATAATCTGCCTCTAGAACAGGGCTTTCAAGTTTCACCAAAAGTTTGGAGTGAGATTTTTTGGCCGAGGGACCCAAACAGATTGTTCTCGCAGTGAGAACGATCTGTAAAATAAATGACATTAAATGACATTATAAAGCAATTAAAGGTTGAACTCGGATTCAAACAGTACACCATTTAGCCTAGTTGATAATCCTACACTTAAGAATCTGATTTAAGTCTGACACTGATTTTTCTGAGCAGTTTTCACAAGTCAGTTGAAATGAGTAGGCCAAGAACAGACCGGTAGGCCTACTTGTAGGCTACATAATCTTCAATATTTATTGCGCATTGCAAGAGGTTTATCCTGCACTTCAAGTATTTTGTTCTATAAAACGTCAGACTATGAAGCATGAGACGATGAGAGGAGGAGTAAGGATTTATCCTATGTTTATTTCCTTCTTTAACATGCACAGCAGCATACAGATCCCAGGAAAAGAACAATAGCAATATTTGGCTCGTGATGACACACTAAACAGCTGTTGCAACCGGCGAATCGCGGCCGTTTAATAACGTGCATAATTTATAGAGATCGGGAAACTCCATGCACTTACTCACAAGGGTGATGCAAACAAACTCAGGGAGAGCACGTTTCAACCGTGGATTGATAGGTGGTTACTGCGGCAACGTGCACGCTCACACAACAGAGAGAGAAAGAAAAAGAAACTTCACTAAACAGGCGCTCCGGCTGACTGACGTGACGGCGCTAACTGACAGTTGTAATGTCATCCACACTGAATAAAACACATCTTAAAACACACCGGTCTCCTCACTAGCAGTTTGTGTAGTATGGAGCCAGGGGTGCGTTCGGATTACACAGTTTATTCAATAAATTCATAGTAACGCACCACATTTAACGTTCAGTAACGATAACGGCGCTGTAACGACGGAAAAGGTAATTAGTTAGATTACGCCGTTACTGAAAAAAGAACGGCGTAACCTAACACCGTCTTTTCAAACGGCGTTATTCCCAACACTGGTCTAATGACACGAGCGCAAGCGCAGAGCGAGGAGATGGCGATCACGGTTAAACGTTTAAATGTCCGCTGCCTGTCTAGTCGACACCAGAATTGCCCATTGGACTTGTACATACAATGTGTGAGAATTAACGTGTGTGTAGGCATATGTGTGGGCTAGTAAAAGAGGGAGAGAGATAAAAAGGTGAAAGCAGCATAAAGCAAAGCAAAAAGGTTTTCTTGACCGCTGCCTTAAGCCCCACAGTGTTTACTCACGTTCGTCAGCTGGTTTGTTTCTTTTTCCTCCCGTCAGCTGTTATAGTTCTGCCTTTACGCATGGCGGGTGGAGACGAACCCAAAACAACATACAGCGGAACTCAGTGGTGATAAGGAAACAATAGTCTACACTTAAACCTGCAGTGTGTAGAATTTTGGGTTTTATTTCCTAGCAGATTTTGTAGAAAGTAATTATAATATCCATAAGTACATTTAATTTAGTGCATAATAGCTGATTTTTTTTTATTTTTTTTTAAATTATTATTTTTTACCTCCCTTTAGAAAGGGTCTCATATTATATTTCTCCATACCTTGGACCAGGGCCTAGTGGCCGCCATGTTGAAAGCGTCATAGTTGGAATGTCATCAGGTGCATTGTTTAGAATTTCGAATTGTTCTTGTCCTTGAAGGCCACTGTAGCTTCTGTTATTATTCGAAAGGGGTGGGGTTACCCAGGGAGTGTTGCATTCTATAACTTTCTTGATGATGTCATATTACACACTGCACCTTAAAGCGGCTACGAGTAACATTTAAATATCTTTTAAACAGCCTCATGTTTCCTCTGATAATCATAAATTACCTTTAACAGCAAACGAGGCCATCAGTGCAAAGAAAGACGTTTTTAAATAGTTTCGGTTTACTCGTGCAAGCTCTATGGTCACATATCCGTATTGGTCGCAGATTTCAGTGTGGCGCAGCAACGTGAATTGAGAAGCCTATCCCTCCAGGTGAGGGAAGGGGAGCGGGAGCTTTGTTTGATACAGTTATTTGTCGTCATAAAGACTGATCACGGGGCTGAACCATCAAAGAAAAAAAAGAAAATGCAATGAAGAAAAGCTAAAAGGGAGAGTGATATAGGCTATGGGGGAAGAGGGCGTTGCCAAGCAACGTGTATACAATTTCACGAGAGCGAAACTAGACTGCAGTGTTTACTCCTAAATGAATGAGTGGTTGGTACTAACACAAAGTTTGCTTTGCTTCACCATCATCAGATAACCATTATCTGAAATAGTAATTATTTACAACAACATGAACACATTACCTCATCGTGATCCATACTAACTGCCGTCTCTCGTTCATTCGCTTTCTGTGAGGAGTCGGACACGTAATCTTTCAGCTCCGTGAGAGAGAGTAGTTAGGTGACACTGCTGCATCAACTCATTGCAATCAGGTGTGTGTGGCAGTGACTGGCATTAGTTCATGCAGTGTCAAAACCACTCTCACGGAGCCGAAAAGAGTCCTCCCACTTTCAACACACGGACATGCACTATATTGCTCCCTTCTCAGTTCACACTCACGCTCCTGGCACGAGCTAGAAAACAGCTTTGCGACAGCGGGCGCCGTAAAAATACTACCGCTTTTGTCCAAAGGGGACGCCAACGTGCCATGTTACTCGTAGTGGCTTTAAGTTTAACAATAAACTTCATAAAGACACACTTAAAATAATGATCTCTGCCCATACAAAAAAAAAGACTTGGATTACTTGAGGAGTGACCGATGTGCAAATGTGTCTGATGACGGGCCGTTATATTAATAATAAACAGCGCGCTGCACATTGAATTGAAAATGTTTTTAATAAATAATATTAAATAATAGTAAATAATAAAAAAGCAACAATAAAATAAATTAAACAAGTGGACAGTTACAATAAAGTAATATTTACACACAATGAAAACCACAAATGAAAATAAACTTACACTTGCTTTACCTGTTCGAAAAGGGGTGAGAAGAAAACTTATTCTCACCCCTTCTCCCTGATTTATATATCTATATTGGCTTCCTTATTAGTGATATAATAATAATTGAAAAATAATAATACATACTAATATATATTAGTTTTCAATATGATACAATTTGTTACCAATTGCATATTTATCTAATAATATCGTCGTATTTATTTATCTATAATATTGTAATATTGTCATATAATCTAATAATAATAATAATAATAATAATAATAATATCTAATTAAACATTCAATATTTTATAAATACTGTCAAATATATACAAATATACATTAACATATACACTATGTTAAACTTCATCCCTGTACCTTGTGAAAATCAATTCTTTGTATTTTATTTTAAACTGGTTAATGTTTGGACATTCCTTGATCTCCCCACTCAAACTGTTCCATAGTCTCACACCACATATTGAAATGCAAAACATTTTCCTGGTCGTACGGACGCTGTTTAGCCTGGCTCCGCCTGCCCGCCTACTTCCGGCCAAATTTCATTTTCCCTTCAGTAGTCAGTCTGGGTGTACAGCGCATTTCCCAGATTCTCCGGAGAATCTACGATCGTCCAATCAGCGAACAGAGCGAGTGGCTGAGAACGCTCCAGTTTCAGTTGAATGCTGCGTTCCTTTATACTCGGAAGAAGGAGATTTCCGACTTGGTAGTTCCGAGTTCTGACCTGTCTGTGTTCCAGTGCATCTGCTCGCGAAAGTATGGACGCCTAAAACCTTTCTCGTCCAAATAACTAAACGTTAGGCTCTAACAAGTTACTGTTGCCAGGTACCGGTAGATTCATAGACTACAATATGTAGTGAAGTCGGAAATTCCCGAGTTCCCTGTCCAACTGGAAGGCACCATCAAGAGCCGGCTCATGACACACGTGATGACCAAACGTGATGCGATTGGTTGGCTAATCCAGAGTGGCACTGGGCAGATCCAATAGTTTTAAACTTCGACAGACACCCGCCTCCAAGTGAGTTAACGTTTGCCAATTACAGCACTTCCAGACCTTCTGTACAAATGAAATGAAGTACGATGGTCTGGTTGGACCAGGCTGTTCACTTTGAAATTTAATTTTCCCCTTAAATTATAACCCCCCTCACGATCACTGAATAATGTTTGTATGTTTAAGGGTAATTTGTTGATTTTAGCCTTAAACATTTTCTGTGCAGTTTTAAATTCCACCAGATCTGTGAATTTTATTAATTTTGACCGTATGAATAATGGGTTAGTATGATCCAAATATCTCACATTGTGAATAATGCGGATTGCTTTTTTTTGGAGAATAGTAAGTGAATGTAATGACGTTTTGTACGTGTTGCCCCAGACTTCTGTACAGTAACTGAGGTATGGTAAGACTAGTGAACAGTAGAGAATACGGAGTGATTTTTGATCTAGAACCTGTTTTACTTCGTTTAATACATAAATGCTTCTTGATAGTTTTGATTGTACGTGTGTATTGTGTGATTTCCAACTGAATCTATCATCTATTATAACCCCAAGAAATGTATTTTCGTAAACTCTTTCAATTTCAACTCCATTTATATTGATATTTATTTGCGTGTTCATTCTATAGTTACCAAATAACATTATTTTTGTTTGGCTTAAGTTTAATGATAGTTTGTTTTTATCAAATCATGTTTTTATTTTGCTCATTTCCTTATTGATGATTTCTTCTAGTTGACATTAGAACAGCATGTACATAAAATATCTCGTATCGTTCCTGAGAGAGCATACATGATATTTTTTCTGCAAACAAATGGTTAATTTGCCAAAGTTGATAGTTGGTCTTATCTTTACAGAAGACTTCTTTGTATTTTTTATGTCAGTTGAATTTTGTTTCAAGTTGAATGCAAATGAGCACAGTTAATATTCCATAAGGCACAAGCTCTTTCTTGACTGTTTCAGTCTCTGCCATTATGTTCCCTAAAAACTAAAAACAATTTGACAATTTCCTAATCCTAAAGTAGGCTACTCTTTCTTATTTTAATAAGCTTAGGTCTCTCCCCAATTGTTAGTAATGTGTGTATTTGTTATATCTATCATGCACTTTTTTTTTCACTATATTTTTGTATTTTATTTTGTTTTTTTATGTTTGAACTAAGGATGGGGTGGGTGGGGGTTGTGATTGTTTGTTTGTTTGTTTGTTTGACATTTCCAAAAAATTTAAATAAAAATAATTTGTGTGTCTGTTACCGTGTAAACATGCCTGATTTGGTTACTTGTGCTTCCATGTCTATGCAGCAGAGAAATGGCGGGCCTCTTCCAGTGTTGGCACATGTGATCTTATACTTAGAAAATGATACTCTTGGATGGCATATAAGGACAGCAGCACCAGTGCTTTAATGTGCATAGCATCTTGTCTTTTTTTGTTGCACTTGATGATTTTTGGACCAAACAACACACTGACATTTCATTTGAAACGTTGACATCTTCAGACACTGCACGATGACTGAAGAAGATCTGTTGAATGTTCTCCCCCAGTTGAATTCAAAGTGTTAAGAGTATATCTCTGTACTCATGCCTAGAGGCGTAGACTTGAGAAAAGCAGACGGCTCCAATGCTGGCAGTCCCCCAGCCTGCTTTGGCAGCCTAACCATAGCACATCATCCATCCCTCAGCGTCTGCAGTTATTATTTTTTTTGCCTTTTTCATTTTTATTTGCCTCTGCTTGTGTGTATTCCATGGCCTCAGGGGCTTCTTTTAATTTAATGCAGATGTTGTCTTCTGGATATCCTTAAAGGTGCACTATGTAACTTTTGGGCGTGTCAGAAAAGTGAAATTTTTACGGAGATATATTGTCATAACTGAATAAATTAACTTATTTCATACCCCTTTCCCACTGGCCAAAAAACCAACCTACACCTGCGTTCATCCGGCTTTTTGTCCGATGGGAAGGGTTTTCGGAGGGAACACAAGTCCCGGATCAACGTGCTAATTCCTGACGTACCACGCCATGTGATTAGTAACATGACCTTTAATTATTAATAATAGCTGCTTCACCAGACACTTTATGGCTTCACTTTTGGTCGGTTTTTCGCTGCATATTCTCTCATCCAAGCTGTTCCCATCATGCACCACGTCATCAAATCCATCTATGGTTGTGATCCCTCTAGCAGTGGAATACGTATTACATATTGTGCGTTTAATTGTGGCTAAATGGGAGTTTTTAAGCTACCTAAATGAATTGATCTCAAGATTATGTAAAAGGCCCAACAAAGATGATATAGCTAAGTTAACCCCCCTTTGATGTTGTTTGTGATGCTACTTTATTTTCCAGTCAGCAGGAAATGCTACTTTTCCACACTTGTCCTTTTTGCTGGTTATGGCCATAGAAAATCTTTGAAAGGTGACCTTTTGAAAAAAAAATACAGCCAGAGCCCTCATTAAAGGAATGCATTGACATTCACACATTTAAGAGTGCAATGTCTCTCCACTGGTGTTAAAATGGCTTCGATGTTACATATAAAAAAATTAAGTGTGGATATTGTTGCATTTGTCATTGAAACCTTTGGGGCTCTACTAAACCACGTGCTATAGCTAGCTCATTATCTCACTGCTTCCAGTTCCCAATTGCTTGAAATGAGGAATGCTGACTGGAAATGGTTAGAAAACCCAGAGCTGAAGGACACATGATGAAACTTCCACAATATTATGACAAGGACTTGGCAAAGTTAAAATGACAAGGCAAAAAACTCCAAATGTCAAAATGTTCCTTAAAATATGTTTGAGTTAGTTTGAGAAGGGTGGCGGCTGGATGATGAGAAATGCTCATCATGCACAGTGTTTCAGACTTCCAAACACTCTCATCTCTCTCTCTCTCACTCCCTCTCTCGCTCACTCTCTCTCTCACTCACTCTCTCACTCACTCCAGATTCAGTTGCTTTTTCTGCACCAAAGCTAAAACCAAGCTTAGCAGTAGTCAAAGTACTATCCCCTTTTTTAGGCGAGACACTGCAGGCAAATACACTGGTCAATTTTAAAATGGTTGGCTATTTAGCTCCTTTCATACCAGTATAAAAAAAAGGTCCAACCTGTACATTTACAACCCTTGTCTGTTTGTGTCTGTATGTTTATCCTATACAACCATCTTTAATGTCTGTGGTGTTCCCAGGCCAGCTTGGAGATATAACAGTTAGTGGTGAGCGGAGCGAAGAATGTGGATTAAAAACAAATCCATTTTTTATATTTAGCAGCTGTGTGTGTGCCTGTGTTGTTTTAATGTGTTTGCAGTGTGCTTTACTCGTACCACGCCAATCATCTTCTTCATCTTCATCTTCATCTTCAACCGCTTATCCGAAATCGGGTCGCGGGGGCAGCAGCTTGAGCAGGGAACCCCAAACTTCTCTTTCCCGGGCCACTTCAACCAGCTCTGACTGGGGGATCCCGAGGCGTTCCCAGGCCAGCGTGGAAATATAATCTCTCCACCTAGTCCTGGGTCTTCCCCGAGGCCTCCTCCCAGCTGGACGCTCCTGGAACACCTCCCTCGGGGGGCATCCTTACCAGATGCCCGAACCACCTCAACTGGCTCCTTTCAACGCAAAGGAGTAGCGGCTCTGCCCCGAGTTCCTCACGAATGACTGAGCTTCTCACCCTATCTCTAAGGGAGACGCCAGCCACCCTCCTGAGAAAGCCCATTTCGGCCGCTTGTACCCGCGACCTCGTTCTTTCGGTCATTACCCAGCCTTCATGACCATAGGTGAGGGTAGGAACAAAGATCGCCCGGTAGATCGAAAGCTTTGCCTTACGACTCAGCTCTCTTTTCGTCACAACAGTGCGGTAAAGCGAGTGCAAAACCGCCCCTGCTGCTCCGATTCTACGGCCAATCTCACGCTCCATTGTTCCCTCACTCGCAAACAAGACCCCGAGGTACTTGAACTCCTTCACTTGGGGTAAGGACTCATTCCCTACCTGTAGTAGACAATCCATTGGTTTCCTGCTGAGCCAGGGCTGCGCTTTATCACCAATCCTGTTTGTGATATTTATGGACAGGATATCAAGGCGTAGTCGTGGTGGGGAGGGGTTGCAGTTTGGTGGTCTGAAGATCTCATCTCTGCTGTTTGCGGATGATGTGGTTCTGATGGCATCATCGGCCTGTGACCTTCAGCTCTCATTGGATCGGTTTGCAGCCGAGTGTGAAGCGGTTGGGATGAGGATCAGCACCTCTAAATCGGAGGCCACGCCAATCAATACCAGCTAAATCATTTTGCTGGTATTGATTCAGTCAAACTTATACCTTATACTGTCTATATAGCCTATTGTGTGTGTGTGCGCACGTGTGTGCATGCGTTCGTGTTGACCTCCGCTCTCTGTCCATGGTGCTGAAACACAATGACAAAATGAGCGTTATTTTCACGTTTCTCTACAATATGCATTGTGAACATGAGATGACTCAAAAACCATGACACTATCCGAATCGTGAGTACTGTGATCCGTTGCACCACTACTAGGGAGGCGCCCAGGGGGCATCCTTACCAGAAGCCCGAACCACCTAAACTGGCTCCTTTATACACTAAGGAGTAGTGGCTCTGCCCCGAGTTCCTCACGAATGAATGAACTTCTCACCTTATCTCTAAGGGAGACGCCAACCACCTTCCTGAGAAAACCCATTTCGACCAGTTGTTCCCGCGATCTCGTTCTTTCGGTCATGATCCAGCCTTCATGACCAAAGATGAGGGTAGGAACGAAGATCGACCGGTAGATCGAAAGCTTTGCCTTCCGACTCAACTCTCTTTTCGTCACAACGGTGCGGTAAAGTGAGTTTATATCCGCCCCTGCTGCTCCGATTTTCTGGTTTATCTCATGATCCACTGTTCCCTCACTCACAAACAAGACCCCGAGGTACTTGAACTCCTTCACTTGGGGTAAGGACTCATTCCCTACCTGGAGTAGACAATCCATTGGTTTGCTGCCGAATACCATGGCCTTAGATTTAGAGGTGCTGACCCTCATCCCAACTGCTTCACAATCGGCTGCAAACAGATCCAGTGAGAGCTGAAGGTCACATACTGATGATGTCATCAGAACCACATCATCTGCAAACAGCAGCGATGGGGAGCGGTGCCTATGTCCCCATAGCCCTATGTTCCCACAGCCCGATGGTCCCACATTTCAAGTAGTCTAACTATATAATAGAGAAAAGTATGTCTGTGTGTGTCGGTATCACTCCTATTCTAACCTTTCCCTGTCCCCTCACCCTAACCCTACCCAGCTGTGATGCCTGAACCTAATCGCAATTTTCAGGACCATAGGGCTGTAGGACCATCAAGATGTCGGAACGTAGGGCCTTATTTTGAGGGAAGGAAAATCTCAGAAATGTGGGAACACGGGGCGCCCATAGATCAGTGGGTAGACCCCCCCCCCCCCCCGCACAAAGGCCCCGCAGCAGACCCGGGTTCGAATCCTGCCCGGGTCAGTTCTCTGCATGTCCTCTCCTCTTTGCCCCATTTCAACTCTGTCTCTCCAGTCTGTCTAATAAGTAAATGCCCAAAGAAATATCTTAAAAAAAAGAAATGTGGTAACATAGGGCTGTAGGAACATAGGGCTGACCCCCAGTGATGCTATCTATACATGTAACATGTTACCCTGCATTTAATGTGAAATGTCATTGAATCTGTTATCCACATTCTATGTTTCATACAATCCATTTACCAGATAGTGTGAGTGCATTCTCTTCACCTCTTTGCAACCCCAACAAAATACTTGTTTTTTTCT
This sequence comes from Hyperoplus lanceolatus, assembly GCA_026929865.2. Classification (NCBI taxonomy): domain Eukaryota; kingdom Metazoa; phylum Chordata; class Actinopteri; order Uranoscopiformes; family Ammodytidae; genus Hyperoplus; species Hyperoplus lanceolatus. Next base: position 2,716,524 of record CM049403.1, read on the forward strand.
ACCTAAGCACAGTAGGAGCAGTGTATGGAGTGGCTCTCCTGTCCTGAGAGGTTATTGATGCGTTAGAAATGGAAGGCCCATTAAAGGGAAGCATATTGATCCAGTGAGTCGGTGATGACAGTATCGCTGCAACAGGGACACAATTGAAAAAGACATGCACTATCGACAGGCTGAAGAGCGAGAATGGAGTAATCATGTTAGATACTACTCCATTGGTTTGGCTGTTTATTTTTCTATTTAATATCTTGTTACGTTTCTCTTCATCATTCTCTTCTTAAAATCGTATCAGAGTGCAATCTCATTGAGTAACTCTGAGTCAATATCATAGTTTAATCTGATTTATGTTAACTCGATTCCTGTTTTATCATTTGTCATTGCCTTTCACGCTGGTGTAGGACACCCCGGATTCTAAACCGTTTCGCTGTTACACTAACTTGGAAATCCATACCCTGATATCTTGAACGATAGAGGATCTGGCCACGATCAATTGTAATTTCCAACTCAAGGGGCGGCTCCTACTCGTGCATTTCAAATGCCACTGCACGCAGTTGGATAGCACTACAACCAATTAGAGCGATGCACAAGGTGCGATGCACAGCTGTTCGTTTAGCGAACAGCTGTTAAACTGTTAAATTAAACGTTTGCCGTTTGTCGGTCGGCAAAACAGAACATTCCACTTACTTGCTAATGAAAGATTTGAGTGCTGTCTTCCAAATCGTTAAGGGTCGAGGCCAAAGCAGTCTCAAACCCACACAACATATCCGCAGCCATCTTTGATGTTTACTATCACGGCTTCGACGTCGCATGCACGTCACTGTCGTCATCCAGTTACGTCCTCCCCAGAGTACCATATAAAGGGCTCTTGCGCGCCCATATTAGATAGAACCAATTGAAACCATAGCCAGATTTCTGGTTTTCTTGATAAAGCTTCAACGGAGCGTGTCCAGACCAACACGCGCAGCAAATTTAATTTGACAGCGCCTAGTGGCAGGTCTGGGAATGATTACTGGAGGAAATGTTAATAAGGAGTCCACAAATTTAAGAATTGATGATTTATTTATGTTAATATAAGTGTTAAATAGCTCTTTATTCATACAGTGATCACTTATATAGTGTTTGCGTTTCATAAAGCCGATCTCAGTCACTCGCTCTGCATGTAATCGGCAAATAAACTTTTCGGGGATCCCACTACTGATAACCAATCAGAAGAGAGAACACTACAAAACGTTACCTGTTTCACTGCCAGTGCACATACAGAGCGACAGATGGGTGAATGTGTATGCACCTACAATGGCGGAGCAGGTAAAAATTCTTCCCAATGTCTGTTTTGATGGTTTTTTATCATGTTGTATCACACTTATGGATCTGAGATGATGCTAGATAACTCGCTGCTTGAAGACCGCAGTGCATTAATGTGGTGACGTAGGGACGAGCGAGGGAACTGCTAACTGCAGTTACTGACAGGAAGTTAGCTAAACTGACCATTCCATTTACTGAACTTTTAACTGTGCCAATTCTTAGGTTTTAGAGGTGCTGGTAGGTTGTTTTAACCTTTGGATGAAGCCAAGCAAACTGTTCTCCCTTGATTGTACACTGCTAGCAAATCATGCAAAGTTAGTGAAAGTTCTGCCAGGTAAATGGAAGAAAATTAACCTTAATTAAACATCACAACTACCACTTTATTCACTGGTACAAGGGTGAGTCGAGAAGGGAGACCACAGTGTATTGTGTGTCAAATGATTGGCTTAGGATAAGGGGCCGCAGTGGCTAAGTGGGTAGGGAGATCGCCTCTGGAGTGCAGGGTCGGAGGTTCGATCCCCCGCCCACATGGTGAAGTGTCCCTGGGCAACACACTGAACCCCAAATTGTTCCCAATGGTTCAGCGAGCGCCTTGCATGGCAGCTACTGCCATTGGTGTGTGAGTGTGTGTATCAATTGGTGTGGTAAGATCGAGCCCAAACCTCAGCGATTTTTACCAGCATCCAATAAGGAAGTGACACACATTGTAGTACCCTCCGGCTGAGCAATTTTTTTTTGACTCACTTATTAAACAGGCCGTTTTCACAGTCTTATTAAACCTATTTACAGCCTGGTCCAAAAAACATTCTAGTCTGTATGTTTAGGTCATATCTCCATTTTTCTAGCGGGCTAGTTTTTATTCTTTTGGAGGTTAAAATGTATTGGCGCGATCTCTTGATTGACAGCTCTCCGCCCGTTGTCCCTCACTTTGCCTCTGAGGTATACGTCAGCTAGATGGGCTTATCTCCCTCCCCCGACGTGACGTCAATTCCCTTTTTCGGCAAGAGGAGTGAGGCGGAGTAAAAATCTCACAAGATGGCGACACGCATAAACCAGTGCTGTGTCTGAAATCGCGCACTTCTGTACTTACACTTACTTTTTTGAGTGCACTTTGCGCAAAACCGGAGAGTGTGCCAAAATGCAGTGCACTGTAAGTTCCTCGGTCGTGCACTCAAAACGGTCTAAAACTTGAGTGTGGAGCGATGGACACTTTCCACACTCAGCGGCTGCCATCTTGCCGACGTAGCGGAGAGGACGGGACATTAAAATCAAAATAGAGGAGCTTGAAGCAACTGTGGAGACGGGCGCGCTCTACAAAAGTTAAATTACACATTTCCGTACAACTACACTGTTTTAGACTGTATCCGACCGTTTAAAAAAAAAATACCACCGAAGAAGAACCTTGAAAATGCAAAGTCATTTCCGGTAGGTGCGCAACGGCAGTTTGGACAGTGCACTGTAGAAATGAGAGCACTGCGCCTATAAGTAAGTGTACTGTAGGGATAATAAAGTGCACTCAATGTAAGTGCACTTACATGAGTGCGCGATTTCAGACACAGCACAGGATTATTGGATGCCGTGTGAATAACTGAGGTCCAGCCCGAATGCTTCATCCATTTTAATATATTACTATCTATGGTTAAGATATGTAAAGCGCTTTCAGTGTTTCCCCTAGAATTTTTTTTAGGCCCGGTGGTAAAAGCTGATAAAGAGCATTCGTGCGTACCAATTTCTAGTAGAAATTGACCAAAACTAACCGTATTATGGATGAGCCTCTTTTGACAGCCCGCTACAAATTAGGGCATAGGGTTATGCTTTCACATTCGGTACGTTTGTACATTTTGTGTTTCCCTCAGGATTTTTTGAGACTGCTGGGGGAGAATGGACCTTCTAGTGGGGTCTTGGGGCATGCCCCTGCGGAAGAAAACCTTTACCATTTTAAAGTTATATGCATCAATCTGGTGCACTTTGAGAAGCTAAATCTGATTTAATTTATTTTGCTCTGTAAACAGCTGTCATAGGTATGTCCTGCCTAAAACAATTTTCTGGAATAATTTGGAGACACAAGCCATTTAAGCTATTGAAGAAAAACACATGGATATGAAAATAAAATACAATAAACACTAAGACCTAATATAGACAGTTATGTCCTGTCTAGTATTCATTTCTGGAATAATCTGGATCATGAAACACTTTAATCTATCAAATATTCATTTAAAATAAATGAATGAACCTAGGCTACACATCATGATTAGCCTATCAATCAAAATGTGTGCAATATAAACCAAATTTCATATTCCGACCATTATATTTCATGTAGCCTAGTTCTCAATTTAAAACATAAAAATAAAGTAGCATTGAAAATACCAAAAATTAAAGCTTGTAGGGCTACAGTAGCCTGCTGTTTTCAAGATAACTTGCTGCTGTCTCAGCTGTTGATACAGATTGGTTGCCACAGCGACGTAGTGACTTTAACTTTCTAAGTTTTGCTCAGAACTTTTTCCTGTTACTGAGTCCTAAATATCTCCAGTGTACGCCATGGACCTATACAGGAAGGTTATTTCCTTTCTTTATATGTCCATGGTTCTTTCTTGTCAGTTTCCCTGTTTGACATGTGCACTCCCAATGCACACGTGCATCGCGCCGCGTCGCGCAGACAAAAAAATAAAAATAAAAAATGAATATGGGGAGAACGGGGTAATGTGAGACACTTTTTACATTTGCTTCCCTCTAAGGGAGCTAAAATGATTTATCAGTCAAATTTACACATTTAAATTAATTCAGGATGTTTCCTAGAAAAGGGCATTAGCAGAATTTATTCATGACAGGCAGTGAAAATATGATTGTTTAAAAAAAAGTTGTCTTGTGTCAGCTGTGGGGTAAACTGAGAGACTAAAAACTGATCCACTTACTTTTTCCACTCTGAAACTACCATAACAACAAATGTTGTAACAGTTAGAATCCTGACAGCTAGCTTGAAAACCAAATATTCCAAAACTAAAGTCGGGCGAGTAACAGAATCATGGGGTTTGGTCAATTAAGAAAAACATTTTCTAAACACTTGAAAGTAGCTCTGATCAAATACACCATATAATTCATATTCAATAATTAACATTCAAATGACAGATAGAACCAGTTCGATTAAAACACAGTCTGGGGGTCAGAACACAGGCCCCTTAGAGCCAGCTAGTGTCTGGGGGAAAAGAACAAACAGAACCAACAGCCTGGGACTCAGAACACAGGACTAGACCCAGCTGTCATTTTCCATCTTTTGAGTCTTTGATTAATATTTTTCTGCATTTGTTTTATTGGGATCATTCATTGAATAAAGACATATTACCTAGTCTATTGGTGTTAAAGGTCCCCTGTCCCCCACATACATACGTGCCAAACCATGCCCTTGCTGACACCCCAATCACCTCAATCATCAACCCCCACCTCCAGCCCACATTGTCTTTTGTCTTATTCAAACTAGTCTCCTTGCTACCTCAAATATAATGGATTCATTAAAAGAGGGCACAGACACTGTCTCACTTTACCCCACTGCCACAATTTGAGAAAAAACTACCTCTCTCAGCAAATCAGGCTAATCTTCAGTTATCATCAACACATGGTTTCATATGTTGGTAGTTCATCAACACGTATGATAGAAGTTTTTCTATCTGAATCAATTTGCTTTGGCACAACAATCGATTAAGTTGACGGCAAAAAAATGTACTTTTACATGCAAAAAAGATTTTTTGTGAAAAAAAACATGCTTACAACATCACCATGAGGTCCTCTCTTTCATGGCCAAGGGGAAATGAGAGGGGCTTGAAAACATATATCTCATATGACCAAAATTGTGTTCCATTGCCTAGATACAGGGGGTGTCTCACAGTACCCGATGGCTCACATTCCCCCGTTCTCCCCTATATATATATTTTTTTTTTACATTATTTTTATTTTTTCGGGCAGCTGTTGGCCTGGCGGGGGGTCCCGTTGGCCTGGCGGGCCTGTATAATGGTAGGGGAAACACTGCACTTTGGAGCTGAGAAAATCGGCTAAAAAGCGCTAAATAAGTCAAGATCATTTACCATAAGGGTTTAGGATGAGGGTTTCTTCAAGTATTTTTTTTGCTTGGGGTCTGCAGTGAAAGGCTATTCCTTTCTCAAACACCACCATCACATCAGACATTTATGACACGTCTTAACATGTAGAGAAGCAGCTAAATCACAGAATACCTGTACAGTACAAGACATTCCTTTAGGTGGATGAAGTAACTGACAGTAACAAAGACTGTTAATCTTAAACATAATGATATTGTCTTTACGTTTAATTATGGGTTGTAAATGTAATGTAGTTGAATGTAATAAAATGGACCTGTACATGTACCTGTGTTATACAGACTGTGGCCATTAGTGTCTTAATTTGGCTGATCCACATGCAGCTGTAATGAGCTGCACCTGTCTCAATGAATGTGTTATCAAGCATTAAACAGCATTTTAATCTCTACCCTTGCTTTGCATAGGGAATAGATTAATGTCAAATTGCAATGAAGTCAATCGTCTTTCCTGTGTACTTTCAGAAATTACATGCCTTATCACTGCACTCAGAAACACGACGTACAAATAATGACGTAAACAATTGCAGTTTTTCTAGATGATTGGCTGGGGATTCTAAGTCAATAGTAGGTTAAAGGTGAAGTAAGCGATTTATTTATGTTAATATAAGTGTTAAATCGCTCATTATTTGTACAATGATCACTTATATAGTCTGCGCGTTTCATAAAGCCGATCTCTGTCACTCGCTCTGCATGTAATCGGCAAATAAACTTTTCGGGGATCCCACTACTGATAACCAATCAGAAGAGAGAATGCTACAAAACGTTACCTGTTTCACTGCCAGTGCACATACAGAGCGACATGTGAATGTGTATTCGCCTATAATGGCGGAGCAGGTAAACATCCTTCCCAATGTCTGTTTTGATGGTTTTTATCATATTTTATCACACTTATGGATCTGAGATGACGCTAGATAACTCGCTGCTTGAAGACCGCAGTGCATTAATGTGGTGACGTAGGGACGAGGGAGGGGACTGCTAACTGCAGTCACTGACAGGAAGTTAGCTAAACTGACCATTCCGCTTACTGAACCTTTACGTTTTTTTCTTGACTGCTGCCGTCAAAGGGAAACCAAGGGTCTGTTTCAGGAAGCAGGGTTAGTAAACTCTGTGTTAAACCCTCCACTCTGAGTTGACTAACTCTGAGATGAGCAACCCTGGGTTATCGGTTTCAGAACAGCCAGGTAACACTTACTTCCCCCGGGTATGTTATAGTGCATACTATGGTGTTAATACATCTATTTACACTTTAGTATGCACTATGACTTCTATTTAGTTGTACACAGATATGAGGACATTGTATATTAGTTAGATAAGTTGAGTGAGTGTACAGTAAACAATTATATTGTCATCCATTATCTAATTAAATAGCAGCCCACACCTTTGGGTGCTACAGGGCTGCTGAGAAATATACACTCAACAAAAATATAAACGCAACACTTTTGTTTTTGCTCCCATTTTTCAGGAGATGGACTTAAAGATCTAAAATTCATTCCAGATACACAATTGTACCATTTCTCTCAAACATTGTTCACAAATCTGTCTAAATGTGTGATAGTGAGCACTTCTGCTTTGCTGAGATAATCCATCCCACCTCACAGGTGTGCCACATCAAGATGCTGATTTGACATCATGATTAGTGCACAGGTGTGCCTTAGACTGTCCACAATAAAAGGCCACCCTGAAATGTGCAGTTTTGTCTCACAGCAAAATGCCACAGATGCCACAAGCATTGAGGGAGCGTGCAATTGGCATGCTGACAGCAGGAATGTCAACCAGATCTGTTGCTCGTGCATTGAATGTTCATTTCTCCACCATAAGCTGTCTCCAGCAACTTCGCACAGCCATTGAAGAGGAGTGGACCAACATTCCACAGGCCACAATTGACAATCTGATAAACTCTATGCGAAGAAGATGTTTTGCACTGCATGAGGAAAATGGTGGTCACACCAGATACTGACTGGCTCTGAGTCCCCAGACCCCCAATAAAGCAAAAAAATGCACATTTCAGAGTGGCCTTCTATTGTGGACAGTCTAAGGCACACCTGTGCACTAATCATGATGTCAGATCAGCATCTTGATGTGGCACACCTGTGAGGTGGGATTGATTATCTTAGCAAAGCAGAAGTGCTCACTATCACACATTTAGACAGATTTGTGAACAATGTTTGAGAGAAATGGTACAATTGTGTATCTGGAATGAATTTTAGATCTTTAAGTTCATCTCATGAAAAATGGGAGCAAAAACAAAAGTGTTGTGTTTATATTTTTGTTGAGTGTAATAATACACAGTTCTTTCAAATTGAAATGTTAATGTTTAGCTCATTAAGAAGAATCAAAAAATATCTGTTTCACTACAATTCAATACACCACACTTTGACCTTACACCTCTGACCACAGAGGGAGACAAGCAAACTCAGGTTGCATTCCGAATCGCATATTTTCTACTATATAGTATGTAGAAAAAAGATTTAGGATGTCCTGATTCTTGTGGCCAGATTTAGGATGGTTAGAAGTACCCGTATGTCCTACTTCATGCGGCCAAGATTGTTAGTGTTGAAAACTGCATCCTATTTGGGCGATTCTGACCCACAATCCAATGCGCACGTGAAGTGACGTCACATCGACGAAGCCTTCATATGAAAACAAACAGGGATGCGACGGATATAAAAGCAAGAGGCAAGATCAAGGCGCAATGTTATGATGAAATAAAAGAGTAAAAGTACGTCCCAATGCCTACTGCATCCTAACTAGATTACTTTTATCGTCGGATGTACGTAGTATGTAGAAGTATGCAATTCGGAACGCAACCTCAATGCAGGACTGACTGGAGGTGAGGATCAGAGCTGGGTTACAATCTGAGTAATACAATACATTTCCCTTCAGTTCCCCTTCTGCATGGTTGACTTGAGGAAAAATCATAATAATAATTAAAAAAATAACATTTTCCCAATGACATACTTGAACTCAGAGCACAATGCTATTTTAATTAATTTCCACATTCAAAACAGGGGCTAACAATACTGTGTGTGTGTGTGTGTGTGTGTGTGTGTGTGTGTGTGTGTGTGTGTGTGTGTGTGTGTGTGTGTGTGTGTGTGTGTGTGTGTGTGTGTGTGTGTGTGTGTGTGTGTGTGTATGAACCTGACCACTGTGAACTAAAATCTAGAAATAGAGAACAGTATCCATCACAAACACACATCCAGGCCCACACACTGCCAACCAGGTTGGATGAGTGCATGTGAGGGAGAAGGGAGGGCTATTCTAATGTCTCGAGGAGAGAGAGAGAGACGCTAGAAATCAGACAGACAGTTCAACATAAACATAGCCAGGTGTGGAAGTGAGCACTGAGGCCAGCCAGTTACCATAGACAGGTAAACAGTGTAGGGGGAAGCAGGTATACCTTTTAACCAAGCCGTGTGTTTGTGTAGGCAGGCAGAGTGTCAGGTAAAACAAGCTGTAGTGTTAGAGCTGGAGAAAATAAAGCGATCAGAGCGGCCTTTATCCACTGAAGCCATCTCTTGAGACACAGACTGGGCCATTGAACCAGCTCAGCTTTGCAAGGTAAATGTATACACCCAATCTCTTGTAGCTACAGTTTTAAGACTGGTTATGTGAATGCATGCTTTCGTTTGTCCAAAAATAGAGGTGATAATTTGCAATCTTCAATACATCACTGGCTGTGTTTATGTGCTGCTTTTTTTTCAACATCCTTCTCAAAGGAGAAGTAAGTGATATGGTCCTTTTAGCTAACTTCCTGTCAGTGACTGCAGTTAGCAGTCCCCTCCCTTGTCCCTACGTCTTCATCAGAAGGTGCAGCGATGGAGAGCAGCGAGTCATCGTTCACAGGCACAGAGACCCGCCTCTTTATAGCGCTCTGTCTCCTGATTGGATAAAAACGAACGGGATACTCAATATTGTACCTGGCAATTACTGCAAAGCTGAATGACTGTATGAATATAGAGTGATTTAACACATATTTTAACAAACACAAGCATACTTCTCATTTAAGTAAAACATTAGCAGTAGTAGAAGTTAATTAAAATTTACAGAGGGCATTGCGAGTTTGATGGCGGCAAGCTAAAGTGAAGCAAAGTGGGTTTCTCATGGCTGCAGTTTTGTGGGTAATCCAGTTCAGTTTGATTTGTCTCCTGAGTAACCAAGTGATGGGAGGTGATAATGAGCGCGCAGTTACACAGGTTACCATGCGACGCACTACACCGGGGCCTGTGGCAGACCCTGCATTCGGTGCTGTGTGTATTGGTACGTCGTTTCTCTGGAGGATTTCTCCCAGTAACATTGGATAGCATAGGGCCGGAGGGAGAGTGAGAGAGGAGCCTCAGTACAATGTTGCATACCTGCTGTGGTTTTGTCTCACTCTGTTTTGCACGTGTCAGTGGTCGCATGTACACACACAGAGACAGGGGGTTGGTATTTAACAGGTGTTGTAGCTGCAGGCGTCTGGTAGCACCGTATCCCTCTGTGTGCGTGCGTGTGTGTGTGAGAGAGACGAGCAGAGGTAGAAGGGAGACAGAATGCTGTTGTTAAATGTAAATCATTACCCTTTCATCAAAATAGAAGAATGGATGAAAGCCAATAGAAAGCTCAATAGAAATAAGCCTCAAAATAAATCATTATGAGGATGCTCTGCAGGATGCTCAGTAGTGTTTTGTACCTTAATAAGAACTAAATGTTCTACGGTCAAATTCTAAGGTACTTATTGATGCTACTTTCAGAAGTTAATAATATGTCTTCATACTTATAGGTTTATGTTTAATTTGCAGGCTCAGATTCCATACCTTCCCTGCGTAAACGAGCCCATCTATTGCATATAGGGGATGCTTGTATCACAAACTCAGAGGATCTCAATGCTGTACTTGGCGGGCTTCTTTGCATGTACTGCAGAAACTTGCACCTCCACTTGAATGGCACACGCGGTTCATCCATAGTCAGTGTGTTTACATGCAGACTCATAATCGGGTAAATAAACGAATAAGACTTCAACAGGACTTGTAAAATGCACGTAAACACCTATATACAATCTATTTCACACACAAATCGGCACATTAACGTACAAGCGAAGTCGGATAAGAACACCTAGATAACTCGTTCATAGTCGGCATTCTCTCTGCATGGATACAGGGATCACATTTCTCATATTGAGTTCTCATTCTGCGCTTCCTCGAGAATCCCTGCGGAGGATTTCACAAAGAAGTGGAAGGAGACGACGTAATAAATAGTAGCGTTGTTGCCGGAAAGGAATCGGACATGGCTCTATAACCACTTGTTGAAAGGGCTACAGCGCCACCTAGCATAGCGGAGTCAGCTATGCTCCGGCCATTTAACGAATATTTGAAAGGCTGTGTATACTCAGACAAGTGACGCGGTCCGTTCGAGTGGCACGTTCGGTATATGTCTTAATCCAATCTAGTTGTCCCATGTAACCGCACTGACTGACACACTTTGAAAGAATGGCTGTCTGCAGTTGATCAAGAACAGGTTCCGATATGTAGTGGAAGGCTGCCATACGGTCTGTTTCCAGGCTGACGGCTCTATTCCTCTTGTCATCAAAGCACACAACTAGGCGAATATCCTCAAATCTTTCAACAGCCAAAGTGGCTTCATACATGGGATTCTGTGAAGGACTCCCCAAACAGCTCACGGATTGATACATCCCAGTTGTACTCACTTCCTACAAGAAGGGTCAATCCAATGACGGCCATTCATTCATCTTTGTTTTTCCATTATTTTGGTCAAGCTCTTGCTACTCTCCTTCCCGTTCATGATTGTGAACTTTATCTACTCTTGTATGATATCATGATAAAGAGTTCCCATGCATCTTTTGGTGAGACAGCGGTGATGTCATGATATTGTGGCTTGATGTTCAACCCTGGGTGAGAGGTAACTCACTCCAATAAGAGCCCTTACGACTCATTGGGTTGAAGTGACTTGGACATCACTTTCTTCCTCAGAGGACTCATAGGACAAGTCTTCTGTGTCTGATTGATCCTGTTCTCATGGTATAGTTGGATATCTGGGTGGGTGGCTTACTGGACCTTAGTCTGGGTCCCAGTGTATCTGCACATTTTTAAAGTTCAAATTTAATGACTTTTAAGACCTTTTTAAGACCTCTTAAATGAAAATCTTTTTCTGATTAATCGAGTAACAAGAACAGTTCAATCAATAACGGAGATATGTCTTAGCTGCAGCATACAATATTTGAAATAAATAAAAGGTTGGGTAATTTTTGGAGAAGAATAATCCTTCTTCAAATCTTTAATAACTTATTCAATAAACATCAAACGTCGTCCATTCATTTTCTACTAAAAAGTTACTAATGGCAGAAACTATTTAAAACTTGTTTCCACTGGTTCACGCCGGTCTGAGAGGGCAGGTAGTAGTTTCTATAAGTATTATTTGCATAGGATAGGGGCCATTTTGCGCCGATTTTTAAAAATGTATTTATTAAATTATCTGAATTTCCACATTTTTCCACCGTTTTTTCTTGTCACTGTTACTTTCTGCAAAGCACTCTATAAATGCTCTTTTCATCCAATGGTACATGAATATTCCCAGCTTCCCAACATTGTTATCCAACCATAGCTCTTTGATTTCCCAAGTCCAGTATTCACTCTCAGCTTTCACAATCTGACATTCCTTACCTGCAAGCAGACGTGGTATCGCCTGTCGTCCATTCACTTTCCCCTCTGCAACACAATCTGATGTGTCTCTCAAACAACAAAAGGGGAAATGGGGGGAGGGAAGGGGGGGTGTAGAGAATGGGAAGCCGGTCTGCAGCGCCCTATCTCAGACAGTCCAGCACTTTCTTTGTTATCTGCTCTCCATGTGGGAGAAAAAAGCATCAAACCTTCTTTATTATCATCTAGCAATGATAAGGACGGCTCTGACTACTCATTTCTGCACAAAGGCAAGCTGATACCTCAAGGCTGTGTGTGTGTGTGTGTGTGTGTGTGTGTGTGTGTGTGTGTGTGTGTGTGTGTGTGTGTGTGTGTGTGTGTGTGTGTGTGTGTGTGTGTGTGTGTGTGTCTGAGGCCATGTTTTTTGGCCCAGAATCAGCAGGGGACATCTTTTGCTTTTATCCTCTTACAAGATAATAGTGTTACAGTGTGATTTTGTTGAGGTTTTTGAGATATCGTCCATAGCTCACCACCGTACAATCGTGGCATTCATCTAGTTAACCCTACACCTCCTGTAGGCTGTCTTCAAAAGAAAGTACATCACATTGAAATGCCTGAAAATTATTCCAGGATCTTCCATAGCTGGGATTTTAATTTAATAAAAAAAATATAAAACATAATGACTGAAATGGTTGGCCAAATGTTGTCTACATAGTTGGAAAGGTGTTTAACCTCTTAAGCCCTAGGCCTCTGCTCGAACATGATTAAGTGCATCTTGACATATTATTCAGTATGCCTGATGGAAGCAGCTGTTGCAGGAGGGATGTCTGAGCTGTCCAGCTCAACAGGATCAGCTGGGTCTTCATCACGTCGGGGTGAGGGAGATACGCCCATCTAGCTGACGTATACCTCCGAGGCAAAGTGAGGGACAGCGGGCGGAGAGTTGTTACTCAAGAGATCGCACCAATACATTTTAACCTCCAAAAGAATAAAAACTAGCCTGCTAGAAAAAAATTCACCCCTTTTAGTGTTGTCATGGAGATATATACCTAAACATACAGACTAGAATGGTTCTTTGGACCAGGCCATAAATAGGTTTAATAAGACTGTGAAAACGTCTTGTTATCTCTCTGAATGCTGGAAACAAGATGACTCCCACAACAGAACTTATCAGAGGGGTACACTTTTACACCATTAGGTGGAGACTTATGAACGCAGAACTGGGGGCAGAATAATTCACATGAAGCACATTTAACATATCAAGTATCTGCAGAAGCTGTAAAAACTCACTTCCCTTTGTGAGCGTCCGCGTTTCTCCCTGGAGTGATGTCATTGGAGGACAGCTGATCCTTTGTAGTACTAATTAAAACTACATGCAATACGATAAATTGGGAGAAGAAGAACAATAAAAAAAGGAATACCTCTGGGAATATAGGCTTTTCAAGTTGTTTGTTTTATGAACACTGTGCGGTTTAAGCACAAGCACATATCCAATTAAGAGGACACAGTTGTTAAAGGCTGCTGTACTCAGTTTGATATGTTTTAAATGTGTGTCTATGGAAAAGGGATTATTGTATCTCCAGACTGTAACACGAGTACCATGATGTTGATCTGCCCTGACCTTTCTCAAAATTAATTATTTTTGCGGCTTGGTGGTCCCCTACAAGAACAATGTTGAGAAAGAGCCACATCAAATGGCTTAACGATAGAAATACATAGCAACACAAGGAACATACTGTAAATAGCTCTTGTGTTCTCCAAACTGATGAGTGAAAACCAAACAATCTAGAATTCATTTTTTTCCCTCCTGTGACATTTGTTATTACACTATGTGGTTGCCACTGCTTCAGATGACGTTTAGGTAAAGTCTGTCTTTTCGTATGTCTCCTTTTCGCAATTGACAGGTCAGAAAAATGCTATCCTGTCTATAAAGTGCTACATAGATTTTTCACATGGGCATCAATTGGGCTTATTTGCCTGGGCCAACCAAGGCTCTTTGGATCGCCACATAGCAGACTAAAGCAATTGCATGAAGTGAATACAACATTTTTACAATTAAAAGTAGGTTGAGAAATTTCAAGTCAATCGGTCTTACGCTGTGAGCCCCCCCCCTGTGTAAATGTTTTGGTCAATGGTGGCCATGTTCTTCAAGCTTTCCTACTAATCTTTTACAAACATCTGTACATTCCCCGGATGCTTCGTGGTACATTTGGTGTTGATTGCATACAATTTGAGAAAGTTGTTTCAGTGTGTTTCAGTTCATGCAAATTAGCTCAATAATTTTCCAGGCGGACTTGTATGGTCCCAAATAATTTTTTTGTAAAGCATCTGGAGCTGGTCCTGGTAGATACATTTCCAGTCATTGGATTTACGCTGTGAGGGACGTGGCCTCTGAAAATGTTTTGGTGTTTAATAACAGTGCCACCTTGTGGAGGATCACTTAGAGAAATGTTAGCACACCCCACGCAGGTTCTGTGTGTGTTGTTTGTGTTTCTAAGTGTAAAGATGCGGGAGGAGTAGCGGCTAGAAAAAGACTCTCCATGTGAGGAAAAATAGAAAGTTTGCATAATCCGGTTAAAATTCACTGCACTATTGTGAGTGCTTCAAGATCCGATCATCTTTGAAGTCATGTCATGCAAGAGAGACGATAGGCTATAAACAAACACAATGGTTGTGAGATTAAAAGGTGGCAAGATAATATGGCAGCAACACATCCTTTCCTTCTTTGAAACAGCTTCATAAGGCCCGACATAATGCAGTATGCCTAGTGTAATCTGTCAATTTAATCCTGCCCTGATTATGACGTTGGTGAGATCTTGCAAAACTATTGCCAGATCCTGCTAAAGTACTCCCCCCCTCCAGGTCCCTTGCGGGGCTTATTCTAGGTCTTGGTCTTCAGTTTAGGATATGAGAATAGTTTTTGAAAAAGGTACACTTAGATCTAACAAATGTGTCTGATTGTGCTGTCATCTCAACCTGAGCTAAATGAATGATTGACATTGTTCTCCTTGCTATTTCTATAGTTTGTATGTTTGTAATTGGCCTGACTGTCAGGTGGAGGCATAGCCTCCAGTATGTCTTTCTCAATGCGTTTCTCTGTCGGTAACGTGCTGTGAGCCGTAAGGAAGAAGTCAAAGGCAACAAATGGGCTCTGAAAGACCAACTCCTTGGTAAAACACACTCGGCATGACCTTTAGTTAACGGACAAATTAAGCTGCGGACAGAACACACTTCCCACTCCAATATGTACAATGTGTTTGTGTGTTGTTAGGTTGGTCAAGTGTATGGAATAGAGGTTGAGATGTTTGCAGTGATTTTTCTAGAGTAGGCCTGCTTTTGTTAATTTAGTTTTAATTTGATGTATGTTTGGTCTGTACACATCTTTTGGGTTTGCTGGCACAAAACAGGATGAGTTGTTGTCGCTTCATTATCTCAAAGCAACTTGCAGACATTTACAGTCAGCCAGTGACCTTTGCTTTTGATTCAGCTAGTGTGTGTGTGTGTGTTTGTGTGTGTGAGGGGGGCAGGGGGGGTGTGTGTTTGTGAGAGATTACAAGAATGAGCATAGAAAAAGCGAAAATCATTATTTAGGGAATGTTTCATCCATATCCAGGTACAGTGGCTTGCAAAAGTATTCATACCCCTTGAACTTTTCCACATTTTGTCACGTTACAACCACACATGTAAAAGTATTTTTTGGGGATTTTATGTGATAGACCAATAGCCTGGCACCGCCCGCTTACCAACTTCCACTCAATTTTAATTTCCCTTCAGTAGTCGGTCTGGGTGTGCGGTATATTAGTGGGTTTTCTCAGCCAGATTTTTGGCGGTCCAGCGAACAGAGAGAGTGGCTGAGAGGCCGGTGCATGACATACGTCACAACCAAACGTTACGCGATTGGTTGGCAGATTCAGAGTGGCACTGGGCAGCCCCAATAGTTTAAAACTTCAACAGACACCCGCCTTCAAGTGAGTTAACGTTTGTCAATTGAGCGATTCCAGACTTTCTGTACAAATGAAATTAAGTACGATGGTCTGGTTGTATCAGGCTAATAGACCAATGCAAAGTGGCGCATAATTGTGAAGTGGAATGAAAATTACACATGGTTTTGATTAAAAAAAAATTAAAAAAGTGTGGCGTGCAAAAGTATTTATTCACCCTGAGTTCATACTTTGTAGAACCACCTTTCACTGCAATTACAGCAGTCTTTTGGGATATGTATCTATATACCAGCTTTGAACATTGGGTAACACTTTATAATAACTATCCGTTGTAACTCGTTAATAGATCATTAGTAAACTCTTAATTAATGATTATTAATGATTTGTTAAGTGTTTGTTAGCAGTTTGTTAAGGATTTATAACAATGGTAGATAGTTAATAGCTTAATAATTGAATCAGTTCATCTGGGACGAGGCTGAAATAGGCTATAGACTATACACAGTGCATGGGCAACTGAGGGCAGCCCCATTTTCAAATGTTTTTAAATAAACTCAATACACACTGTGCATGCCATGGACTTGAACGTGACGTGATCAGTTAATCTCGGATTACCTCCCAGATGAAACTGATTCAATTATTAAGATATTAACTATCTACCATTGTTATAAATCCTTAACAAACTGCTAACAAACACTTAACAAATCATTAATAATCATCAATTAAGAGTTTACTAATGATCTATTAACGAGTTACAACGGATAGTTATTATAAAGTGTTACTGAACATTGTCACAGCCCGCTCAAGGGAATGACAAAAGAGGAGACCACACAAGAAAGGTAGTTTTACCAAATTATAATTTATTTAACCAAGTAAACATAAAACTAATAAATGGTGCGTGAATGTCAGTAGTCAGTAATGGGTGCGGTGTCTGTGTGAGTGAATGAGTGTATGGTGTGTGTAAAGCAGCACTAACTAAACCTAACTAACACAAACCAAATCCAACCAAAACAAACCAAACCAAACCATACGTCAAGGGAGGGGAGCCCAAGCTGCAGGAGAGCAGCAAACATGGGTGTTGAGGATCAGCAATCAGCTCCTGGCAGCCTGCCAATCAGGAGGTGCCAGGAGCTGTCACAACATCTATAGAGACCGACATTTTTGCCCATTGTTCTTTGCAAAATAATTCAATCCCATTCAGATGGATGGAGAGCGTCTGTGAGCCGCAATTTCCGAGTCTTTCCAGAGATTCTCAATTAGATTTACTGTGTCTGAACTTTGACTGGGCCATTCTAACACGAGAATTTTGCTTTCATCTAAACCATTCCATAGCAGATCTGTATGTATACGTTTAGGGTTGTTGCCCTGCTGGAAGGTGAACCTCAGCCCTAGTCTCAAGTCTTTTGTAGACTCCAATCTGACTTAGTTCGAGCTATTTTGCAAAGAAGAATGGGCAAAACTGTCGGAAAGGATAGAAAAGCAGAACACGTCCTGGGGCATTCTACCTTGTGACACATAGCTTTAGTTCTGGCAGTATGCAGAATAGGGATGTATTGTAAATGTTCATAAAGACATCAACAAACCAGAGTCAAGGGGGGCTCCAAGAGGGAAGTCAGTTTGGGTAGATGTCAGGTGATATGACAGGGCTGCTATGAATGTATTGAAATAGGAAGAGGACTGCCATGAAATGAACATGAACCTTTTTAAAATTCCTATTGGTGATAAGGAGAGGTTTGAAAGTCCACTGTTCCAGCCAAAGCAAAATTGTCTTCTTATCATCTCCTTATTATCATTTTAGGATGAGACCGTAATGCTTTCATAGTGTTTGTTCTCCAGTGAAAAGTAAGGATCCTATGGGAAAATATGCACATTTTACAGATCTAGTTTTAGGATACTTTTGTAATAGCGGTAATTGGTAGGTTGTATTTCAACATGTTTTAGGCATGTAATGAGTGTCTTGTTGGTTATCAATGTTTCAGAATGAGTGGCCACCATTTACAACTCTGCATTCTTTCTTTCGCCCTTTAGCTCATTAATTATACAATTCATTAGCTGAGGACTTAGTGCTGCAACTACAATCCTTTTTCAGTACCAATGTGGAATTTACAGTGGGTTTTTGAGCACTGTAAAAGCTGCTATTTACGTTCTATTTAAGTTAATTTCAAGATTCCACTGATAACGTGAGGCTTTGCAGGTTAATTGTCTGATCTTTAAAGTCCCGAGGTGAAGCATAGGACCTCCCCGAACTCTGAAACAAACCTACCTCCTGAAAAAGTCAGGCTGGCTCACTTGGAGTCTTCTTTCAAATCCCTTCATTTAATTCAAGTATTTTATCTAATAATACTAAAAGTGCTCAGACAATTTTCAGGAATGCCTTTCGGGGCACATTGTCACATTAATGTCAAAGTATGTTGTCATAACTCTAATGCTTTACTTAATAAGAACCGGTTTTGAATTCTTTTCTTTTTTTTAAAGGATTGACATGATACAGAGTGTGAGCCGGATGTCAGTCCCTGAGATGAAGCGTAAAATTTAACTTCAAAGGAAATTTAACTGAACCTGCAAATAGAGCCCACTAGGTCTATGTGACAGCATGCTGTGACACGGTGCACGCTGTCACAAGATGTGAAGAGTTTTTTTTTTTAGAATCTGTAATAACCACGTATTAAAACTTAAAGGAAGCATAATATTTAGCAAAAAAAAAAAAAAAAAACGCTACGAAATACAGAAAGTAAGAATTGACAGCTTCACTCCACTGCGTTTCTATGTGTTCTTCTTAAACTGCTCGTGAAGGCTGCAGACAAATTAAGACACAGTGAAGAGCTTAGCATGCATGACACGAAAAGTCAGTTAAACAAAACCAGGGCCTGGTGTACATACTTGACACAACCTTCACACAGACGTGCAGACACATCATCTGCTCTTGCACACATACACTGATCCAAGACCACTTTGTTCATTCCCCTCCCTCCAAACCGCTCCTCTTCTCCCCAGTCAATTTGACAAATCCATTAGGGATCCATTACTGAGAAGTAGCTCCAGTATTTTTCTCCCAGCACTGAAAGGAGCATCATCATAAATAAACCCAGTGGTGGTAATGATAGGTCTTGACAGGGGTTTAGGCAGTTTAGTATATTTGTGTGTGAGTGTACATGTATGTTTATACATGTGCCTCGATGTGTCATGTTTATGGTTGCGATTTCTATTTCTAAATGTCTGAGCGTTTACACTAATATTTTTTCAAACCATTATCATTCAAGATATTTACTATGTATTTGCACTGGATATTTGTATAGTGTGTATCCTCTTTTTATGTGTATATTCAGTTTATTTCTACATGTTTATTGTGGTGTTTTCTGTGACCTTGGCCACAATGCAGCCCAGTGCTAGACATATTAATAGTGTACACAATATTTTTCACAAAGCTGCTGAGAGCAGTTGAGAGAAGCAGAGGTGTTGACCCTTTTTGGTATAGGTGACATCCTATTTCATAGAGAAAACTTACTTTCTGATTTGTTGACTGGTGATCGGTATGTGATGTAAAATATTCATAAATACACAGAATGAGACATCCTGTGTATTTTACTCTAGGTGAAGAGAAAATACTTGTCGAACTGAATGTTGACGTTGGTGGTTGGTGGCTGGTGGCTTACTTTTTTCAAAAAAAAAAGGTTCAGGGGGCGCCCTTGGCTCAGTTGTTAGGGCGTCCCCCCCATGGGCCTCAGCCAGCAGCGGACCCAGGTTCGATTCCAGCCCGCGGTCGTTCTCTGCATGTCACTCCCCTCTCTGCCCCATTTCAACTCTGTCTCTACACTATCAATAAAGCATAAAAATGCCGAAAAAATATCTTAAAAAAAAAAAGGTTCAGAGTGGATGTTTTTTCACTGAATTACTCCTACAATGCCCATGTTTGCTAATATATTATGGCTTACTTATAGGTTGGGAAATTCCACTGCTTTGATACATGTCTTGGTCATAGCCAATGGTGTGCCATATACAGTATGACTGACACAACTCCTCCTTCTTTTGTACTGAATGTTGGAATTGGACAAAACTTGTCTTCCGCTAATAATTCCGACAGGATCATCAATTATGGGGAACAAGGAAGTTTCTTGTCCAGCTGATGGGAACAGGGCCAGACTAATCTCTGGACAAAGACGAAAAGTAATGTCATGCCTTTACATTTTCTGGTAATGGCAATGTTAATGTATACACTGGGCAAGTCATTTGAATACCTCCAGAGAGAAGTAGAGGTTTCTCGTCAAACTAGACATTCACTTAGTGGCTTCAACTGCACTACTGCTCAACAGAGTGGGACCGATGTGTAGTGCAGTATATCTCTGTTCAGTCTGATCCCTGGCAACATGACAGGAAATGCTGTGACAAACTAGCAAATTGAGTTTGGGAGGTTCATACAGGGACTCACCTAAGTACACACACACACACACACACACACACACACACAGCACCTGCCTGTGCTGCATGCTGGGTAATACACGGCATCCCAGATGATAAGTGGTGTTGTGCACCATCCCAGAACAACACTGCCAAGTTGGCTCATGCACGCACGCATGCACACACACGTGCACACACACACACACACACATACGCACCTAAAGTCATTCAGTAGAAGTAGACATAAAAATTCACAGAAACTATCTGCATTCATCACATTCAGGGGGTAAAATGGAAAGATTAGAAATTAATTAATAAATAATAGTCTGGCAAGTGTAACATTAAGAGATTTGTCTTAACCTGATAACAGCACTATAGGTAAACTCACTTCTGGTGCTGAACAGACATAGAGAAAGTGGGTATTAGGTAAGCTGACAAGCTGTCACACAACTCAGCTGAGCTGCACCTAATGTATTAAGAGTGAAAGCCTAAAGGTGCTTCTTCTTGCCACCGTATTTACAGACAGATATCTTTATGAGGCTACTTCTATCAGAACCCCTCACTCTTCGCCCCGCAGACCCACATATTGGATCTTTTTTATACTTCCTGTCCTGGCCTTCAGCTCCATCAAAGTTGCTGTCTTCCACTCATATGCCACATACTATTACAGTTCCTCCACATTCATGTCAAATGTACACCTCCCTGGGGACGTCCGCACTGCTTTTACTTAATAGCTTGAGTCAGATGTTGTTGTGCTACAGTAAGTTAGCAGTGATAGAGCACTGGTCACATGACAACAAGTTGGAATGTAAAATAAACTTGACATCGGTGCATAGTGAATGCATAGATTTGGCAGTGTTGACCTCTGCTCTCTGTCCATGGTGCTGAAACAACGTGTCTAAATGAGTGTTATTTTCACATTTCTCTACAATATGCATTGTGACCGTGAGATGAAGGCCTATCAGTTGTATTTCGGTGCTTAGTGTGAGAAAGGAGAGAAAGACCCCGGAATTCCACTGGCTGAGAGTGCGGTGTCCAACAGTTCAGCTCTGTGCGCCCACGTCCGTCAACACCCACCGGCTCCGGCACGGCCAGCTCCGCTGAACAGCTGGGGTCGCGAGACCGGAGTAGAGTCTAGCTGCAGCCCCGGAGAACAATACAGAGGCGGGGCAGAAGTACTGAGGCGGGGCGCAAATACTGAGGCGGGGCACAAGTGATGTGATACATGATATCTGACTATTTAGCTTCCATAACATGTCTGCTGCTACGTCACTCACTTGCCCTAACCCTAACCACCCAGCTGTGATGCCTGAACCTAATCCTCAAAACAATATAAATAACACAAATTTAGTAGCCTATCGGTCTGCGGTCTTTTTTTATTGTTTGACGTGACCTTCTCAAGATGGCCGCTGCGGTGTCCCGTTAGCCGAGTGGAGCTCAATAGCGCCGTGGCTAATTTAATGTTCTATCTATATTCTAACCTCTCCCTATCCCCTTGCCCTAACCCTAACCACCCAGCTGTGAAGCCTGAACTTAATCGCCAAAACAATATAATTTTCTCCTGAGGTATTTGTCTAAATAACGTTCGAAATTAATTTTTATTTTCTTCCGCCCCGCCACAGTACTTACGCCCCGCCTCAGTACTTCTGCCCCACCTCAGTATTGTTCTCCGGGGATGCAGCTGGATACTATTGGGAGACCGAGGAGTTCCCGCGGTAATACAATTGACGGGCGATCGCTCTTGATAATATGATTCTCCTATATGGTATTTACACAACCACGAACGCACAGAAGGTTATTGTTCCCATCCGAAAGAGTAAAAGAACAGTGGACATGCTTGTATGTGTCTCTGTTTTGAGAATGTTACCTGCAGTGAACACCGAGTGTCTTATTTTGAAAATTAACCGGATGTTTTATTGTTTTGTCGGCGTCTGTGTTCCTGTCTATCTCGATGTGTTCTGTGCTAAATTGATGCGGTGAGCTCCGGCATCCAGCAAAAATAGAAGCAGTGCATATTTCACCGGACAGCTGGAGCAGCAGCGGAGCAGAGAGACGGTGCAGCGGACGTGATGGAAATTCACCCACTGGCTAAAGTAAAAAATGACAGCTCCGCTGCCGTGCTGGAGCGGAGAAGGACCGGAGAGGCAGCCGGTGGAATTCCGCCTTGAGAGTGGAGAGAGAGAGTTAGAGACTCCAGGGATTGTATATATAGTCGGAATATAGGGCCGTCGTCCTAATGCGCCTCTTTTTTGAATAATTGGACAAACGGCTCTTCGGACAAATGCGCTCTGTTTTCGCAACATTGAACCATCAGCATAGTGGCATCCTTTTCCTACAGTGCAATTACCACACACACACACACACAATGTTGGTTGCATTATTTATAAGGTTATGTTGATGTTACTGTTGTGTTTTCTGCGTCATAACTTGTGTACAGCCAGACAGGTACATGAGCATTTCACTGCACATCGTCTTGTGCAATCTAGATATGACAAATAGACTTTAACTAAACACACACTCAGCAGAAGACAACATTGCATTGAATTCCATGTTACTAATTATGCAGTTAACCCAATTTATTTAGTCAGTTTACCCTGCTCCTGTCAGTTTTTCTCATCTTGCTGATTATAATAATTATAAATCAATTATGCTTAAACACAAGCCTGAAGAGTCATACTGATACCTTGGGTTGCTTTAGAAAAAAAGTCAACAGTCAGTCTTCCAAATAAAGGTGCATCTCATATTATAAGAATATCAAGGACAAGCTAATTATTTTGTGTAATATGTCAGGTTCTGTTTTGTTTGATTTTGAAGATTTCGGCTGACAGCTCATGAAAAAATCCAGCATCTCAAAATATTAGAATAATCCATAAGGCCAATCAAAATGTACTACAGAAATGTCGACTGTCAGTGAAATAGGTAATTCATTAAAACCCAAGAGTTTCAATAAAGACATCTGAGTCAAGCAGTTTCAAATTATGGTAGATTTTTACTTGCCAGCAAAGCAAGGGATCAAATCAAGCATCACAAGTGTTACATGATTGAGCAAAGAATGAACAGGAGAACACAAGCTTATATCCCCAAGATGTGTGTGGGTTGTTACATTTTGTTTGTTTGTGTTATCAAAACAGATGCTGTTGCCCCAGACAAATATGTGTTGGGAGTATTACACAGCAACATCGGCTGTGTTAATTCAACACCTATAGAGTTAAATTCAATACTTTGAAAGTGTGTATATAGGTCCACACCAGATCGAGTAAAAATAACACTTTTAAAAGTGTTAAATACTTTACACTATGATTGAGTTGAATCAACTCTCTCGATAGATGTAATTTAACACTGGTCAACATTCGCCAGGGTTAAATTTACACAACACTAGTGTGCAGTGTTAAAATGTAACACCCATCAGTGTATTATTTTTTAACACTGAATAGAGTTGCTCCCATTTAACACCCCATCAGATTTAAAATTTAACTCGATATCTAACCCTGTAAAGAGTTGATTTATATATTTTTAAAAACACTGTGGGGAGTTATAATCCCTAATGCTATACATGGTCAAATATTTAGCTTATATTACTTCTAAATCATATTATATTCCTACAGTACGGTATTATTATAAGGAAGAAAAAACAATGCAAAAAGTTTTTTGTATTTCAAAATAAATTGTATTTTCAAGTACACCACATTTAACACAGCATTGGCTTTAACATGTTTCACAGCTGCCAGCCTCAATAGCACAGGTCACAATATGGCAATATGTACATTTTTTCATCCATCTCATTAGAGTACTGTTCCTCATAGAGTCACACAATATGGCAATGTGGCACAATGTATACTTATTCATCCATCCCATTAGAAAACTGTTTATCATAGGGTCTATAATAAATCAACTTATCAACAGAAATAACAGAAAATTAATCATTCCTCTCCTGGATACAGTAGGCATTAAGGTGCTCATCAAAATAAGAAGTATCAACTGTGCCAGTCAAAATGAAAGCTTGATCGTCATTTATAATGATACTGTTGATCTTTCCAAAAACAGGCATTTCTATATTTGTTGAAATACAAACAAACATACCAGTTTGATACTCAGTTCCATAGTTCTTCACCCACTTGGTAGTTGACACATCAGAGTATGCATTCAAGTTTAACATTGCAAGTAAAGTCTCGCCACCTTCCAAATGATCAATTGTTTCCTTCCTTACTGGACCAAACTCAAACCTCTGAAAATTAAAATTCTCCCAGTGATAAGCTAACTGGTGTCTCTGGTGTTGTTTTACCAATGCTTTTTTGATATTTTTGAAATTCTTGACAGATCTTTTAAAGAAGTTATGTTTGGCTTCAAACCTCATACACCATACATAAAGGAGTGGGCCTATTTTACGAATACACCTGAGGTAATGTATCATAAAATGATGCTTCGGAATAAGTCTTCTCTCAGGAAACAAAGATTTAAACAGCTTGTGATGATCATTAATTAAATGCTTCAGATAATATGTCATACCGTTAGTAACAACTGGTGAAAACACTATATTCACAATTTGAATCAAGAGGAGGAGCAAGTTCCAAAAACAGTTATTTCTTTCTACTACATCACCAAAAATGAGAGTTTCGCACAAGGCACCATGACTGAATATCATTCAAACCAAGATCTTTGCTACCTTCATCCATTTTCAACCCACTGGGCCTGTTTCTTCTCTCATTAAAACCATAGTTGAAACTTTGAATTCTCTGTGATAATGATTCCAAAGATAGATGTTTCTCCTTGACAAGGTATTGAAAGACAAGTTTCAGTTCGTACTGCACTACACCTTCAAGCAAGTCGTGCATGATGTCAACCGCATAGTTATCAGAGATGTGAAAAAAACGCAATGTATTGAGCTCACATGTTTTCTTGACACCAAATGTTGACGCCAACATAGGATCTTCCTGTAGAGCTGCACAATGTTCTGTATGGATTTCTTTTGTACGAAACATCAAGCCGGGGTGATCTTCGGTGAAGACAGATTGAAGCTCTTCCTTAGTGGATAAACAAAATCTACAACAATATGTTGCAGAGAAGGACTCAACATAACCAAACAGCCCGTGTAAACCTAGGTTATCATCTGTTACTTGAATAATGGACCCTAGCAATGGTGAGTCAGAGAAAGGCACTTCTATTCCTTCATTTTCTAGTTTTTTAACATCATCAATTAGAGGCTTCAGTATTTCACTAAATCCATACTTTTTCAGGTCTTGTGAATGAAAAAGTGCCACAACATGAATATTCAAGACAGAATTGCACTTTGGGGGCAGGTTCCTCAATATAAAGTATATACAACCAAGTTTGTGTATCCCCTTCTTTGACCCTAAAGGATTTGCGGTCTCGAAATCATCATAATACAGTTGAATCTGTAAAGCATGTTTTCCTGGCAAAACAATGCATTTGTTTTGAAGTATGAACCATCACATATATCTTTAAAAATACCTTATTCCTGTTGTTTGTCCTGCAGGAAACCTTTGCACAATTCACTGTTTATGAACATAGACTTCAAGGTTCCTAAGATGGGTACATACACAAATTTATCCGTTACAGGGATCTGATTGTAAACTCCTGTTGTTCGATCTCTACGTACATCGAATCGCACCCCAAGAACATATTCAACAGGCTCAACTATTTCCCACTTTTCCTTAAAGAACTTCTGTCGTTTGGCTCCTGTATTTAAGACTGCGAAAGGATTTTGTAGTTGTTCAAAACAACTTTCCACCTTCTTTTCAAAATCTGTGCCTTGAATTTCTGAAGCAGTACAGTTGAGAACTGCATCTCTTGCTTGCCTGTGAATGTCATTTACAAGCTCTTCCATTGACCCTACCATTGCTTGTACAGTGCTCTGAGCAACACCTGATGATTGCAACTGTGCTACAACAGAACCACACATGTTTAACAAATCATGCTTATCAACAGAGACCTGGGTGGCTTCTGGAGTTACTGTACAGACTGAATGAGAAGTTGAAGGCACATCATCTTCTATGTGCATGTCCACATTGTCAGTAGTATTTGTTGAAACAGTGTCCCGGTGCAAACGAATAAGGTGTTTCTTGAACCCTGAATAAGTGCAAAATAATGAAGAACACCCCGGCTGTCCACATTTCAAACGTAACGTCTTTCCTGGATATAATACATGGTGAAATCTCAAATGCTGACAAAGCAATACAGAACTTCTGTGGTGTACCTTACAGATAAAACAAATCAACATATTTGCACCCAAGGATGTGTATCACCTCAAATCTGTGTATTCAGCAGTCTTGCTCTGAGCTCCTTCACACAGGGAGTTTCCTTGGTACTTCCCACATCAATGTTGAACACAGTGGTTTGGATGAAGGTATAGAAGCTGTTGAGGGATTCATGGTAGTTCATGCTGAAGATGAAGTGTGCCTTGAAGAGTTCATCGAAAGCTGCCAGGGATGTCTGCGCCTTGCATGGGATGGCCTTGTGGTCAACAATGACATAGAATCTTTGGATGTTGTTCTTCTGTTCACCGACACACAGGAGGAAAGGCTGTCCTGGTTCCAAACTCCCAAGGAAGGTCACAACACTGACTCCAATCTGCAAAAAAAAAGAGGAACAAGGAAACATTTTAATGACCTACTACACTTAAACATTGCTTACCGTCAGATATCTCACAAGATGTTCGACAGCTTGATATGAGCTTATTCTAGGACCCTTCTTGTGTCCTTTTGCAGTGGGGGGAAGTAGGTGAAGCAGCAGTAGTATGCTTGACAGGTCACTGTCCCAGTCTAGGGGAAAAGCAGAAGAAAGTAGAAGATTGTCAGAAAGATTTAAATCTGAAAACAACCTTAAATAAAACCAGATCATGCAACATACATAATTGGGAGCATTCAGGTAAGTAATTAAATGTTTTAAAAGAGATAATGAACCATGCTTACCAGACCCATCGGAGCTTTGATTTCCAGACAAGAGGTCTTTGATGAACTCTTTTGAATTCTTGGAGTCTACCAGGATCCTAGGTTTGAAGTAGGTGGGCCATTTTGCCAAAAATCATTTTGCCAGAAGCATCCTCTCCAAACATCATGGTGAAGTCTTGGCCAATCTACAGAAGAAACACTTTTAAGTCCTTGCAACCTCTCAGACATAGGAAACCATCCACAAACTAAATGTCAGTATTTTTACGCTTGTTTAAATAAAAGTGTAATCCTCCAGTTATCATTGTTCACTTTAAAATGAATTAAACAATGGTATGTCTTTCCTACCAAGCCAGGGGTATCAAGGAAATGTGGGAAAACATCCAGGACTGTGGAGGAGTTTTGATGGTCTTGAACCAGTTTCTGGCGGTATTGAAAGGTTGCCCTCATCTTCTCTTTGACAATTGTTGCATCAGTCGTGTGCTTCAATAAAGAAATCGCCTCGTGGCATTCCTCGCCAAACAGTTGCTTGTCAGTTAGTAGAAAATCCCTCTTGCTCTTTGGACCATCTTGATATGTAGCGGTGGTTGAGCATCTCCGGGACTGGACTGCAGAGCTGCGTTGGACTGTCTTTATCCTCCATGCCAAATAGCCAGACCCGCTGTCTGCATCATAGTATTGCTCCTGTAAAATCCCAAAAGAACAAAGATAAACATAACTGATGTATCACAGCATTACAGGGCAAATTCAGAATAACCTCCCTATATCAATGCATTATACGCCATTGATTTACAAACTTACATATCCATTTTTTGAGTAAGGATCCTTGAGGTACGGAAAAAGAGTAATGATGCCAAGAGCATATTTAGTTCGCACATAGGTTGGTGGGAGTCTCCTTTAAAAGAAGAAAATATATTATTTTTCAAGCTTTAAATTAGTAGTAAAGTATTTAATCAGTGTTAGTGTCATTATAATTAATCAAAATATCTTAAATGTCAAACTAAAATAAGAATATGAGAGAACAAAGCACACTAAAGCAGAGGTTAACTGAAATAGGAGACCACAATAATTAAAAAGCTTTTAACTATGCAACGAGGTTATTTGAGGAAAACATCCCTTATTGTTTCTAAAATGTACACCTATATCCTCTATACATATATTATTTGTAGAGACATGATGAGCACTAGAGAGAACATGACATGCTTACCCATGAACCTCAACCATGTCAGCCACCAGTAGGTTTACCATCTGTCGCCGTGTACCTTCCGTCAATGTCTTTGTTTTGTTATATTCATGCAACACCTTTTCTCCCCCTGGCTTGGACTGAAGTATATCTCTCACCATCTAAAGACAAAGAAACAAATACATTTTAATTTTAACCTCCCCTGCAACAAGACCACAGTACAATGTATATGGTTAGTTAATACATTAAAAAAAAAATTATATACCGCCTCTGCTGATTCCCGATCGGCGTGGGTCCTTTTCACTCCACTATCTTTCTCAAGAATGATTGTTGCATCAGATGAATCTGAAGGCACCGAGGGTGAGGTGTCTGACACGAGCGACTCCGATGAAACATCTAATTGATCTTGATGAAGCACAACTGCAAGACAGTTAAAAGAAATACACACAACAGAATAAAAATATTGTTTGAGGCCCCCTAACAAATTCTTTGGCTTTTCAGGTTAGCTGACTGAAACAAACATACCTTCACAATACATACTATTACAGTACATCTGGTTAATGATCCTTATTTTTCCCTAACAAGACTAAATCTTACCTGTAGACTTTTCTGTAGAAACATTGATTGTAAGGTCCCCTGCTTGTAAAAGGTCCTCAAATACATCTGCATCCATCTCTGTCCCTGATTCATCTGTCAAGTATAACTCAGTCTGTAGAGGAAGACCTAACTTTCCTATAACTGAGAGAATATTAGATTTAGAAAAATGGTCCTTTGTATGCTTCTTTTATTGACACTTTTTTATCATTAATTATTAATCAATAATTAAATGGCTTTTAACTATGGAACAATGGTATATGACATGTACACAACTTATTCCTTGTTGTTTCTAAAATGGACACCAACAGTCTCAAAATATATTAGTAGAGAAATTAGTTTTTTCTTGTTCTACATTTTAGATACATTACCAATTGCATTTTAACTTGTCCATAAGACATGATTACAATTGGTCAGCATAATAAACAACAATTGATGGATGGGGCAATGTAACCGTATTAAAATCAAATCACATTATAGCATGAACTAACATTTTAGCAACTTATTGTGAAAAAAGTAGTACCAACCTTTCTGAAGAAACTAATTGAAGTCTTCATAGCCTTCTTCAGTCTCTGCCACCTCAACGTACTTCTGACTGCCACCAAATCTCACCTTGACCAACATTATGTCCTTAAAAACAAAGTACATTCATGAGTAGTCCACACCTGTTTCAGTCAAATTTTCTTTTTTTGTTGCCTTTATTATGCCACTGGGTAAGGCAAGGCAAGGCAAGGCAATTTTATTTATAGAGCACAATTCAGGCACAGGGCCACTCAAGGTGCTTCACAGGGTTAAAATCAAATAAAGAATACAAATACAAAAAAAAGGAACAAATTTAAAACATGGATAAAAATACAACATTTAAATAAAATAATTAAAACATTTTACAAAAAAATAAAAAATACAGGTTAAAAGGGAAACAAGAACGTTTTGAGACCCGATTTAAAAGAGCTGAGAGTCTCAGCGGACCTCAGACTCTCTGGCAGTCCGTTCCAGACATTGGCCGCATAAACGCTGAATGCCGCCTCTCCCTGTTTAGTCCTAGCTCTGGGGACTTGTCGACTGTCCCAGACGACCTAAGGGCTCTGGGCGGCTCATAACGTATCAGCAGATCAGTAATATATTTTGGCCCTAAACCATTTAAGGCTTTGTAGACCATCATCAATATTTTAAAATCAATTATTTGAGTGACAGGAAGTCAGTGCAAAGACCTAAGAACTGGGGTAATGTGATCTACTTTTTTGGTCCTAGTGAGGACTCGAGCAGCAGCGTTCTGAATTAGCTGAAGCTGTCTGATTGATTTTTTAGTCCTGTTGAGATATTGGCCCTTTAATTCTCTATATATTTTTAAGGTGGTAGTAGGCTGACTTAGTAATTGATTTAATGTGTTTTTTGAAATTCAAGTCGGAATCTATCACTACTCCAAGATTTCTAGCTTGGTGTGTGCTTTCTAACATAACAGATGTAAGCTGTGCGCTGACTTTTGATTGTTCATCCCTGGCACCAAAGACAATTACTTCAGTTTTGTCGCTGTTTAATTGAAGAAAGTTTTGGCACATCCAGTCATTGATTTGTTCAATGCATTTACTTAGTGCTTGAATCGGACTATAGTCTCCTGGTCATATGGTTATGTAAATTCGTGTGTCGTCTGCATAATTATGGTAGCATAATTTGTTTTTGTTCATAATCTGAGCTAGCGGTAGCATGTAGATGTTAAACAGAAGAGGCCCAAGAATGGAACCCTGGGGGACCCCGCATGTAATATTTGTTCGCTCGGATGTGAAATTGCCTATTGACACATAGTAGTCTCTTTCCTTTAAGTATGATTCAAACCAGTTTAGCACAGTTCCAGAGAGTCCAACCCAGTTTGTAAGTCGATCTAGCAAGATGCTGTGGTCAACTGTGTCGAACGCAGCACTGAGATCCAATAAAACTAATACAGAGCTTTTGCTACTGTCTGTGTTTAAGTGGATGTCATTGAGGACCTTAACCAGAGCAGTCTCAGTGCTGTGGTGTTGTCGAAAACCTGACTGAAAGACATCAAAGCAGTTATTCATTGCTAAGTAGTTATTTAGCTGACGATGAACAGCTTTTTCAATGATCTTGCTTAAAAAATGGTAGGTTGGATATCGGCCTATAATTGTTCATGAGTGATGTATCTAGATTTTTCTTTTTTAGGAGTGGCTTGATGACAGCTGTTTTCAGGGCCTGTGGGAATACACCAGTGCGAAGGGACATATTGACAATTTCTAGGACATCTGAGGCCATACAGCTAAAAACAGTTTTAAAGAAGCCTGTAGGCAGAATGTCAAGGCAACAGGAGGAGGAGTTCAGGTGTTGTATAATGTCATCCAGGTTTTTCTTGTTTATCAGAAAAAACTCTGTCATGGCATCTGAATTCGTTTTAGATGGGTACAGAGATAAAACATATCTTGAACCTGGTATTGATGCAGTGACAGCTTGTCTTATTTTATGAATTTTCTCAGTAAAGAAGGAGGCAAATTCATTGCAGGCCCTCGTGGAAAGATGCTCAGACGCTACTGACACAAGAGGGTTTGTTAGCCTGTCAACAGCAGCAAACAGGGCATGTGCATTGTTGCTGTTTTTGGTGATGATGTCAGAGAAGAAAGACTGTCTTGCATTTCTTAGTTCTAGGTTAAACGTGCGTAGTTTCTCTTTGAAGATGTTATAGTGAACATTTAGATTTGTTTTTCGCCACCTGCGTTCTGCTTTACGGCACTCTCTTTTTTCAATTCTGACCCGAGGGGTATTTCTCCAGGGAGACCTTTTTTTACCAGAGATGATTTTCACCTTGGTGGGTGCAATAGCATCGATAACATTTGTAATTTTTGAGTTGATGTTACATACAAGCTCATTAACTGAGATACAGGGGAGGAGCGGGGACAGAGAAAATGCCTGGATAAATTGTTCACTCGTGTTTTCAGTAGCAACAGTCAATGTTGTTTTTCTAGCTTAGCCAGTAAACAGACTTGACTGTGCACACGCTAGCTTGTATGGCCACATGGCGGCCCTGCTAACAGTCCTCGATGCACGTATTCTCTAATTAGCATATTTATACATGGAAATGGATTCAATCACTAAAACAGTACATAACAATGTCAATAAACTCACTGTACATGTGTTTTTAAATACCTTGACTTCATAGTTTGAACAGAAAACAACTAAAGTGCAGAGAGCAGAGTGGAAACGTAGCTTACCGCGAGGAGTCCCGACCCAAAGAGGAAGTAAAGCTAATGGAAGCGCAACAAGTGCCGTAAAATAAAAGGCGCTCGATACTTAAGCGATAACCCCCATCATTTTCCTGTATGTAAAAGTATCTAACCTTTACATGAACCTCAATATACTTAATTAAACAATTTAATACAAACGTTCGGTCGACATATCAGCAAAAATAAGAAGAATATCCTAACCAGCCACCTTCAAAATAAAGGTCTGAGCTACCAGAGTACATAATCCTTCCAAAATGTAGGTTACATGCCGGTTCATGAACTAAATAATACAATAAATAAAGCGCAACGAGTCACAACATCACATTATAGCAGTAACCTCTATGATACCAAGAGATCATGTTGTGCGTGCATGTGCGTGTTTTTTTTACTGTGCATTGGTGCAATTATTTGTGTGTGTGTGTGTGTGTGTGTGTGTACACAGTATCATTGCATGTGTGTGAGGAGACCACATGGGGTGCACCTGGACCTCAGTGTGGGAGTCACAGGTCAGAGGTCAAAACTATTATCTGCTCTACACTCCCACCAACACCACAGACACAACCAGTGGATTAAGCCATAGTCAACTCTTTCCTACACTACATCTGTGTTGTTCTTACCAGTACTGTATTCCATGAACAAAGCTGCAGTGTATGTGGTGTATGTTACCCTTTGTATGCTTTTCAGTACATTTACATTAGCCTGGAAATCCAGACTCGCCGCTGGAAAATTTAAATTTTCTCCGCATACTGGTCTGGGCACGAACCATTGGCGCTCAATAACAATGTTGGAAATTTTGGAGCTACCAATGAAATAGTACTATCTGATATGGGCGACATAACCGTGCGCATGCACCGTCAAAGTTGTGATAGTAAACTACAAAGATGGCCTCGACACTTAAGGATTTGGAGGACAGCACTCAAATCTTTCATTAGCAAGAAAGATGACTTTTTCTATTTTGCCGACCAACCACAGCAAATTTTACTTTACCAGATAGTTACATCTTTCTAGATGTGGGTCTGGATTTCCAGGCTACATTTACATAACATTAGAGGGAAATCAATTGATTGCTTTAGTCCTTAATTTAATTTATTTAAAGTCGACCTATCAAACCCAGATAATGTGATTGGGGTCGAAACAGTTTTTTAGCCTGTTTGTTCTTGCTTTGATTGCCCTGTAGCGCCTCCCAGAGGCCAACAGTTCAATCAGGTGGGTTGAGTCTCTGAGGATGCTATGAACTTTCCTGAGTCAGGGGCTGTATCTCGATTCAGGGGTTGCGGTCTACGAAGGCTGCATTTGAAGACCGATTGCGTCATAGCGGCACGCAAAGGTTGTTCCATTTGCAAGGCTCCTTGCAAGGCTCCTCATATGCGGCTGAGAAATGCAGCGTTCGTTTCACGGTTTTGAAGGCTGCATCAGATGTATCCTTCGCAGCCCAACATATCCCATGATTCATTGCATTTTTTTCAGAGATGGCATACAATAAAATAAAAAACAACAAAACAGCAACGTGTTGCTCCATCTTCTTAACTTTTATCTTCCTTTCTTTTTTTCTTTTCGTCTGGTAGGCAACTTCTTTTTCTTTTTTCCTCTGCTGACAAGGCTGTCTCCGTTGGCAGCTATCAGGGTTGCTAGGCAGCACAGGAGCGGCGTGTCGTCACGCAAGGTAACGGCTTGTTACGCAAATCGGAAATGCTCGTAAACGGAGACCTGTGGAGACCGTCCCGTTTAACAACGCTCGTTCGGCCCTGGTCCGGCCTTCATAGGCTATAGCCTTCATAGACCGCGTCCTACCAAGGAGGCGGTCTCTGTAACGGGATACAGCTAGGCTGTGTCTTGATTCAGAGACCGCGCACTTGGTAGGACGCAGTCTTGCGGTCTATGAAGGCTATAGCCTATGAAGGCCGATTTTAAGGCCGGTTTTAAGGCCAACGAGCGTTGTTAAACGGGACGGTCTCCGCAGGTCTCCGTTTACGAGCATTTCCGGTTCACGTAACAAGCCGTTACCTTGCGTGACAACTCGCCGCTCCTGTGCTGCCTAGCAACCCTGATTGCTGCCAACGGAGACAGCCTTGTCAACAGAGGAAAAAAGAAAAAGAAGTTGCCTACCAGACGAAAAGAAAAAAAAGTACAAGAAAAAAAGAAAGGAAGATAAAAGTTAAGAAGATGGAGCAACACGTTGCTGTTTTGTTATTTTTTATTTTATTGTATGCAATCTCTGAAAAAAACGCAATGAATCTTGGGATATGTTGGGCCACAAAGGATCCATCTGATGCAGCCTTCAAAACCGTGAAAAGAAGGCTGCATTTCTCGGCCGCATATGAGGAGCCTTGCAAACGGGACAGCCTTTGTGCGCCGCTATGACGCAATCGGTCTTCAAATGCAGCCTACGTAGGGTGCAACCCCTGAATCAAGACACAGCCCTAGTGTCTATTGTAGACATCCTCAAGAGAGAGAAGAGGACATCCAATGACTTGTTGGGCAGTGTTTATGACCCTTTGGAGCGCTTTCCTTTCAGCTGAGGTGCAACTGGTAAACCATAGCGAGATGCCGTAGCTTAGGACAGTCTCAATGGTGCAACGATAAAAGGTCAACAACATTTTTTTGTGAAGATTTTTCTTCCTGAGGACCCATAGGAAATACAGCCTCTGTTGGGCCTCTTTCAGAAGCGCCTTGGGGTCTGTTGTTCAGGTCAGGTCCTCATGAATGTGTGTGCCCAGGAACCTGAAGTCCGAGACCATCTCCACACACATTTTTAATTTCCCTGATCCAGATATGTGCTTTTTAAGATATTTGGAGGGACATAGGCTTACATAAGAGGCTAGAAATGATCTTGCAACGACAGCTGGAGATAACAGCAGTAATGCTGTTAAGTGCCGAGGAAAGATGGGCACATCTTCACATACTCTCTGTGAGTGATCCGACAGAAAGTGTTTAATCCAATAACAGATGTGTTGTGAATGTCCCAAGTCCATTCATTCATAAACAGTCTGTTTGGTATGATGGTATTGAAAGCCGAGCTGAACTCTATGAAGAGCAGCCTGGCGTAGTTCCCCTGAAGCTCCACATGTTGCAGTGTGGTGTGGAGTTCTCTCTAGCTCTGTTTGCTCTGTATGTGAACTGGTGGGTGTCAGGCTTGTTGTGATGTGGCTCCGGACCAGTTTCTCAAAACACTTCATTACGATTGGTTTAAGGGCCACCGGCCGGTATTTGTTGAGGCTGCTGACAGTAGTCTTTTTTGCTAGAGGAATGATTGTGGAGGATGTCAAGCACGGTGGGATTATGTACTGGGACAGGGACTGGTTCTATATACAGTATCAGTGGAGACATCAGCCAATTTGTCAGCACAGTCTCTCAGCACTCTCCCCGTCACACCATCCGGTCCAGAAGCTTTCTCTGTCCATAGTGTGCGCCTCACCTCATGTGCATGCACTGTGAAGATGTCGTTGGTGGGGGCTGGTGGATGTGATGGAGCCACCTCCAGTGTCTCAGCCTCGAAGCGGGCATAGAAACATTTTAGCTCCTCAGCAGGCGAGGCATCACCGTTGGTTACTGTGAGGTTGCTCGACTTGTAGTTTGTGATGTGTTGGACCCCCTGCCACACCTGCTGTGGGTTGTTGCTGCTGTAGTGGTCCTCAATCTTCCTCTTATATGCTGTCTTGGCCCCCCTGATGCCTCTCTTTATAGGTCACCCAGAAAAGTATCAAGTTGAAGGCATCTGAAAGTGGGAATATCGCCACCTATCGTAGAGGAGTTGGACATACATTGGTCAATAAATCGACTCCATTCCCATGCTTGTATACTGGGTCAAGGACAGTAGAACAATTAAACGGCTATGACTTTACTGTGCATGTGACCGTACTGAGTGACTCTACATGCATTTATGTGTAATATCTGCAAACATTTCTTAATCACAGAGCTGCTTTTGGAGGTAGAATTTAACACTC
Source organism: Hyperoplus lanceolatus (assembly GCA_026929865.2). NCBI lineage: Eukaryota > Metazoa > Chordata > Actinopteri > Uranoscopiformes > Ammodytidae > Hyperoplus > Hyperoplus lanceolatus. The sequence goes on from CM049403.1 coordinate 2,752,749, forward strand.
AGTGATTGGTCCAAAGAACCATATTCATCAGTTGAAAGAATCTAACAGTGCTTCCCTTATCTGTAACTTAGACTGTACAGGGGCCGGTTTCCCAAAGCCTTCTTAGAGCCTTCTTAACGCTACGTCATTCGTAACCCCTATGTAGAGTTCCTACTTAACGGTTCGCCTGTTTCCCGAAACGTTCTTTGCTATGAATCTCTTTCGTACGTCATACGTTGGTAAGGTTGGTCTGGAGCGCCCTCAGAGCCTTCTTAGCTCTACCGTAGGGATGTTTCAGCTCTCGCTTGTGTCATTTATCTAATAAATCTGACACAGCGATGACTGTATTTAATAACAAACTGTTCAAAACGATCCAACTGTATAGTGTATATCACCTATATTTAAAGTAGGCTTAGGCTATTATATATTTTAGCAGAATACCATTAACTCTGATTCACAAAGTGTTCAAACTATATGAACAAGTAGCCTACTTTTAGTCATCTAACTGACTTGACAATCAGCATTAACTGAATGGATGCGATGTCCCTCAATATGAAAATACTTTATACGTGATACACTATAGCCTACAGTCGGATCGTTTTTATCAGTTTGTTATTAAATACAGTCATCACTGTGTCCCTTTGATATGAAATACAGTCAGATGTATACGTTTAATGACACAAGTGAAAGTCCCTGCGATCGCTGTGGCATCGCCAGAGATACAAACCCCCACATTTCCTTCCGTAAAGCACCATGCGTAAAACGGACACGAGTCACATCCCTGTTGCGCATGGAACTGACACAAGTCATTCATGATGAAAATAATTGCTGTAAACAATCTTCATCTCCTCCGCTGTTTCTATATGTTCTATATCTTTTTTTTAAATTAGTATAGGCTATGGTAGTATGTTCGACATGGTTAACACTAGAACCTCCGCACTGTGTTCCACACCGGCACTGTCAGCTGAGCCCGGGCAGAGTGCGTCGGATCCTCCGCCTCAAAACATGTAAATGTGCAAAAAAATTAATGAATAATCAATTAGAGCTTACCTTAAAATAAGTGTGCCATGTTTATTGTATTTAGGATTTTAGCTCCTTTGGACGCTGTTTGGGCCGTCTGTTTATTTATATAGGCTATTGGCGATATTATGTCTACTTGGGGCGGCAGTGGCGAAGTGGGTAGGGTGTTCGCCTCTGGTGTGCAGGGTCGGAGGTTCAATCCCCCGTCTCCCCGCCACATGTCGAAGTGTCCCTGGGCAAGACACTGAACCCCAAATTGCTCCCGATAGTTAGCTTAGTTAGCTTAGCACCCTCGTGCTAAGCCTACCCTGCGTGGTAGCTGCTGCTATCGGTGTATGAATGTGTGTGTGACTGGGTGAATGTGTACAAAAACAATGTAAAGCGCTTTGGGTCTGTGATAAACGGAGATATAGCGCTATACAAGTCCATTTACCTACTTTCAGTTTCATTACTGACCCACCAAGTAACGTGATTGGTGTTCTTAAAGATACTTAGATTATAAAACAAGAGTTCCAAAACACAGATGATGATTCAACAAACTAATTTGTGACTTTTTATTACACTAGAAATGCACGGGTAGATTTGATTAGACAGCATACAGATGCAGCTGCGCATGAAATGAGCAGGAAATGGATAATCGAACTCGGAGCAACCAATTTCAGCAGTGTACGAACGACGTAAGGAGTGTTTCTCCTAAGACACCGTTCGGGAACCACGACTACAGAGGTAAACAACTTTGGTAAGTCATAACGTAGGAGTCTTCGTAGCTCGCTAGAAGAGGACGTTATCAGAAAACCGGCCCCAGCACTGTTCACACCGTTGGCTTAAGGGTGACAAACATTGAGTGATGGCATTTGGCTCTGTGGGGACCAGTGAACCCTCTGAGAAGATATTGGGATGCAGGGATTGCTTTGTTGCCAACATAGTCCAAATCAGTGAAAACACACATGAAAGGTTTTAATTACCAATGCCTGGTAGACAAATAAATCACATGATTCAGTGACATTCTGTGTAGCTTGTCCCAAAAACTAAAAACAAATGGAACACTGGAAATGGCGGATCTTGTCTTACACGACATGAGTAGTGGCAGTATGTTTGCAGGACTATTGAATTTGATTGGACTAGATGTTCAAGTGTTGATGTAGGGGCTGATGTGTCTGTGTGTTTAGCTTGTCAGATCTTAGCTGGGCATTTCATCATATCAGAAACAACTTACAGTGTGATGGAAAACCATGTACTAATTCAATCACATTATTGTTTGTTTTAGTTTTTTCCATGAAGTTGTAATATTTGTAAAGTATGCTTTACAGCTGGGGGAGTCCAGGGACCTATTTCAGGAATCAGGGTTGACAAACTCTGAGTACAACCCTCTACTCTGAGTTGACCGACTCTGAGATGAGCAACTCTGGGTCATTGGTTTCAGAACAGAGGATCAGTGTTGGGTCAGTCAACTCGGAGTCTGCTTACTCTAGGTTGAGCGTGTGTGTGTGTAAAAGCCATCGTCAATTATCAAACTGATTACATGATTCACCATGGAAACAGGAGAAGCAAATGCTTGATCTTCCCACTTTTCCATTCCTCTAACTCGAGTGAGAAATATGAATGAATTAACAATATGGTATGGAGAGGAATTAACATGAATGTTATATCAGAACTCCGATCTAATATCACCCTATGAGATGCATTATTTAATAAAAAGTTACACATCAACAGCAGCAAAAGTAGGAGATGGTTGCAGCAAAACATTGCTGGCAGCGTATTACAGGCTATTCGCTGTAGGCTATAGGCCTATAAAATCTTCAGGCCAGCGGTATCTTATCTCTTGTGTGACGCTCTTTTGTGTCATTTGACGTGCCGATCATGTTCTAGCCTAAGCAGCATAAAAACTAAAGTGGGGATAACTTTGCAAACGAAGCCTGTCGAAAGTACTGGCTTCAAGCTATATGTCAGTCTTTGTTTCATCCAAATGGACCCAGTATAACCGGAGATACAATGGTTTAATGTTGATACAAAACCATTTTATTTTCGCAGGCTCAAAAGTATGAGAATTCGATGATCGCGGCCATTATTTTGTCATTTTACAATCAGAAAATAGTGCTGTAAACTAGATCCTGCTTAACAGGCTGCATTTACCAGAAAGGGCAGGAGGAGGGGCAGGGGTTGGCGGGGTGATACAAAGCTAGACGAAAAGAGACAAAGAAGAAGAGTGACAGGGGGCGGGAACTGTGTGGGAGTCTCTATGCGAGAGAGACGAGGCTGCTAGCAAACAAAAGTGACAAACACACGGAGGAAGATTGAGAGGTTCTCAGAGTTTTGAAGATAGGCTACTGAGAATGTGTGAATATTTTTGTACCAGGCTAGTTTTTATTCTATTGGAGGTTAACATTTACAAATAATTAGGTGACATCTCTTGAGTGACAGCTAGCCGCCCGCTGGCCCTCACTTTGCCTCGGAGGTATACGTCAGCTAGTTGGGCCTATTTCCCTCCCCCCAACGTCACATCAATGCCCTTTTTCGGTAAGAGGAAATGAGGCGGAGTACAAATCTGACAAGTTGGCAATGTGCATAGGCTGGGACGATTGGATGCAATTGAATTAACTGAGGTCAGCCCGGACGCTACATTCATTTTATATACTATCTATGCTCACATGTTTTTCCTTTGCAATTCCCTTTGAATAGACAAAACTGTGTGGTGCACTTGATCAAGGTGATGTAGCATGGCTGAACTTAAAGTAGATGCTGTTAAAGATGGCAGTGCACATTTGATTTATGCAGAACAGACCACAAAAGATCTAATTTCGCTTTATTTTTCTCTTTGAAATGTTCTCTGGCAAACGACACATTGCAGTTTGAATGGAGTGAAGTGATGATATAATCCACTTACTGGTATCATTATCCTCATAATAACAGCAGTATGACTTTGTCTGGCACTGACACTGTGTGTGGTCTTTTCCCCTTTGGACTGCGTGGTAATGGATTGATTAATTCACTATTTGCTCCAGTTTTCAACGCTCATCCCTTGTCTGTTTCAAGCATTGAGGAACATCTGTTTCATCTACAAACACACACACTGATGCTCAAACACATGCACACATACGCATAAAAGAATCCAAGCACATGATACATGTACACACACAGATACACACAAAGGGCCTTTGATGGGTGGGTTGAGACATCTGCTGTTTGTTGTTCCCAAATTATTGATAGCAGTAAACAGAAAGTTGAGGGGAAAACAGGCATTTCTCATGCTGATGAAATTTTCCGGAGCTGTCAGCCCATTCAAACCGACGCTTTGTCAGCACACAGGACGACAACAAGAGACACAAAGAGGAGGAGGGTGACACAAACACAGTGAACAGACTAGTGACAGGTGGAACACTTTATTTGTTCCAGAGAAACATCTTTATTGGAGCCCTTTTGATGTGTTGTAAGGTTATACATTTATGGGGATTGATATATGTTAACATTAAAACACCTTTTTTTGCCACGATTTTAATGTTCTTAACACTCTGAACCCTAGGGCTATTTTGGCCGTTTTGCATACTTTTGATCAATCCTTACTAAACTACAGTAAGAAATGTTTATCATGCCAAAGTTTGGTATCTTTTTGTTCAGAACACCCTAACCTATATGACCTGATAGTTATTTATTTCATGTTGACATGTTAAATGATCATATTGGTCCAAAAACCACATGATAAATGTAAAAACGGATTTAAAAAATATATTATTTCTACCATGGGTAACTCAAACATTCATATTGAATTTTTTTGAAAGCTGAAAATAAATACATGGAATGTTTTTATGGTAATTTAAAAGTTTGATTGAGGTGGCATCAACCGGAATACACATTTTATGAACAAATAGCAGGTGAATACAAAGGGCGTTTTCCCCAAATTTCTGTCAATCATAACACAGAGGGCACATAAACATTTTCTAAGCTTGCTGTGTTTGGTCAAACCTCTCAGTACCTCTCAATCTTCCTCCGCGTCTGTCAATTTTGTTAGCTAGCAGCCTCGTCTCTCTCTCGCATAGAGAGACTCCCACAGCTCCCGCCCCCTGTCACTCTTCTTCTTAGTCTCTTTTCGTCTAGCTTCGTATCACTCCGCCAACCCCTGCCCCTCCTCCTCCCCTCCCTGGTAAATGCAGCCTGTTGAGTAGGACCATCGAATTCTCATACTTTTGAGCCCGCGAAAATAAAATAGATATGTATCAACTTCAAACCATTATATCTCTGGTTATACTGGGTCAATTTAAATGAAACAAAGACTGGCATATAGCTTTAAGCCAGTACTTTCAACACACACCGGCAAAGTTGTCCCCGCTTTAGTTTCTATGCTGCGTCGGATCGAAGGTGATCACGTGATCAGCACGTCAAGTAACGCAATGCTGCGGGCTCCGAGTTGGAAGGGTTAATATGTCTCGTAAAAAACACAGACATTAAAAATGAATCTGACTTGAGGGGTTAAACATTTTACATCCTTCATAAATGTGTGCTTGACTTGTGCGGCACAGTCTGATTAGCAATGGGGTTTAAGCGTGTAAATGACATGTCTCTTTTGCATGTTTCTCCCCAGCTGTCTCTCCAACATGTGGCCTATCATGAAGCCAGATTATTGCTACTTGTAAATACGAGTTCTCCAGGAAATGCATTAATTTTTTTCTGTTGTGATTGCACGCGCCCCGTGGTGTGTGTCCAATGCTAGTGTGAGAGAGAGAGAGAGAGAGAGACTGATTAGCAATGGGGTTTTAAGTGTGTACATGACATGTCTCTTTTACATGTTTCTCCCCAGCTGTCTCTCCAACATGTGGCCTATCATGAAGCCAGATTATTGCTACTTGTAAATAAGAGTTCTCCAGGAAATGCATACATTTTTTTCTGTCGTGATTGCACACGCTCTTTGACTATGCAACATGAAAAGTTACTGTCAATATCTCTGGCTAAGGGCCCCTGGGCCTGTGTCCGGTATGCCTGTGCAGTAATCCACCCCTGGATAGGTTACACAATTAAGAAAAAAAAGGGAAAACTATAAACTGTGAAAGTATTGATCATCATGAACTTTTTTAAAAAACCACAATGTTGGGGGGCCCCCGGATCATCTATTTTTCCTTTAAAAAAAATATACACTCAACAAAAATATAAACACAACACTTTTGTTTTTGCTCCCATTTTTCATGAGATGGACTTAAAGATCTAAAATTCATTCCAGATACACAATTGTACCATTTCTCCAAAATTGTTCACAAATCTGTCTAAATGTGTGCTAGTGAGCACTTCTGCTTTGCTGAGATAATCCCCCCCCCCTCACAGGTGTGCCACATCAAGATGCTGATCTGACATCATGATTAGTGGACATGTGTTCCTTAGACTGTCCACAATAAAAGGCCTCTGAAATGTGCAGTTGTTTTTGGGGGGTGGGGCGAACAGTCAGGATCTGGCGTGACCACCATTTCCTCATGCAGTGCAACACATCTTCTTCGCATAGAGTTTATCAGATTTATCAATTGTGGCCTGTGGAATGTTGTTCTACTCCTCTTCAATGGCTGTGTGAAGTTGCTGGAGAAGGCTTATGGTGGAGAAATTAACATTCAATGCACAAGCAACAGATCTGGTTGACATTCCTGCTGTCAGCATGCCAATTGCACGCTCCCTCAATGCTTGTGGCATCTGTGGCATTTTGCTGTGAGACAAAACTGCACATTTCAGGGTGGCCTTTTATTGTGGACAGTCTAAGGCACACCTGTGCACTAATCATGATGTCAGATCAGCATCTTGATGTGGCACACCTGTGAGGTGGGATGGATTATCTCAGCAAAGCAGAAGTGCTCACTATCACATTTAGATTTGTGAACAATGTTTGAGAGAAATGGTACAATTGTGTATCTGGAATGAATTTTAGATCTTTAAGTCCATCTCATGAAAAATGGGAGCAAAAACAAAAGTGTTGTGTTTATATTTTTGTTGAGTGTATATACACTCAACAGAAATACAAACACACACATATATATATATATATATATATATATATATATATATATATATATATATATATATATATATATATATATATATATATATATATATATATATATATATATATATATATATATATATATATATATATATTATATATATATATATATATATATATGTATATATGTATATATATGTGTATAAATATATATATATATATATATATATATATATATATATATATATATACATATATATATATATATATATATATATATATATATATATATATATATATATATATATATATATATATATATATATATATATATATATATATATATATATATATATATATATATATATATATATATATATATATATATATATATATATATATATATATATATGTATACATATATATATATATATATATATATATATTGTCCTCTAATTGGCAGCCATCTGTGTTATAGCAGCAATGTGTAAACTGCAATGCATTCACTGGATTGTTCGTATGGAAATAGGATAGCCTAATTGAGGCATTTTGGAATATATTTATATATATATATATTTGTCCTGCGGGTGGCCGCGATGTCTCTAAAAGCATACAGTCTACCGGAAAATAAAAGGAGGAGAAGAAGAAGAAGAAGAAGAAGAAGAAGACAAACTGCAATGCACTGTGGGTGATATCCACCTCGGAGTGACCATGGATGTTCACTTGATCACTCAGCCCTCCGAGGGTCTATATCACGAAGTTCACTTCAGTTTCCAGACAATTGGAAAAACACTTAAGATGGCGGCGGGGATTCCCCCGAGGGCAAGTGCCTAGGGCAAGTGAACGAGGGCATGTTGAACGGGTATTGGAACGCAGGGTGAGACTACAATCTGGCAGTGTCTGGAAGGTCGGGCCGGGTATATGAAGAGCGGTTGATTGGTGATTGCTGGCAGCTGTGAGTGCTTCACCTGACTCCAACAAACCTGACTCTAACCCTGCAATAAACCAGACAAGCACACGGGCAAAGGGCAAAAAACAAAACAGAGGCAAAGAGGCCCAGGCAGGATCATGACACATAGTTGAATCTTGTTCGAATCTTGCCTATAGTCAACTAATCGTAAAATCATGCATTTTTTTTCTTCCATATTGATCCATATTCTCATTTGCCACATTGGCATTTACAGCTCTTGAAGAAATTAAGAGACCAGTCTGGATTTTTCTTAAATCTTCATCTCTACATTGCTTAAAGCCACTACGAGTAACATGGCACATTGGCGTCCCCTTTGGACAAAAGCGGTAGTATTTTTACGACGCCCACTGTCGCAAAGCTGTTTTCTAGCTCGTGCCAGGCGTGCGAGTTTGAACTGAGAAGGGAGCAATATAGTGCATGTCTGTGTATTGAAAGTATGAGGACTCTTTTCGGCTCCGTGAGAGTGGTTAGTGACACTGCATCAACTAATGCCAGTCACTGCCACACACACCTGATTGCAATGAGTTGATGCAGCAGTGTCACCAAACTACTCTCTCACGGAGCTGAAAGATTACGTGTCCGACTCCTCACAGAAAGCTAATGAACGAGAGACGGCAGTTAGTATGAATCACGATGAGGTAATGTGTTGATGTAAATAATGACTATTTCAGATAATGGTTATCTGATGATGGTGAAGCAAAGCAAACTTTGTGTTAGTACCAACCGCTCATTCATTTAGGAGTAAACACTGCAGTCTAGTTTCGGTCTTGTGAAATTGTATACACGTTGCTTGGCAACGCCCTCGTCTCGCCCGTAGCCTATATCGCTCTCCCTTTTAGCTTTTCTTCATTGCATTCTCTTTTTTTTCTTTGATGGTTCAGCCCCGTTATCAGTCATTATGACGACAAATAAGTGTCTCAAACAAGGCTCCCGCTCCCCTTCTCTCACCTGGAGGGATAGGCTTCTCAAATTGCGTTGTTGCGCCACACTGAAATCTGCGACCAATACGGATATGTGACCATAGAGCCTGCACGAGCGAACCGAGAATCGGACAGGGTGTGCGACCAGACCAAAAGCAGTAATAGAAACTATATAAAAACGTCTTTCTTTGCACTGATGGTCTCGTTTGCTGTTAAAGGTAATTTATGATTATCAGAGGAAACATGAGGCTGTTTAAAAGATATTTAAATGTTACTCGTAGCCGCTTTAATGGAAATGCTCGTAATGACAATTTATTCGAATTTGGTAGAAATGTTGTCAGTAGTTTATATTATAAAACCAAAATGTTCATTCTACTCAAACATATGCCTATAAATAGTCAAGCGAGAGATGGTGTGTTTTCACTCCCTCGGAAAATCCAACATCCAGTATTCGATGCCTGTAAAATGGTATTCGGGACAGCACTGATTACAGTGTAAAACCCATCCCCAAACATACATTGTAAGAAAGGCCCATGTTTAAGGTCAGTCCAGGGCTGTGTGATAAGAATGTACTGTACTGCTCTGAGTGTCGAAAAGCATTGCGTTTCAATTTAGAATTTGAAATGATCCCTCAAACTGAACAGAACCCTTTGGAAGCCACTGCCAGATGAGCTGGCCCCTTTATTGACTCCAGCAGCTGGCTTTGTTATCTCCCCACTGTGCGCTGTGCTGGAAAAGTGGCCAACCTTAAGTGTTCTCTAGTGCCACTCCTGTTGTGGAGCATATTTGTGAAAACAGCACAGAATAGGCAGGTTCTGTTTATGGAGTGAGGAGATACGGCAAGGGAGATACTCCTTTTTCATAGAATAAAAATAACTTCAGTGCACATGTGTTTACGGGCTTGAGTATGTATTGTGTACAGGCTAAAAAAGCTTCACGTGAATGTTTGGAACAGGATGACTAGGAGTTGTTAGATTCATATTTTCAAGGAAATTGTACTTTTGGTACTTGATTTAATTTGATTGTTACAGTATATTTTTAAACCGGCTCTGATGTTACAAAGGTGGCAACTGAGTCAACAAAGACAGTGGACAAACATGTACCATACAATTAAAAATAACTGACCTTAAACCTCCAGCTGTAAGTAAGACACATTTTAAACAAGAAGTGCTGACTGCACCTTTCTGATTGGAATTAGGTTCTTACCCGGATGACGGGTGAAATGGGGGCAAAAATGTACTTCCTGGAGAGAAGGAAACAGAGATGAGATTTAGAATGAGTTTAATAGTGCTTGTATATGCTCAGTCCTTAGAAAAAATAATCAGCTTACCCTTATTGGCTAATCATAAACATTATATGCGCATTTCATTTAGCATCTCTGCTGAGAACCAATATAAAGAGTCCACATATAACATACATCAAAGGCACTTAGGATAGCCAACATCCCTAAAACTTCAATGTGAAATACCAACACACAGGGTGAATCTCAATACAGGGGTTGCGGTCTACGAAAGCTGCATTTGAAGACCGATTGCGTCATAGCAGCGCGCAAAGGTTGTTCCATTTGCAAGGCTCCTTGCAAGGCTCCTCATATGCGACCGAGAAATGCAGCCTTTTGTTTCACGGTTTTGAAGGCTGCATCAGATGTATCCTTCGCAGCCCAACATATCCCATGATTCATTGCGGTTTTTTTCAGAGATTGCATACAATAAAATAAAAAATAACAAAACAGCAACGTGTTGCTCCATCTTAACTTTTATCTTCCTTTCTTTTTTTCTTGTACTTATTTTTCCTTTTGGTCTGGTAGGCAACTTCTTTTTCTTTTTTCCTCCATTGACAAGGCTGTTTCCGTTGGCAGCTATCAGGGTTGCTAGGCAGCACAGGAGCGGCGTGTCGTCACGCAAGGTAACGGCTTGTTACGTGAACCGGAAATGCTCGTAAATGGAGACCTGCGGAGACCGTCCCGTTTAACAACGCTCGTTCGGCCTTCGAATCGGCCTTCATAGGCTATAGCCTTCATAGACCGCGTCCTACCAAGGAGGCGGTCTCTGTAACGGGATACAGCTTCTGTAACACCTTATAGCTGACAAAGATGAGTTTTGTGTAAATCCTTCCATCACATAATGGATTTAACACCACATTGATCTCGAAACAAGTTGAATAGGCTACATTTTCCAGAAGACTATGTTCAATTAGTTTATCATCTAAGTGCTTGTAAAATACAGCTATACTATTTGGAAGGAATTAATGTAAGAAGTATATTGTAGGTCTTAGCAACTTTACAGGGGCCTAAACACATTGGAATTAATTGCATCTTAAACATCTCTTTAAACTATTAACGATCAAAACGACTGAGTGTATGAAAACAGCTGTAGAATTATTATGGCTCTGGAGAAAAGTGAGCGAATGAATACCCCCCCCCCCCCGATCTTTTTGTCTCAACCCTGGGCTTGGAAACTCAAGGTGTGAAACCTGCGTTATAACATGGCTCTATGGAGTTTTGAAAGATTACAGGGAAGAAACGACAAGTTGCATGAATTGAAAAAAAGGATGCTTGTCCAAGGCTGTGTCTGAAAAAGTAGTTGACACCAAATTGAGATTTCAGAGACCCCATAATCGCCATAATTTTTGCCTCATCACTGCAGTGTAGTGTTGTACAACTTGATTGTGGGGCTGTGAGCACGTGGTAGTGTGGTGTGGTGTGGCGTGCTGTGTCTGCTTTGCTTATCCACTGTGGACTTTGTGAGGGAACTATAGTATATAGTGGATTGATTTTAAGAACTACAGCAATTGTTCAAACGCTTAAAATGACCTGTTTACGCTTCCCTGACAAATAATGCTTATCTTCTCTCAGGAGGCCCAAGACGTACTTTGAATCATCTCCGACGAATGGTTAAGATTGACTGCAATCTCTCCCTGACTTTAACCGCATAGTTTTACTTAATTCACGTAACTTACGTACGTATGTAATTCTTCACATTGAGTTAATGTTGATTCTAGCTGCAGCTTTTGCAGTATAAGATGTTATTGCCACCCCGCCCCCATTGGACCTCATCTCCCAGAATTCATTTAGAAACTGAACAGTGTCAAGTGTATGATGTCATCGCTCACCGTCATGTTTAATCCATTTTATTTTTCTCTGGACTGTATTCTTTTTTTTAGAAGTGAGTCTGTGGCGTTGAAGGCAGTTAGAAGCTCTGCCTGTGCAGTCCAATTGATGCATTCAGTTGTACTTGAAGGTGTACACAGTGATACGTTAGCAGGTTTACCTTTTCAGTAGAATGGAGCACACTGGTAGCCTGGCATTCCCAGACCTGCCACTAGGCGCTGGCAAATTAAATTTGCTGCGCGTGTTGGTCTGGACACGCTCCGTTGAAGCTTTATCAAGAAAGCCAGAAATCTGGCTGGTGGTTTCAATTGGTTCTATCTAATATGGGCGCGCCAGAGCCCTTTCTATGGTACTCTGGGGCGGACGTAACCGGATGACGACAGTGACGTGCATGCGACGTCGAAGCCGTGATAGTAAACATCAAAGATGGCTGCGGATATGTTGTGTGAGTTTGAGACTGCTTTGGCCTCGACCCTTAACGATTTGGAAGACGGCACTCAAATCTTTCTTTAGCAAGTAAGTGGAATGTTCTGTTTTGCCGACCGACAATGGCAAACGTTTAATTTAACTGTTTAACAGCTGTTCGCTAAATTAAAGGGGGCTTACGTCGCCTTGTGCATCGCTCTGATTGGTTGTAGTGCTATCCAACTGCATGCATGAGTAGGGGCCGCCCCTTGAGTTGGAAATTACTATTGATCGTGGCCAGACCCTCTATCGTTCAAGATATCAGGGTCTGGATTTCCAGGCTAGCACACTGGTGCTTACTGACTGTAAAAAAGCCATCACTAACTGCGCAGTTTTTGATTTTAGCGCAGGGAAGTCGCCTCTTACACTCAGGTGGTATTACTTGGCAAAGCTGAAAATAAAAAAAAGAGCTTTCATCAGTGGGTTTTCCACTCAATCACCATTGTTTCACCTCACTTTATAATGGATAGTAACTTAACAGAACACAAAGAGATGAACATTTAACAGAGTACAACTGTTAACAATAGAGGTATCAGATCAGATCTCATGAACCCTTTTATGTCATTTATGGCAGCCTTTTTTTGTCATTGTCAGTCCAACTTTGGTACTGCAGTATAGCCTCTCTGCAAAAATGTTCTGTTGAGAGCCTTAACAACCCCATGTATAGGTCAGAAAAGATGAAAAAGCATAATAGGTGCTCTTTAAGGCACAATGGCTTTAGTTTTAGTTTAGGATTTCAGTTGCTGGTGGAATTTAGTGTTGGGCCCTAGTTGCTCTAAATCTTAAGACGAGGGCCAGGAAACCAACCCAACAACAAAATCTCAGCAGCCTTTTCTCTGCTTTATCATTCCATTTCCGCGCTCCCCCTACCCCCTCTCTCCTCTTCTAACATTTCTATCCCCTCCTCTCACTCGTGGACCCTGGGATTCTTGGGCATGTGGTTTGTTAATAATTCAGCCTGGAGGATGGATTTTTGGTCTTCATTTACAGCAGGAAATGCCTTGCTCCAGTGAACAATGCACTCACGCCTAGGCCCCTGACGTGTCTTCAGTGGCAGAAATAGAAAAGAAAGCCATTTCCCCTCAGATGGCTGCATGCTTTCAATGCAGGGGAAAAGAAAATGGTCAAGAAAAGACAGTAGCAGTGATTTAATGTTTTTTTTTTCTCTTTTCATCTGCCAAAAATACAGCAACCGTTGACAAAGAACGAAAACTCTTAAGTAGAAGACGTTTTAACCGTACAAGGCAACCTGGGAGAACGCATGAAGGCATTTTGTATTATTTTTAGAAATATCCCCCTATTTCCTATTTGAAAGTGTCTCTCTGACAGATTGGGGTGGGTCATTTTTGGCCCTATTTCCTCCTCCCATCCTTCTGTATTATCGTGTTTCTGATTATTATTTTTTTCTGTTTCATGACACATTTTCATGCTGTGACACATTAGTATCCATCAGTGTTTGAAGGGCAGGGCGTTCAGGGAGGGCCTGTCGACTGGCTGTGTGTCTCGTACATTATATAGCACAGAACTCATTTCCTGCCCCGACTTTAACAATGTCTGTGTCCTCTGAGAGGTGAGACTATATGAGAGACACAATCATCAGCTTCTATGTGTTTCTCAGATATTGTATGTGTGTGTGCCTTATGTAGGGAACCTGAGCAGAAAACTAGACCAAGTAATACAGCCAAAAGCAAGTGGGAGAGATTCATGTGTCCTCCACAGTGTGACATTCACTGTCACTCTCGCATCATACTGTGTGATTCATGAAATACACATTGGGCTAAATTTAGCATCCATGTCTATTGTCTTCAATTATAGACAGCAATATGTCATATCCAACGCCCTAAAGCCTCATAACACTACAATATGGTAATAGTTCTGTAACTTTATCTAAATAAATGAACTAAAATAAAGCCTTTTTCTTACATGGGGCCTATTATGTTCAGTACTACCTTTTTTACGATTTTTTTGGCATTTTTCATGCTTTATTTAACAGTTTGAAGAGACAAAGGTGAAATGGGGCAGAGAGGGGAATTACATGCAGAAAACGACCCCGGGCGGGAATCGAACCCGGGTCTGCTGCTGGGCCCGGGGGGGACGCCCTACCAAATAAGGGCGCCCCCAGTACTACATTGTTTGTCAGTGCCTTGAACTATCTCCGAAGCTGAGAGAAATAAATATGGTAGTGTTTTCTTTTCTCATTGATCGTTTTGTTAACACTTTACAATAAGGGTACATTAATTAATGGTTAGTTAATGCTTAATAAGGTTTAACTAACCATTAGTTAACTGTTAACTAATGTGTCTAGTAAGCATTTACTAATGGTATTCATGTTAACTAAGGTATTAATTACTACATTATGTAATGTTTATAAATATCCTATATTAACCTTAATTAAGCTTGAACCAACAGTTGATTAATATAATAATAAGCATTAATTAACTTAACAAATGTCAGTTGTGTAACATTGTTTAAGCATAATTAACCATTTATTAATGCTCTTTGTGACCCTTATTGTAAAGTGGGAACCATTTATCCATTAAGTAACACTTAATAAATGCACACCAGTGCTGAATAGGCATTACTGAAGCATAATTAACCATAATAGGCATTACTTAAGTGTAATTGACCATCTACTTATGGACTTTGTGACCCTTATTGTAAAGTGAGAACCATTTCTCATGAATTAACACCTAATAAAGGCATACTAGTGCTGATTGAGCATCACTTAAGCATAATTAACCATTTCTTAATGTTATTTGTGACCCTTATTGTAAAATGGGAACCATTCATCACTTGCTACACTTGATAAATGCAAAATAGTGCTGAATAAGGATAAGTACAATCCATCAATCAACAATGCTCTTTGTGACCCGTGTACATTCTCTATAATAACAATATTAAACATACTAAAATATTCCCAACTGGAAATCAATTCATGATAACAATCTGTTATCAACACTATTCAGTCACAATTTAAAAAAGAATGAAAATGTTATTTTATTTAGAATATTTAGTTTTATTTGGAAACACGGCTCCCACATTTGACATGAATATCGTCTCAGATCCATAAGTGTGATACAACATGATAAAAACCATCAAAACAGATATTGAGAAGGATTTTTACCTGCTCCGCCATTGTAGGCGCATACACATTCACCCATCTGTCGCTCTGCACGTGCACCGGCAGTGAGACGGTTGCCAGTTTGTAGCGTTCTCTCTTGTGATTGGTTATCAGTAGTGGGATCCCCAAAAATTTGCCGATTACATGCAGAGCGAGTGACTGAGAGATTGGCTTTATAAAACGCGCACACTATATAAGTGATCACTGCATGAATAAAGAGTGATTTAACACTTATATTAACATAAATAAATCGCTTACATCACCTTTAAAAAGGTGCTACGAGGAACTTTTAAATATTTCTGAAACAGTCTCAACAGCGAACGAGACCATCAGTGCAAATAATGCTATGTTTATATAGTTTTTCTTAATGCCTTTGTAATGGGTATGCTCACCCATGAACACCAGCTGGTGTCATAAAAACACTACTGCTTTTGCCAAAAGGGGGCGCTAGAATCAACACAAACTAAAAGTTCCTCAAATACACTTTAATGAGTGTGCAGCTATGGCCCAATTCATATTACATTAATTTACCTTAAATGGTGAAAATTCACTACTGTAAAGTAACCTCAAGATCCAGAAAAAGGTGTTACTCTTTGCTATTTCAGCTTCAGCCACTGTCCACTGGATGATGTTTTACCTACATTTCGTCAGTATATGGACTGACTCAGTAAGGTACTGAGATTGTATGTTCCCACAGAGTACGGAGCATTCCCCCATGCTGGGCCTTTGGTTCCACTTACGACAACCCTGTTATGCTAGCTCCTGCATATACCAATTCCAAAGATAAACACCAAGCATGGGAACAATAAAGTAGATGTTAAGTACACTGTTGGACTGGGTGGCTGTGGCTAAAAGGTAGAGCAGTCATCCAATGATTGCAGGATTGGAAATTCCATCCCGGCAAAACATGTCAAAGTGTCTCTGGGCAGAGACACTGAACCCCCCAAATTGCTCCTGATGTTTAGCTTGTGCCGTGCGTGGCAGTTGCTGCTATCAGTGTGTGAGTGTGGGTGAGTGGGTTAATGATAGGAAGCCTCAGGACTTCTGAATGAGTTTAAATAAGGGTTGAGTATCACTAGAGAAGCGCTATATGAGTACGATCAATTTACCAATTAACACACACAAAGGAATGTGAGTACCATCCATTAGATTTACTAATCCACCAAATGTTCTCAATTTAGGATTTTAAAACCTTGTATTTTTCACTTCCCATGAGTAATGCTTCTAGATGAAACACTGACTAGTTTATCCGTCACAAGGCAACAACTTTTTCTATTTGTTTTTGACAACAAAAAAGTGAATTTTTTCACAGAAGTATTTGTAGCATGACATTTCTATTATGCAGCTAATGCGTCGCAACACCAGCCATTTTCCACAAAAATAAAGATGCAATCTTAATACTTGGTGGTGATGTTCAATGTGGCAGGTGAATGGATAGCTCGCAACTTCCACTATGTTCACTTCCATAACGTGTTACACCCCTTTTTTTAAATCACTTTACTTTTTTGACTACTTCATTATACCTAGACATCATCCTATCCACTCTGAGATGACAAGTCCCCTTTCTTCCATCATTCTCTCACACACACACATACTTGTCTACTGTATATATGCAAGAGGGGATGACTGACAGGACAGCACCTGGAAATACCTATCACCTTCATTTTTACCTAGCGGCTTAAGCCCTTTAAAAGTGTCATGATTGGGGGGTTGCTGGTGGGCAGACGGGGGTCTTATCTCCTTCAAACAGCTGTACCTGCTTCATGGTGCCATTCAAGCCCTCATTGCTGCATAAATAGGTGACAATGCAGATTTGTTTGATTCTCTTTAAGAGATGCTGAAGGCTGAATCGATCATACTTGCTGAAAAAAAAATATATTCAATTACACAATTATTTTACGTGTGGTTCTAAACTATTGTTGGTTCGTGTTATGATAAAATACATTGTAATTTTTCACAATCAGATTATTCAAAAAGGTTCAACCTACAATATCAAAACGATTTCTTCTAATGTAAAAGTGGGGTTTCCTCCAGTCTAAATTGCTGTAGCTTGACGGGGCTGAACACCCAGGGAGTCTGTGATAGCTCCAACACTTAATTAAGATTTTAATTAGCTGTCACTGGGCTGAGAGTAAGGCAGTCAGTGGTGATGTGGGGGTTGTCAATGTCATAGCGATCAAGGTACAAAGCCTTGGTAAATATTATCAACACACTCAAATTTCTTAAAAATAGTGTTATTGTTTCATAGATACTGTATGTGTGGAGAGGACTTTTGTAAATGAACACCGGTTTACAGGAACGTTTCAATAGAAAATGCAAGTTTCTGTTGTTTAAAAAAAATAATGTTACAAGCTATCATCGCACTCGTCAGAGCTCGTCAAATATCGAAGCTGGCTTTCTTTATGTTCTATACAAGTGGCAGAGTTTGAAGCATCCTACCAATTTAAAAGCAAGATTTATGTCACATCTCTTTCAACTTGAAACAAAAAGAAACAGAGCTAATTGTTGTGGCCCACTGGAACTTTCAGTGGGCTCCGATGGCTCATTGTTAATCCAGTCGTCAAAGTCTGAGGGAAAAAAATGAGAGAATCCAAAATAACATCAAAATGTCAAAAATGTGCACTTTCCCGCTTAAAGGCATAGAGATGTTAATACAATGTGTAGCTCTGTGAACTGGTATGTAAACAAAGAGGATGTAAACAAAGTGGGCCTGCTTTGTTTAATTTTTTTTAATTTAATTTTAATGTTTATTTGACAGGGACAATACATACAACATTGCCACAAAAAAAAATGGGAAAATGTGATGCATATAAGACGTCTAGCTTCAGCTAATTTGCAGTCTTTGTCCCTGGGTCAGGCTTTAAAATACAATCAAAGATACTAAATACAATAAATGCAGTGATAGAGATACAGTGAATAATACAATTAATAGGTGCCATGAGTCAATACACACAGCTGTAGTATTACATTTCAGATTAAAACAATTAAATTTAGCATTAAACATTAGTAAAGTGCTCTATTAAAATAACTTGAGAAACGTTAATGTTCACATTTCTGCTGCTGCTTGAACCACTGTTTAACTTTCACACTAAAACTCTTTAGTTCTGTTTGGGATTTAATCTCTGATGGTAGAGAATTCCATAGGTGTGTACCTTGCACTGAGAGAGATAATTGGCCAAATGTTGTCCTGCATCTTCGAACTTTACAGTTTTGTTTGGTTATACTCCTTGTCATTGTCCGGCAGTTGTCAGTCTTTTTAAAGATCTGAGACATTGCTTGTGGGGCCAGTCCATTTAGGCACTTAAAAACAACTTTCAAGGAACAGAATTTTATAAAGTTGGAAAAAGTCAACAAATTGTATTTCTCAATAATTTTACAATGGTGCCATTTCTGTGGCTTCTGGTCTAACATTTTTAAAGCTTGTTTATAGAGTGAGAATAGAGGTCTAGTAGCTGTTTCAGTGGCCTGGCCCCAGGCAGTGATGCAATAGGATAGATGTGAAAGAACCATGGCATGCAGATACAAATGAGATGCCTTAAAGGAGAGGCATGACCTGATAAGTCTAAAGCAGTTCAGACTAGTTTTTACAGTTTTAGATAGCTTCTTTATATGTGAGTCAAACTTAAGTTGAGGATCTAGAGTTATACCTAGATATTTAAACTCATTTACCACCTCCATTTCTTTACTATCTATAGTGATGTCACATTTCTCTAGGACTTTCTTTCTTATTGAGAAGCACATTGATACTGTTTTTGTGTGATTAAGTGTTAAGTGATTGCTTTGTAGCCATTCTGAAACAGTAACCATCTGTCTGCTTAAGATCTCTGAAGCTTGACAGGGATTCTTTGCTGAAACATAAACCACTGTATCATCAGCATACATCTGACATTCGGTGTCTGTGCAAATGTTAGGTAAATCATTTATGTATAAGCAAAAAAGAATAGGACCTAAAACTGATCCCTGTGGCAGACCAGTCTTACTGTTCAGAGGAGATGTTTTCACACTCTGTAAGCGAACACACTGTTGTCGATAATTCAAATATGAGCTTAGCCAACTGACAGTAAGGTTACACAAAATCCTTCGTCAAACATTCTCTAGGATGCCCTAGTGTCCCTTTAAAACCTCAACAGCTTTATTTCAAAGAAGGATGTCTGTTAAATGTATGTAGTGGGACGAAATATCCCTTTAAAAAGTGACATGGATGCCCATCCCTTCCTCAGCACTATTATTTCATTAAAGATTAAAGTGAAAGGGAAACTGTTTTGAGGCAATGTAGTCAAAGTCTATTAGGGAGAGAGCTGATTTAGAGACTGCATGGATAAGAGGCTCTTAATGGAGAGCTGTGCTTCATGTTATGTCTGTCAGTGTCTGATGTATGGACTATCTGTTTGTGTCATTTGTCTGATGTCATGTCATGAAGTGCGACTGTGCCGCAAACCCAACTGCCCCACGGGGACGATAAAGTATTCTACTACTACTAGATGTAGTTAGATGTGTCTAGATGTAGTCAGCCTGGTTACTGCTAATGAACGACCAGACAGGTGTCACACACACACACACACACACACACACACACACACACACACACACACACACACACACACACACACACACACACACACACACACACACACACACACACACTGTCTCTTGTGGTGTGTTCGCTTGTCTGTCTTCTTTCTTCCATGAATTGAATTGTTGATGTGTGAGATGAAAAATTAAAAGTAAACTACTAACTAGTGGGTATCAACTAAACTGGGCCATACAAAAGGCCAACAAAGCAAAACCTAATGTTAAGTGCATCAAACTGAACTACACTACTTGTACAATCAGAGACCTGATAGACTACACTACACGTTGCTCACTGATTTATAAACGCCTGCCGTCCTCCACGACGTGCGGTATGTCATTGGGAAGGTGTTGCTAGGCACTAGAAGCCGTGTGTATGTTGGTGTGCATCCATCGCCCTCTATCGCTCCCGACACGACTCAACACCCTAAGAATGCCGAAATGGGCTGATTTTATATAGTCTGACACTGGCATTACTGAAACAGACTGGATGACAATTCTAACAAACTAAAAAAAAAAAAAACTTATATTAACCATGGCAGTTGTAATGACGGGGGGGGGGGGGTTGGGACACAGGCGCGGACCAAGGGGTGTCTGAACGTTATCCCCAGAGGGATAACCACTAAATCGCAAAAGCGACTACAGGGAAGGGGACAAAAAAAAAGCACAGGACTGTTAAGGGCCACACAGGCTACCTTTTAATATGACAAACTAAAGCAACAACAAAACCACCAAACTAAACCACCACTGCCAAGCAGCTGAAAACACACACAAAACAGTTTACTTTGCAACACTTAACACCGAGAGCACCCTCTCACTACCTCTGCAGGTGAGACAATGAGCAGCACAGAGCACTGGGGTCTCAGGGCATATATAACCTCCTAGTCTGGCATGACCACTTCCGCCAGTGTCTATTCGCTTGCGGCGGCAAGCTACGCAGCCCTGACGCAGCCCCCTCCTTTTCCGGTTGCTGGCTTTACCCTATTGTGATCCCCCTCAAATTCGGAAACAATTCGCTCACAGTCAACCCGTGTGCTTATGTGCAGCGCTCTCTCTCTCACACAAACACACACACAGGGTGTGAGAAGTCACATTACTGTAGACAGAAATAAAGTGTGGCAATACTTAATAATATTGGCGGCGGTGGTCCGGGACACAGCCTAGCCTAGCTGTCCAACTTCATTGTACAACTACCCCCGGGCAGAAATACCCTCATAAACTCTGGAAAATGAAGCGTGGGGGTTTGAATTGAGCACCGGACCTTATAACCAGCTAGATTAAGATCCGCCGTTCCCTTTCTCTGGTGAATTAGGGACTAAGCAGCGGTGTTTTAGCGACGGGGAAAGATTCCAACGGCATCCACTATCACCTAGCAACTCTTACGGCTACTTGCTGCAGTTGGTGTAGCGCTCACAACGTCAAAACCCTGTTCTGCCTGTAAACAGACGGACTACGGCTCTGACTACAGCGATAGGAGGTGGTGACATAAGTTCTCGAATGTTAAAAATTCTACTCGACCGCCGTAGCCTTGCCTCTCAACCACCGATGATAATGTTACCAGAGATAACACTACGTGGCTAGTTAACTCCGGTTAAGTTATCCCGTGAGCTCCTCGGGGGCTAAAATGTATGGTGTCTTGACATGCTGGTTAGAAAGCAACACACTATGTATATTCCTTTTGTCTTTAATAGTTTTTGTGTGGCGTTTGCGGGTTTAGCCATTTCTCTGACAGTCTCTGGACGTGAAGACGTTCCATCAAAATAAGTCCCCCCCCGGCACTATTTTGCAGGACACCGCTGCTGCTTCCCAGGGTTAGCCCCGCCCTAGATGATTGTGATTGGTTTAAACAAATACAAACAGGCTAGCCCAGTTTTCCCCGGTTTCCCCACCCGAATAGACGGCTCTAAACAGAGTGCTTCCAGACCATACTACTTGCTGTAGTTTGGTCTGGCTTTGCGAGACTAATAACCTCCTCACACCTGGGCTCTATCAGCCAATCAGTGCCACACACACCTGATTGCAGTGAGTGAATCAGTCACCATTCTCACGGAGGCAAAACATTCCGTGTCCTCACAGCCAGCGCTGCTATACTGAATAAAACTCTAGACTGATGTCTAACAACTGAATGGCACAATGTTTTTTTAAACGGATTTGGCCTCGACACTTTGGACTTGAAGACTGCACTCAAATATTTCATTAGCAAGAAATATGTATTTGCTGTTTTGCAGACCCAATACGGCCAAAGTGTAATTCACCAGTTAGCCCTGCTGGTCGCTAAACGAATGGCACTGAATACGTCACCTTGTTCATTCCTCTGATTGGTCGTAGTGCTAACCAAATTGCGTGCAGTGGTACTTGAAATGCATCTGTGGTGCCGCCTCTTGCGTTTGGAAGGTATATTGCTCATCGCAAGACCCTACATTGTTTTAGATATGGGTCTGGATTTCCAGGCTATAATATGACATGACTTTGTATTGTATTTGTTACACTGTCCACACAGGCCCATTAAAGCTGGGGTGGAGGATTTGGGAGAAAATGTCAGTTGGGATAGAGATTCGAATCCAAATACCTCAATCGCTCCACTTGTTCTCTTTGGTCCCTCCCCTATGGTCCCTCCCTGACACGCTCTACAACAACAAAGTCACACCAAAGTGAATGGACAGTCCCAACAGCCAAAAAGAACAGAGAATCGGAGCCTCGCTCTGATTGGTCAAAGTGTACAGCTCATGTTCACTTTGACCAATCAGAAACCATTTACCCCAGCTTTAATGCTCTGAGGTAAAGGAAAAAAGGGAGACTTTTCATGCTGGACAGAAAGCGCTGCCTTTGTTTGAACAACATCGTATGTCCATATATACTGTATAGGGGTCACAAGTGCAATGAGTGCAGTCATAAATGTTAATCTTGAGCCATGTAGGATCCTTGTGGGCAAATGAATAAAGTGACTTACCCATGCAGACCCTTATATGGTGATTTGGACAAAGAGTGACAATTTCAGCTTTATAGTTTTCAGGTCTTTATGTTGGGACCATCTATCAAGAAGCTGGGTCAATTTAATGATATAGCCAAAGATCAATAGCAATGTGGATTTGCCTGAAAATAAAAGTCTGCTGCACAGTTAACTAAACAGACAGAGAAACAATGTAGTCTTAAATGCTAAAGAGATCATTAGCAACATGAAGCCATCCATGTTAAGAAAGTTAACTGACTTAACACATAGCATGTGTTGCCTTACAGCCAAGAAAAACAATAGTGAAAGAGTGTCTCCTACAGAGAATGTTTGCATTGTAGATTGTTTTTTAGCGTTTTGTTGCCAAGCTTTCATGTCTCTTTTTTCTATAGTCCATTTCTAGGATGGCACAAGTTGAAAGTTTCTCCAGATGTCTTCACTGCAGGAACGGACCATAGGCCAAGTCAACTATTCAAACAATAGAGATCACATACGATGAGAGCGGTCAGACAGACAAGTCTCAAAAACACAATCAAATAATTTCGACAGCTTCCAAGAGCCTGACAGTACAATGTATACTAGATAGATGGATAGACAAGCTGCACATTATTATTCAAGTTCGTAAGTGCAAGTGCTGTAGCAACAATCGGTCAGATGCTGAACCTCCTCTCTCTTGGCTGATTCTTTGTTGTTCGTGACCAGTCCTACTATGGTGTTGTCGTCAGTAAACTAACAATGGTGTTGGTGGTGTTAATGGGAGAGCAGTCGTGGGTGAAGAGGGAGTATAGGAGGGGGCTGAGAACACTAGCCTGGTCCGACCAGACCATGGTATTTCATTTCATTTGTACAGAAGGTCTGGAATCGCTCAATTGACAAATGTTAACTCACTTCAAGGCGGGTGTCTGTTGAAGTTTGAAACTATTGGATCTACCCAGTGCCACTCTGGATCTGCCAACCAATCGCATAACGGTTGGTCGTGACGTATGTCATGGGCCGGCTTCTGACAACAACTGAAACTCAACAGCTATGTCCCATTACAGAGACCACGCACTTGGTAGGACGCAGTCTCGCGGTCTATGAAGGCTATAGCCTATGAAGGCCGATTCCAAGGCCAACGAGCCTTGTTAAATGAGACGGTCTCCGCAGGTCTCAGTTTACGAGCATTTCCGGTTCACGTAACAAGCCGTTACCTTGCGTGAAGACTCGCCGCTCCTGCGCTGCCTAGCAACCCTGATTGCTGCCAACGGAGACAGCCCTGTCAATGGAGGAAAAAAGAAAAAGAAGTTGCCTACCAGACGAAAAGAAAAAAAAGTCCAAGAAAAAAAGAAAGGAAGATAAAAGTTAAGAAGATGGAGCAACACGTTGCTGTTTTGTTATTTCTTATTTTATTTTATGCAATCTCTGAAAAAAACGCGATGAATCTTGGGATATGTTGGGCCACGAAGGATACATCTGATGCAGCCTTCAAAACCGTGAAACAAAGGCTGCATTTCTCGGCCGCATATGAGGAGCCTTGCAAGGAGCCTTGCAAATGGGACAGCCTTTGCACGCCGCTATGACGCAATCGGTCTTCAAATGCAGCCTACGTAGGCTGCAACCCCTGAATCAAGACACAGCCATCGTCATTGTTCTCAGCCTCTGTTCGCTGATTGGAGCAGCAAAAATCTGTCTGGAGAAAACCTAAGAATATACCGCAGATCCAGACTGACTACTGAAGGGAAATGAAAATTGAACAGAAGTAGGTAGGTGGGCGGTGCCAGGCTGATGTGTGTCCTTCAGGGTCTATTCCAAAAATTCCCCAATCTGTGACATCATAGCAGTCCTGCAGGGCTGAGGTGGCTTCCTTACTTTAAATGTCTTTATAGGTGTGTTCTGTATACAGATGAGTGGTTTGGATACTGGGATCAGGGACAGGGACACATGGTCAGAGAGTCCCAGATGTGGCAAAGGGCTAGCTTTGTAGGCTTTGGGCATGTTGCAGTATACCTGATCTAAAGTGTTCTTCTCTCTTGTGGGGAAGTTTATTTATTTGTGGAACTTGGGCAGGAACGACTTCAGGTTTGAGTGATCAAAGTCCCCTGCCACGATAATGATACTGTCTGGTTGTGCAGCTAAGTGTTGGTTGATGGAGTGATGTAGCTTCTCCATGGCTAAGTTAGCATTAGCTTGCGGCGGCACATAGACAGCTGTCAAAACCACAGATGTAAACTCCCTGCACAAGTAGAAAGGTCTACACTGCAGCATCATGTATTCAATTTCTGGGGAGCAGTGAGGTTCAAGGTGTTTTATTAATATCCCAAGAGGGCAAATTACTTCACAGCGAAGGAGTGTACAAGACAACAATGGACACAAATTCCCAATTTCTTCTGTCTTTATTACAGTAGACGTTTGTTGCAATTGTCAGCAGTTTGGCGTGCTGTAATGCACATACACTGCTAAAACACTTTGTATAAAAAACGTTAAGAAAAACTACAATAAAATGTAAATAACTGCCAAAACACGGAGAGCGGCGGGCCGCTGCATCTGCATGCTCTGCAATAATATGTACTAATCTGGAATGGACTTCATTACAAAACATCTTGATCGGTGAAAAACACGAGACTTAACATCCCTTTCATTTGCTTACCTCCATTACCTTCAGTTCTTACTGTATGTCCGACTCACGTTTCACATCAGCGTCCATACAATCCTTCTTTGTGTGAAAAAACTAAAAGGGTCTTTAATCAGGTTAAGGCGATATATCTCTTGCTCTTTTCTCCAGTCATCTGCTCCTTGTCTCTGTGATATGAGTGTTTTGGGCTCTTGGCCAACAGTTCCATCTCAGAGGGGGCCCCATCCATATGGCCAACATGTTTCAGCAGTCATTACCGGCCCATTTAACACTGTCTAATCGTCCCAACATTTGACACCTTGTCGAGACAATAATTTCAGATTATTCCTGCATAAGAAATTATGATGTTGATCTTGACACGGGGGGGGGGGGGGGGGGTAAAACATGGGTGTATTTGGCTTCATTTGAGCTGCATCGTAGCTAAGGGCTTTTCCCAATATGGCGAGGCCGCAATTTTTGTATTATTTTTAATGATTTAACAGTGCTCCGAGGAACTGAAACAGTCCAATTTTTCCTCTGATGATCATAAATTAAATTTATCAGCAAACAAGGCCATCAGAGCAAACCATGCTATTTTTATGTAGTTTTTCTTAATGTCTTTGTCATGGGTACGCTCACACAGGAACAACAGCTGGCGTGGTAAAAACACTGCTTTATTATCAAGGAGGCACAATAATTAACACATACTGAAAGTTCCTCTGAGCACCAAGTATTTGTTCCTGTTATCTTTGACAGATTGGTTCTCTTGCATTTTATTTTTCCCAACATGCACTTGAATAATGCCAGTAATACAAAATCAAATTTTAAACAGAAAATAAGATTGATCTGAATATGATTTTTGAAACTTCTGATTCACCACTCTGTTATGTGTACATCACATTCACATTACAAACATCCATATTTTTGGGGGGAATTGTATTACCATAATATAATTTACAGCAAAACGCTATGTCTTTTTACTTATCTAAATTCACTGCAACGCTGTCGAATAAATATGGCTAGACCATGCCCCCAGAAGTGATGTTATAACCACATAACCAATATGTTTTGATTTCAAACTATCTTGTGATTAGCTCAGTGTTGATTTTTAGAAATGAAAGCTTAACTGTCCAAAGATGCCAGTTGTCCCAAGATGCCTGGTCACCCTGCATGTGTACGTGTGTGTGTGTGTGTGTGTGTGTGTGTGCGTGCGTGTGTGTGTGTGTGTGTGTGTGTGTGACATACTACACGATGTGTACATTCCTCCCAGAAGCTTGGTGGAGGTCGGGGAAGGTTAGCTCTTAGCATCTGTCTGGCTCTACCTCATCCTCATCATATGTAATCCCATCACCACATGCATCAGCTCTTTTTCTTAATCATCTTCCCCCTCTGTCCACAGTCAGTACAAAATATTCGTCTCCTTCACAAATGTATTTCTATCTTTCAAAATTCAGTCATTTCCCTTCCACCCGCTGCCTTTTAAACCTGTAACCCCCCCTCTCTCTCTCTTACATTGCAGCTACAATCTGTTTCAATGTCATTGCAAGTTAACAGGTCAAGCATAAAGGCTAATCTAAATTTAATTCACTGCGTCACCGCAGAGTTTATAATAAAAGAGGGAAGGAAGAGATTGCCTATTTCTCAAACAGCCTCTCTCTCTCTCTCTTCCACTGTCTATTATTGTCTAGGTCTCTCTCCCTTTTCCTTTCTCCCTCTTCTATATATTACCCTAGTGTGTAAACCCTACAGTATGGCTGTCATGCTACTGAAGGCCACTGTGTCAAAAGGCTAGGTCAGCCAGACTGAAACTGTGCTTAGAGTAAGTCCTTAACTGGACTTGGTTTAGGTCACATGGGTGGTTATGTAGTACAGGGAATAGAAAGGTTTTAAAGGAAGTTGATTTCACTTAAGATTTGCATCAAATCTCATGATTTATAGGATCTGTCATTGTTATTGGAAATGATTGACAGCCTTCCCTGTATTGCTCTATATTAAGAGTCATTTGAATGGGAACCAAAAAAAGTAAAATGTTCTTGTCCGACCAATCTTTTCATGGTGATTTGTATTTCTGCCTTCTCATTTCTCATTTAAGAGGTTGTCTTGATGAGTGAGTTTTAAGCACTTGGTACTGTACACCTAAAAACCTGCAGTAACTTGATTTTGTCACCATTTAAATTTGTACTCACCATAGCATTCTTGATGGAGACATAATGCTGTGTGAGCAGGCAAGCAGGCACCGACACCCGGAGGAGGGAGAGAGGACACCACTTTCCAGTTAGACATACAGTAGCCTACATATCAGTGTGTTAGCCACTGAGCTAACCAAAGCTAACCCCAGTCAAGAAGTAGAGAGTCTTCGGCTCTCTGACCTGTGAAGTATCAGGGAGGAGCTTGGGTGGCGCTTAGACCTGAGTCTTCTGTTTAAATAACAATACCAACAAATGCTACTATGTACAATACAGCCAGAGAGAGGACTGTGCTGATCAATACACCACCACATATAGTGGGGCAGAAGTGATCGTTGAAATACAAGGTGTTTTTCTTTATCAGGGACAAACATGGACAAACTAATCCAAACAAAACTGAAACGAAAAACGTCTCGTTTATGCAGTTTCCTCTGAGCAGCACGGTTCGGTTGGGCACTGTTGGGCACTGTTGATGATAGGTGCAGGTATGAACTACTACAGGAAAATAAAATTATCGAAACATTTCATATAACTTCTTCAGAAATTGTAAACCGGTGTTGACGTATCATGGTTGTGACGCAGGACTTTCAAGATTTGTAATGTAAAATACTCTAAAACTACAACACTAATCAGAGCCTATCTGACTCTAATGTGCTCTGCACATATTGGTTGCGTTCCGAATCGCATACTCTTTCTTTTTTCTATTCTACATACTACATCCGACGATAAAAATAATCTTTTAGGATGCAGTAGGCATACTATTGGGACATACTTTTACTGTCTTATTTCATCATCTTGCCTCTTGCTTTTATATCCGTCGCATCCCTGTTTGTTTTCATATGGAGGCTTCCTCGATGTGACGTCACTTCACGTGCGCATTGGATTGTGGGTTAGAATCGCCCAAATAGGATGCAGTTTTCAACACTAACAATCTTGGCCGGATGAAGTAGAACATCCGGGTACTTCTAACCATCCTAAATCTGGCCAATAGAATCGGGACATCCTAAATATTTTTTCTACATACTATATGGTAGAAAGTATGCGATTCGGAACGCAACCATAGCTTGTGACAATAGGTCCTTCACGGAGACAGCTGCCCCTCATATTGCCTGATTTTATTACATTTTAATGAAATGTCTGACGGTGGTGACAAAAAGTGTCCCCCCACTTAGAAACCTTATAAAACATGAATGTGTTGTAGAAAAACATTTTTTATTGATATGAGAGATTACTTAGTCTTGCCTTTGATGAAAAAAGCTATTTTAATCATTACAGTACATTTTTAATAGGTTTTATTGCATATGAAAGATTGAAACCTTCTCTGTGGACACACTGTTTCTGACGTCATGAGAAGATAACAAGTGTCATAAATTTGACATAATAATAATACAATTCAATTTAAGGGGATAATTGTGCTCCAGACATTCTTGTCTTAAATCCCTAATAACATCTACAATTTTAAATATTTTTAGTTTTAAAGATAACAGCAGTTACATTTTGTCCCAGCCTTTTGTCCCCGTTCTCAAGAATCACTGCTATAAGTTACACATTTTACCCTTTCCACCTGCACTTCTCGCCTTAACAATAGGAACTGCATCTCCTACATATTCAGTACGGGCCAAATATAATCATTATCTCTAATTAACTTACTGGCTGTATAAGTTACGGTGTCAGGCAGCGCATGGCCTGCCAGCCCTAGTTTTGACAACCATAGTTTGAAGGATGTAACCTAGCGCTCACAACACTGCCAGGAATATAATTATAATGGAAAATTACTCAACTCATCTATTTTGTTCTAATTGAATTAATTAATTGTGAAAGCTTTTGCCTGAAGCGGTCAAAGTGAGTGTTAAAATACAATCAGAATGAGCTTTCTAGACCCACCTTGTGTTGTATCTGTGTAACTGAATAACTGTTAACTCATCCTAAGGTGATTTAAACCCATACCCCTTACCTAGGAAATGACCTCAGTGTCCTTGATGGTAGCTAAAGTGAATACACTACTATCAGCACTTTCTTTGTTAACAGCTTGTGCTCATGTGCTGCTGCAACCCAAGGCATATTTTTTCACACTATTTTCGCCGCTAACTACATTGATTGTGTATGGGGCTGGGACCTCTGCTAAAGTGGGTTCTAAAGCACAGCAATACTGTGGAAGAATGCATCCAGTGTTTGTAAGAGTGTGTTCCTTTTAGCTCACAGGGACTTGTTGACAACACAATGAAACAGAATAAAGAAAGTGTACAACACCACAGTGAAGGCTGTACACGAGAACCTTGTTCTTTTACTTTACTAACATGTACGTACGTTGGTTATTTCCACTTTTTTGAATCTCACATATTTAGCTGTGAAGCAGCTGGATTTGACTCTTGGTGATCCTTTGAAGACATGTATCTCAATCACACACTGACACACACTGCACTAGTACCAGGAAGATTGACAGGTCGTTGTGATTGACTGCTCTGTTTTGGTGATCAGCTGGGAACTGTTTAAGTGTGTGAGCATGTGTAAAAGGTCATGAGTACATTCTGCACCTCCAGCAAAGAATGGCCCCCCGAGGAGCATTCTTAATCACATGCACTTAGGAGAGCACATGGCAAGAGACTTTTTAAGTTGCACTTGTAAAATGTTAAACGGACTCCAATTATATAGCATTTTTTCCTGGTTTTTCACAGTCCCAAAGTGCTTTACCTTGTATTTTACACATATCCGGAGTAATTTCGGGTTTGGTGTGTCTTTGCCCAGGGACACCTCTACATAACGCGGGGAGGCAGGGGATCGAACTACCGCCACTGCGCCCACAGCCGCTTGTGACTTTACATTGTGAGGTCAACCTCAAGTTTTCACCCAGGTGAAAATAAAATATACGTAAGTGTTTTTTTTCCAAATATATGTATATATTAGTGCTGTCAAATGATTCAAATATTTAATTGCGATTAATGTCATAGTTAACTCGCGATTAATCGCATTTTTATCTTTTCTAGCCTAAATGTCCCTTGATTTCTTTTTGTCCCATTACTTTTTCTAATTGTAATGCTCTTATCACATTCATTCTCTACACCCTTGTAATTCAGTGTATTTCTTCTAAAATATCATAATTTGCAATTCAGTGCAAATAGCCCACAATGTAGATCTCCCCCACCCCCCAAAAACAGCATAGACAAACATAATTTTATTTTATTTAAAAACCAAACCATAAAACAACATAGGCTATATAAAACAAATAAGTATTCAGGCCAGTGGCGTAACTTTGATGTTCATATTGGTGGGGACACATTTTGGAGAAACGTCACACAATTTGGCGAAATGCCCTCGCCCCAGACCCAGCATCTAACCGCTCACTAGTTTATTAACCAAACCAGTTTTATCATGTATCTACACTCAACAAAAATATAAACGCAACACTTTTGTTTTTGCTCCCATTTTTCATGAGATGGACTTAAAGATCTAAAATTCATTCCAGATACACAATATTACCATTTCTCTCAAACATTGTTCACAAATCTGTCTAAATGTGTGATAGTGAGCACTTCTGCTTTGCAGAGATAATCCATCCCACCTCACAGGTGTGCCACATCAAGATGCTGATCTGACATCATGATTAGTGCACAGGTGTGCCTTAGACTGTCCACAATAAAAGGCCACTCTGAAATGTGCATTTTTTTGCTTTATTGGGGGTCTGGGGACTCAGAACCAGTCAGTATCTGGTGTGACCACCATTTGCCTCATGCAGTGCAACACATCTTCTTCGCATAGAGTTTATCAGATTGTCAATTGTGGCCTGTGGAATGTTGGTCCACTCCTCTTCATTGGCTGTGCAAAGTTGCTGGATATTAGTGGGAAGTGGTGCACGCTGTCGTATACGCCGGTCAAGCACATCCCAAACATGCTCAATGGGTGACATGTCCGGTGAGTATGCTGGCCATGCAAGAACTGGGACATTTTCAGCTTCCAAGAATTGTGTACAGATCCTTGCAACATGGGGCCGTGCATTATCTTGCTGAAACGTGAGGTGATGTTCATGGATGTATGGCACAACAATGGGCCTCAGGATCTCATCACGGTATCTCTGTGCATTCAAAATGCCATCAATAAAATGCACCTGTGTTCTTCGTCCATAACAGATGCCTGCCCATACCATAACCCCACCACCACCATGGGCCACTCGATCCACAACATTGACATCAGCAAAGCGCTCACCCACACGACGCCACACACGCTGCCCTGAACAATGTAAACCGAGATTCATCCGCGAAGAGAACACCTCTCCAACGTGCCAGACGCCATCGAATGTGAGCATTTGCCCACTCAAGTCTGTTACGGCGACGAGCTGGAGTCAGGTCAAGACCCCGATGAGGACGACGAGCATGCAGTTGAGCTTCCCTGAGACGGTTTCTGACAGTTTGTGCAGAAATTGTTTGGTTATGCAAAGCAATTGTTTCAGCAGCTGTCTCAGTGGCTGGTCTCAGACGATCTTGGAGGTGAACCTGCATTCAATAAAACTGCGCTCCGATACAGTAACAAACAGGAGGTAAAAGTGAACTAGCCCACCGGGCATTCTGATTGGATGCGGCAACACAGTACGGTGGCTCATAATGAACAAACTGCATATAATTTAACCAAATGTAGCCATTAGCACACTTCCGAAATGACAGCAGAAGCTGTTTTACCGCTCTCAAATTAAGCAACCAATCACTGCTAACCGAAACACAACCCACGACAACCAACAGGAGGCAAAGCCAATCACAAAATACATAAGGCGGGACTATAAAGAGGCAACGCATTAACCCTTTCTCGTCGTTGTCATATCGTTCTATTGGTGTGGACAATTTCAGCCCATTTGAATATTGGTATGGACACGTCCACACCGTCCATATGCAATTTTACGCCCACGATTCAGGCTAAATTAAACTGGTTGTTGTAGGCCTAAATGTTTTGGGAGTCTTTCATCCACGGCTTATTTCAGACTGTGTGGAGTGGTTGCTATGGCGCTGCTGCAGCCGAGGCTTCAGTCGCCATTCGTAGCGAAAATTAAAGTGAAAATTAATGACTGCCGGCTGCCACTAACATTCATGGAGGTTTTGGTGCGCGCGCAGGGTTATAAGTAAGACTTCTGCAAATGACATGCTTTCTTTTCTGTTCATTTTCCGCGAAGTCCCAGACTCACACATAGTAGAAGCTACTAGTAAAGGTTGCACAGCTGAGCTAGGAAGTGCTAGGTTCCGGTTTCTGCTTCAAAATAAAAGTCAGAATTGACTTGACGTTTAGCCGTTTTGTCATTTAAATGATTTTAATGTGAAATTACGCTGTAAGACATGTTCCGTTTGAATTAACAGTAACTTAACTGCGAGCCATATGTATAGTTTGTGGTGTTTCAGTTGTTCTAACATTACTAGTTGATTCAACCGCATGTGAAAAAACCACAACGTTTGCTAGGCCATGACAAGCGTTAATCGCGCGATAAAAAAAATATCGCCGTTAAAATGGGTTTGCGTTAACGCCGTTAATAACGCGTTAAACTGACAGCACTAGTATATATGTATATATATGTATATATATATGTGTATATATAACGAGTGTCATAAATTTGACATAATAATAATAATAATAATAATAATAATAATAATAATAATAATAATAATAATAATAATAATAATAATAACAAAATATAATTTAAGGGGATAATTGTGCTCCAGACATTCTATTCTTAATCCCTAATAACATCTACAATTTTAAATATTTTTATTTTTAAAGATAACAGCCGTTACATTTTGTCCCAGCCTTTTGTCCCGGTTCTCAATAATCACTGATATATATATATATATATATATATATATATATATATATATATATATATATATATATATATATATATATATATACACATACAGTATGTATATATATATATATATATATATATACATACAGTATGTATATATATATATATATATATATATATATATATATATACATACAGTATGTATATATATATTTGGCAAGGGAATTTGATGCAGTATTATGAACTTTCAGCAGTAGAAATCTATGGGAAAAAAGGATAAAGTAGCTTTTGAGATAGGAACATCTATTGTTGATTTATTGTAAATCAATGGGTTGAAACGATGAACATTAACATGATGCGAGCTATAGTCACTCCATTGCTGTATTCAATGCCTGCTTTAGTACTAATTACACTGATGGGATGTGAGAACTTTTATTCCATATAGGTCTAAACAACATGTGGTTATGCAGTAATGCACTCACACTGGATGCATTTACTCCATTAGCTTCCTCCTCTAGTCCATGACCTGTCTGACCTTCACAGTGATTATGTGTCATGATGGATGTGGCCAGGTACCTCTATTCAATCATACTGATAGTCATGATGGAGAATTTACTACTTAGAAGTGGCAGCATGGCAGAGACATATGTTCACACACACACACACACACACACACACACACACACACACACACGCTTTGCAAATGCATAAGTCCCCTTGGACACATAGCTGGTAGTACTACAGAAAGCCAGCCATCTGTATGACAGTCTGATGTGGTGGACAAGTGCACACTGAATTTACAGTCATAACTGTCGGCTGAAATGAGGTGACAACAAGATACAGATCATATCTGTCTGTTGTCAAAAATCCTCTAAGAAAATCTATTTTGCTAAACCTTTACACTGAAAAAGGAACATAATCATAAAAAAATGCCTCAAGTTTGAAATGTTGGCTAATTTAATATTGTCAATTCCTATTTCAATTTTGTTTATTTCAGAAGGGACAGTGCACATTAATAAAACACATACAGTACATGGATAAACATGTCAGAATTAGCCCATGGTATCTGCACATTTTTAAAGTTCAAATTTAAAGACATTTAAGACCTTTTTAAGACCTCTAAAATGGAAAAAATAATACCAATACCACGGTAACAGAAATCAACAAACTACACTACAGTATACTCCGTAAAGGGATTAAATATGACTAACAAATATTCAATGCACTATAGCTAACAACTGCTGTCTAATTACAGAAAATAAAAAATGTTCAGCAGTCTGAATGAAGACAATGTCCCCCTGCATTTACCATCAAATAAATATAAGAGATCAGTGTAAAGGCAACCTGAAAACCCATCAATACCACTAGGGATGGGAATCGAGAACCGGTTCTTGTTCAGACCCGGTTCCGAGTCAACCAATTCCTTGGAATCATTAACATGCCTGCTTAACGATTCCGCTTATCGGTTCCGCTCGTAGCAAATGCGTCATGACTTCAGACACGTGCTGCTTTGTTTTGGTTTAGAACGCAGCAAACATGACGTCGAGGCAGAAGCGCTCTAAAGTGTGGTTGTATTACACATGAAAAAGCAACAATACGGCCACTTGCAACAATTGTAAAGTTTCCATTTCATCAGACGACTCGTGCACAAGCAAGCGCGCAGACTGCGATCCTGACGGTTGAACGTTTAAACGTCCGCTGCTTACTCGGCACCAGAATTGCCCATCACTTGGATTTGAACATACAATGTAGGCTATATGAATTAATGTGTGTGTAAGCCTAGGTGTGGGCAAGTGAAAGAGGGAGATACATAAAAAGGCGAGAGCAGCATACAAACAGGAAAAAAGGATTTCTTATCCGCTTCCAAAGGCCCGCTGTTTACTCTCGTTCAACAGCTGTTAAATGCTGCCTTGAAGCACGGCGGTGGGGACGAACGCAAAACAACACACAGCGGGACTCGGCGGTCCGGTGGTAAGGAAACTTTAACAAGACACTTTATAAAGACAGTAAGACACATTTAAAATAACGCTCTCTGCCCGATACAAAAAGCTCTGCCTTGGATTACTTGAGCGATCGATGTGTATAAAACCATCCCCTACGTGTTTCTGATGAAGGGACATTATATTAATAAACGGCCCGCTGCACATAAGAACAGCGTACATTGTAAAGCTGAGATGGAGCGGTGACTCCTCGTTGCTGGCGTGGTGAAGAATAAGCAAAGCGATACATTCTCTTAAAGCCTTTATGGCGTATTTATTCTCTTCTTGAATAGCCTACATGACTGTCTACTGTGCAGTCGCGACAGTTTGACCTGAGGCGTTAACGTAGTGACATCATCACGTTGGCCTTTCAGAGTAAGGGCGCAATCATATAATAACACTTAACATACATGATAATTGTTCTGCATAAAAATGGTTAATTTGCCAACGTTGGTATTATCTTTTCAAAAGACTTATTTGTATTTTTTCTGTCAGTTGAATTTTGTTTAAAGTGCCAATGAGCACTGTTAATATTCCAAAAGGCACAAGCTCTTCCTTGACTGTTTTAAGTATGTGTTTTTAGTTTGTAGGGCACATAAGGGCATTTGGGCTTAAAAACCAAAAAAAAAGTTTTCTGGACCAATTAATGTGAAAATTGACAATTTCATAATCCTAAAGTAGCTTGATAATCTTTCAATGCATACACTAGACACTTCTGATCAGATATTAAAGAGAGTTAATACAAACAAACTCATTTGTACATATTCTCTCACCCAATGAGAATCGATAAGAGAATCGATAAGGAATCGGATCGATAAGCAGAATCGGAATCGCTAAATTCTTATCAATTCCCATCCCTAATTACCACCTTTTCAACCAATTAGGCTATAGAACTGTGTCAATTGGTTTACATTTTCTGATTAATCGAGTAAAAAGAACAGTTTAATCAATTTAGAAAATATGTGTTAGGTGCAGCATACACTATTTTAGTTAGGCTAAATTAAAAATGGGATATTTTTTGGGAAGAATAATCCTAACGTTCTTCATATTGTATTTCCTTATTCTTCATACAGTATTGTTGCAGGCGTTCAGGTTAATAAACCGCGGGTATTAGGGTTGTACCGATTGGCGAAGGAAACGTATGCTACTATCTGCGATTGATGGGAGGATCGGCAATAGTTTTTATCTAGCTGTCAGAAAGGGAGTGCAGAGTGGAGAGAAAGAAAGCGACAGAAAGAGAGACAAACCCTTGTCTCACTCCATGAGCTCACGCCAAGTCAACGCGACCTAAATGAGCTGAATGAACGTCTGATGAGCAGCTATTAATACATATAGATAAATAAACATGTTAACTGAACACAATCAACGTGTTGTGTCATTTTCAACAGTAACCTACCTATATCATCAGCGGACGGGTGGTTGCGCACCTACAAGTAGGCTATGGAAGCAGCAGCAGTGTGGTCGCGGTAGCAGAGTGAAAAAAGCCAGCCAAGGTATTTGTCGTCCTCCCTCCACCTCTCACTGAATTTATAAAAGCTGGGCATGCATTTCGCCGTGTCGTTCTCTCCTTTTTTGCTTTACCGCGGCCGACTACAAATTTGGAAGAAGGGAACACACATTCTTCTTCTACGTTTTAAATGCGGTACTCAGCCTCACACGGCCGTACTGCCTCTAGCGTAGGTGTCGGACTTGCCGGATATCTTTGAAGTAGGCTATAAAACACCGATAAAATAAAACATAGAAATCTAACAATTAAACTAGAAAGAGACAAATAAGGCAAGCTCATTAATTCTGCCCCCGATTAAATTTAATGCCGCCCACCCAATAATTCCAGACTTTTTAAGACATTTAAGGCCTTGAATATTGAAACTTAAATGTAATGACTTGTAATACTTTTCAAGATCCGCGGCAACCCTGAATTAGCCAAAAGGCTACCTTTCATCTGAAGTCTCCTGGTGACCTCAATGTTAATAAATGGCATGTATAGTTGATTCTTTCAAGTCCTTAAAAATAAAATGGCGTAACTAAGATAACAACCGAAAACAGTGAAACATTTATGAAACCCTTTATAATACTTTTTTCATCTGCTTAAATTATTACTTTTGCAATTATTTCATTCCATACATTTTGAAAATAATGAAATGTCGGTATAACATTGATACAACATGTGAGCAAAAGTGGGGATTATTTGAGAGAGACACTATTGGCTACTTTATAATATCAAATAAGATTTAAATAGGAAAGTATCATATTGATAAGCAGTGTTGGGAACGTTACTTTGAAAAAGTAATTAGTTATAGTTACTCACTACTTGTTCCAAAAAGTAACTGAGTTAGTAACTGAATTACTTTATAATAGAAGTAACTAGTTATCAGGGAAAGTAACTATTTGCGTTAGCCTACTGAAAAAAAAGAAAAAAAAATTCAGAGCAGTTTTCACAAGTCAGTTGAAATGAGTAGAAGAGACAGGTAGGCCTACTTGTAGGCTACATAACCTTCAATATTTATTGCACATCAACAGACAGCAAGAGGTTTATCCTGCACTTCAAGTATTTTGTTCTCAACAAAAGTAGTAGAGGAAACTGCTGAATGTACCGTGCTGATCTGCTATCACTGGATTCACTCCAGGGGTGTCGGCTAAAACACCACTTAAGGCCAAAAACGTCGGACTATGAAGCATGAGACGATGAGAGGAGGAGTATGGATTTATCCTATGTTTATTTCCTTCTTTAACATGCACAGCAGCATACAGATCCCAGAAAAAGAACAATAGCAATATTCGGCTCGTGATGACACGCTAAACAGCTGTTGCAACCGGCGAATCGCGGCCGTTTAATAACGTGCATAAATTATAATTTATAGAGATTGGGAAACTCCATGCACTTACTCACAAGGGCGATGCAAACAAACTCAGGGAGAGCACGTTTCAACCGTGGATTGATAGGTGGTTACTGCGGCAATGTGCACGCTCACACAGCAGAGAGAGAAAGAAAAAGAAACTTCACTGAACAGGCGCTCCGGCTGAATGACGTGACGGCGCTAACTGACAGTTATAATGTCATCCACACTGAATAAAACACAACTTAAAACACACCGGTCTCCTCACTAGCAGTTTGTGTAGTATGGAGCCAGGGGTGCGTTCGGATTACACGGTTTATTCAATCAATTCATAGTAACGCACCGCATTTAACGTTCAGTAACGATAACGGCGTTGTAACAACGGAAAAAGTAATTAGTTAGATTACGCCGTTACTGAAAAACGAACGGCGTTACCTAACGCCGTTCTTTTAAACGGCGTTATTCCCAACACTGTTGATAAGACAATGCACTGTTGGATTCAAAGGGTTTTCTAGACTTGTGTGAAGCCCCTGCTCTGAAGGAGTTCTCCTGTGGTTACCCACACTAAACCACAACACAATGGCTGTGTTCAGAAAGCCATACTAACGTCCTACTCATACTCATTTTGACGTCAATTTGAGTATGTGACGGTTGTGTATGCGAGTTTGGGTAGGCGAGAAATGCCCGGATGAGTTCAAAAAGTTTTTGGGTATGGACCGGATACTTTTCCTACTCAACCGCCCCACAATGCATCGCGTCTTTTCAAACGACAAGGAAGGTTTTTTTTTTAATTCTTTATTTAAAATTCTGCATTTCCTGCACAACACAGGACTGTATGTAAAAATCTAGTTTTATATCTAACCTGTGGAGGGCGGCAATACGCTAAACAGCGTCTAAACGTCCAGAATCTTATAAGAAGAAGAAATTATTTAATGCTTGCTTGAGTATACTCCAGTGTGAATGTTTCAACGCACCTCGCATACACAATCGATCTTTAAGTAGACAGTATGTAGTATACATGTTGAGTATGTAGGAGGGAGGACGTTAGTATGGCTTTCCGAACACAGCCACTGACAGTTGTTCCTTTGTCTTGCCTTTCTGACATTTTAATTTTCCTATTCCTGAATTGACTGTCTCCTTTCCAGTATTTTAAATATCACAGTTTTGTGGCAGTATATTACAAAGGACAACATAATGGCTTAAAGAGCAACTGCACCCTGCTGCTTGTTCTTTCTGTTTGTTCCACATGCTTTGCAGCTTTGTTTTGATGTTGTTCTGCAGGATAAAAACAACAACACAGCTGGGTGTTGCCATGCATACAACAAACTACACATAACCACAGCCAGCTTTAAACATAGGCATGCTCAGTCAAGGCTATGGACATTAGAACACTTATGTGAATAGGCTAAAAGTAGATCATGCATTTAGTATTATTTATTATTTATTATTCTTTCGGACAATTCCACACAATACACAATTTTCTCTTGCAAATATTCATATATCATACTTTGTGTTGTCCGAAGGGAGACGGAAGAAGCCAAAGGCTTATCAGGTCCCGCCCCCATTTTCATCAAATTCGGATTCAGATACACAGTTACTGTTACAGAAAATAAAAATAAAACAAAAAACATTTTTATATATATATATAGCTATATATATATATATATATATATATATATATATATATATATATACATATACCCATACATTTTTTTTTTAAGAATCTGCAGTCCAATACACAGTCAATTTTAATCTAATTGCTTCAGCTTTTAAGATCAGTTCAGCACAGTTCAGTTTTTCTGTGACAATGCCAAGTGTATAAAGTGTGAAGTGGCCTTGTATTTGGCCTGTTCCATTTCTTAACTGGTAGTCTAAACACTTCAGCAAAAGTATTCAAAAACAAGTCTGTCTGCTGGCCTGTATTATTCTTTACAATATCGTTATGTAAGTGACATTGAGCTCAGGTTATTTGTCTGTAATTTTCCATCATTTTTGAAACATAATTTGCTTTGAAATTGCGCAGAGTGCAAGTATGAAAGGGGTCCTTAGTTTTCTAGGTCTATTTGGTTGAAATGGGTCAGAAGAATACAAAGAGGAGAGAGGAAACTTGAAGACAGGTTGTCCCATTATACGATTAGACCAGAGATGCAACAGAGTCAAGGTTAGGATGAGTATCTTAGACGAGTTACTTTAAAAAATTATTCAAAACTTTGTAGCTGGTTTGTCTGCTGAATGAGCTTACAGGTTTACTGTACATGCTGTACTGCTTCAACTTGACCTTATTTACACTTGGCCAGAGGAAACCAGAGGCCACACACCCACACACACTAAGCGGCTAAGCTATTCAGTGGAGCTCTTCTACTGTATGTATGACACACTCAGACCATGAATCACTATACATTGCCCCTTGTGAAGGTCAGAAGCTCAATGTTCCAAACTACTTGCAACACGGTTCATAAGTCAGTGAAACACTGCAGGCATGTTCCAAATGCCATAGTGCATGACAGCATATGGGCATACATCTCACAGTTTCTTGGGGGCTTGGAACAGACCTACCACTATCACTTTAGTTTAGAAGGTCAGTTGTGTGTGGTTCAAAGGTTTGCAGAACATACTGTACTTACACTTGACCATAGATGTTAGACGTACGTTGGAGCCATCTAAGGCGAGACACTGCAGGTGAATATGATAACATGTTTAGCTTATATCTACAGTATATCATCATTAAACTTTGCCAGTTAATTATTGACATTAAAACAATATTTTCCTCTGTTAAAGTATTCTCAGAAATGTTTGAATACATATGCAGATTTGGACATATCTCACTTATTAGGCATACATTTGCATCTATTTAATAACCAAAAATAGATAGGTAGATACTGTACATAGATAGAAAAATGTTGTTGTGATTTTTTTCCAGAGCTGTATATAGACATCTCAGCAGACGGCTGGTGAGGGAGGTGGTTGGTTATCTTGGATTAGAATCACTGCACAGAAAGAAAAAACTCAAATCAAACTCTGATACAGCAGATTTACTATGAAGTCAACACAAGGTGCTTCACATGAGCTAACAGCAGTACATATTTGCACAGTATGTGCATGCAGACACACTCTGCACCAACAAACAATCCAAGTCAACCACCACAAAAACTAATTGCATCCATTGTGCAAGAGGATAGATAACAGTAGATTTAGTTACTGTCAATTAAATTCAAATATATTTTTTTATTAAAACCCAAGAGTTTCAATAAAGACATCTGAGTCAGGGAGTTTCAAAGTCAGGTAGATCTGTACTTGCCAGCAAATCAAGGAGTCAATACATGCATCACAAGTGTGATGATTGAGCAGAGAATGAAGATGTGTGTGCGTTATACATTTTGTGTGTGTGTGTGTGTGTGTGTAATCCACAGAAGATGCTTTAACAGGATGCAGGTGCTAAATATCATTGTAGGGACTGGAGTCCTTTTAAGGGAGTTTCCTCTCAAGGTCTTTCAGTGTTTCTCATGGACCTTTAACCTTGGGATAAATGAGCAGCATGCATATCTGTGTGAAGCCAAAACCTTGATTTGTGCAATATTTCCCTCTTTTATAACTATTTTCTTCTCTTACATACTTGGCAATGGGGAGGGTTGGTTGTATCATAAAGGAAGTGTACGGGAAGGTGAAAGATTGAGGAAAACACTGAAGGGGAAGGGGGTTTTAGAAGTGTGAAAATGAACAAATAGGAACAAATAGGTAAAGCGAGGGCACACAGAGAGAGAGACAGAGAGAGGCAGATGCAAGGTTCAGAACCGAGTGTTTTTTTTCTCTCAAATGTCACAACTGTAAAAAAGGTTTAAGAAAGCATCAATCACAGTGAAGCTATACCAGCTCCAGGAGTAGTCACCTGGGGGACTACAGGGAGATGAGACCCCCCCTCTCATGCAATCACCAGAGCATTGGTTCACGTTCATCCCAAGAAATGAAAAGGGAATGGCAAGAGAAAGGCCACTGAGAGATATTGCTGGAGCTAGATAAGTCAAACCCTCAATTCACAACACTGAAATGATCAGCCTGGTTAAGGCATGTGATACATAAATAAAAAGTGATCATACAGACCTAACTAAACTAAATAAGACACTTTTTTGGTCCTGTTCTGATTTTCCAAAAGGAACTATTTTGAATATACATTAGCTTTGGAAAGAAAAATCAACCAGCCCAAATGGTCAGTGTCTCTTATCTTACTATTCATAGTAAGATAGTAGTATTCATGTGTTTGACTGAAATTAACATTGTTTAATTCTAAAGACTATTGACAACCATTCCCCAAAATAACCCCCGATGATATTGTCATAGAACATCTCCTTTAATTAAAGTAGTGATCATGAATCAGAAAGACCTTTTTTATCGTTTTTGAACATGTGGGACCTAGGACCATGCCTTATAAAATCCATAAACTATGGTATACTATAAAAGATAAAACGCAATTAAAAAACAAACAAATATACTGGAATGCACACAGCTCGGAACTCACTACTACCGAGTCTGAAGCTCCCATGACCTGAGTACAAGGGATCATTTAAGAACTGTCCTCAGAATGCTTTTTTTCAAATACCCAAAACCAACTTTATTTATTTGAGCCTGTTGCCAACAGGAACCTCTTGTGGCTTTGTGAACTATCACTGCTGCTCCACAAAGGCAAGAAGTAATTTGTCGTTGTTATATACGCCAACATGCAACCTTGTTTTCATTGAACTATCAAGCACAATCTTCCTTTTACCGAGATGTTTTTTCCTAACACAAAACAGTACTCATAGCAGTGGTAGTGAATCAAAAAAATAATTTTGTAAAGGTTATAGCATATACACTGTTCATATACACACAAACACACACGCACACACACACACACACACACACACACACACACACACACACACACACACACACACAC
The DNA here is from genome assembly GCA_026929865.2 of Hyperoplus lanceolatus. Taxonomy (NCBI): domain Eukaryota; kingdom Metazoa; phylum Chordata; class Actinopteri; order Uranoscopiformes; family Ammodytidae; genus Hyperoplus; species Hyperoplus lanceolatus. The sequence goes on from CM049403.1 coordinate 2,796,124, forward strand.
ACACACACACACACACACACACACACACACACACACACACACACACACACAGGCATCCATACAGCACGCTGCAGCTGCACTGAAAACAACAGTGAAGGTTTTAATATAGTGAGTTATTAGAAGAAGTTCCTTGAGAGCAGCTGGAGTTATTGGCAGATTGGGTTGAAGCTGCTTAATTGTCTTTGTTTGAACATTCCATTGATTGAGCCTACTCGCTCCCAATTCACATGATAGAAGTCATTTGGATGGATTCATGTGGTTGAAAAGCAGCGCCTGTAGAGATTGCCTGAATGAGACAATATCTGATCTAGGTCATTAACTTACTTAGTGAGTCCATTGTCTCATTGACAGAATGTGTTCAGACAGTCAGAGATTCAATGGGAATTACCTGAAGCAGATGAAGTTGAACTCTATTTTTGAAGGCGGCACATCCATTATGATCCAATGCTATGCTGTGTCCTATTTGAAGATTCACACAACTTTAGTCACAGTTCAGTCAATCTGGTACGCTCTGACTTCATCTGCCTGGTTAATGCTATAAGAACACTGTTTTTCCATTTTGGTTCTACATTAAGTTCTCCAAAATGTGCTGTTGATTGGTTTCATGGACCCCTCCAACAATGCACATTTTAAATTATGTGGAGAATTTCATGTAATGTAATACATGTTTGATTGAAATGAAATGGTAAGTGTTTTTTTTTACGGAGCTTCCTTATGGGGTCGTTTTGTGGATAACCACGCAGAAAGATTGCTAACATGGGCTGACTAATACAACAAAACACAGAAGTTCCCTGCGCAAGCCCTTTCTTGCACAAACCCTACATCTTCTTGTTGGGTGCTGATTTTTTGGAGTTGCCATGATTGGAACAAGCGCATAGTTGTCAAATTTTCGATCTAGTCTTCTGCCAGGGTCAGCATTGTAAGGTGCTCTAGGGGTAGTTTGAGGTGGAGGGTCATTGTGTTCGCTCCTGCCGTGTTTGCTTCCAAATTGGCTGTGTTTCGTTTGTGCAGGTGAAAACACAACAATGGTACTGGGAGTGTGCACAGAAAGCAGACCAAACAAGTGTACCAAGACCTTGTTGAAGAGGAGGTCTGTTTGTGTTGTGAACATGAGCGTGAACTGATTCCAACCCAACTGCAATACATTTTAATTAACCAGCATGTTCCTATACTGAGCTCCAAATTTCAGATGTATCTGCCAACAGATTGTTCTTTGAGGTTTTCCCTTGACCTTAAAAACATTCCTCTTGTTATTTCTTGGATTGTTAATCATGACCTATATAATTATTTTCTTTCTTTCTTTTTTGGGGGGGAGAGAAATGGGCCTGCATTATTTCCTAGTGAGCCCACTCAGACTGAGTCTTACCTTTTTTAATGGCGTTCCCTAAAGACATTTGATTGAAGAGGGGAAATATCAATTATAAACCGTCAGTGTGCTGCCAGCCAGGCGCATTAAAAGGTGAAGCGTGGCAGCTTTTGAAATAAAGTTATTACAGAGGCAAGGCGTTTCACAGCTTAAGAGTAAGAATTAATAATGGAGCCCCAGCACTGCAGACCAAGAAAAGGAGGAAGACATTAAGAGATGAAAGCCAGCCGGAGGTTGGCCACAGCGTTTCATTTAGCCCCATCGTCTCATTCACTTCAACTTGAAAGAAGGCCTCTTTTGTTTTGTTTCATCTCCACCCAACCCTCCGTCTCACCCACACACCCACTCCTTTCATTATTTATTTCTCAGCCTTTGCATAAATACAATGCATTATTGTAATACATTACAATATATTGATATTTTGGTGATGTCCTTAGCCCATTACTTACATTAAATCACCCTTCGTGGAAAGAACGGGAATGATTATGGTGAGACCCTGCAAGCAAAAATAATACTTTTTTTCAAGCAATAGCCAGTGGCTATTTAGCTTCCATACCATGTCATCTTTTATAATAATAGTATATAAACCAAAGGTCCATTACATTTAGGTGTTTATTTGACTAAACCGTGTCTGTTTGTCTTCTATACAACCATCTTTAACGGCCATTATCTCATCATTAGTTTTTTTTAATACTACGGACCACAATTCTCAACTTCTAGAACTAATTCTGAATGTTATCACAGAAGGATTTGTTCATATTCTGTTAATTGTCTGATTTGTGAAACATTTTCTTCTTATTAACATGTTGTAATTGCATTTTTAAGACATATTAAAAATATAAATATATTTATAAAATGAAAATAGGCTGTTTAAAAAAATCTGTTCAGTAAAAATGTTGGACTCTAATATGTTGTAAAATAATCAAATAGTTATTTTAACTTGTACAAATTTTAATAAATATAATCATTTTAATGTAGGTAATCAACTGGCAAAGTGTTAAGGTGATAGATAAAACATGTTTAAACCTATCCACCTGCAGTGTGTCACCTTGATTTACCCTTTGTAAAAAAGAATGTGAATGTTTTAGAATAAAAATAAATGATGAGGTCAGAACAAGGGATTCACTAATGGGATGGGCTGGGTTTTCTTTTGCTCACATGTCTGATCTTCACCTTTCAGCCTGCCTTTATTTTCAGTGTTGGCAGCATCTCCTTCTTCTGCGTGCTTTATTCCGGAGTGTGTCTTACTTCAACAGAAGTACTAACGGCCTTAGCTGCACTAGAGCAATCAATAAATAAAAACCCTTTCACTTCACCGCTCTTCCTTTTTTTTTACCCCAGGTTAATTCCCTATGCAGTGGAGCAGGTACGTCTGTAACAGAATAGCATGTCCTCATGCTCAATCCAGGGGGAAAGCACACGCACATCTATAATTAATACAGATCAATTTTTTTTTTTTACATCTCTGGAAGTTGAATAAGATTTCATTCCACACAAGATTCTAAGAAATCAGACAGGAGAGATGGTAAAACATTTCTTCTGCAGCAGTCTGACAAAAGACTGGTCAGTATTTCCATAGTGGAGTGAATGAGATCTGCCCTGCGTTCCGAATCGCATACTCTTTCTTTTTTCTATTCTACATAGGGGAGAGTGGCCTAAGTTGTGCGGTTTGGGAAGTGTGCCATCACTTGTTTCAAGAAAACTATAGAAGAAATTGGAAATGTGACCACATATTTAAGAAGAGCCATTCATTTGACTCATCCTGTAAAGAAGGGAGAAACATGGAATAAGATATAAGCACATTTAAGCTCAAAAAACTGTTTTTTGCCTTTCAAAGTAAAATTTCCATGATCATAGTGATTTGATTATTGTGTCTGAACAATTATAGACACGTTTGAAAACATTTGACACATGTTTTAGTGCTTTAGTATGCTACACTTTGTGTCTATATAGTTAGCACAATGTCAGCCCTAAACTGCTGCATCATGCCTATTATCCAAAATTCTGGGGTTGGGGTGATTTGTGCCAAAGGGCCTATGTGAGTTATAAGTAAGTAAGTAAAATATATTTATAAAAGCACATTTATGACAGTTTGCACTGTCCAAAGTGCTGTACATAGTGCATTCAGTAGATAAACCATGAAGGTAAAATAGCAATAACAAAAATAAAAGACGTAAAGCCCATACATCCACAAATATAAACAAAGATAGTAGTGCAGAGGTAAGATAGTTAATGGGGAGGAAACACCAGGGTGTAAAGATGGGTTTTGAGCCTTGATTTAAAGGCAGAAATGGAGGGGGAATCACATTTGTCAGGTGGCAGATACAAGCACGGAGCAACTAGTGCAAAGTACATTTCTGAGAGTTGTGCCAGTGGCATGGCTGTATACGCTGGTCACCAAAAAGAAAGTGAAAGTAGGTAACACATATCTATGTAGTAGGTATGTAGTAGGGCTGCAGCTATCGAATATTTTAGTAATCGATTATTCTACCGATTATTCCATCGATTAATCGAGTAATCGGATAAAACATACATTGCTCAATTGAAAAGTAATTATAAATAAACATGAGAAAATAACACAAGTCAATTAATAATGAACAACCAATTTGTTTCCTTTTTTGAAAAATCAACATTTTTTATTTCAAAAATGCATGGAGTAGCAAACCATATTTTCTACCAAAAGTACCAATTTAGTTACTTTCCCATTGTTTATCAGTCTGTACTTGTACTAGGGCTGTACGGTATGGCCTAAAATGTATATCACGGTATAATTTGAAGCATAGACGGTAACGGTATTATATCACGGTATTTTCATTTATCTTTAAATGAATGCTTGTGAAGAGGTAAAATACTTGCTATTACTATAGGCCTATACTCTTGTATTTATATGTCCTATAAATACAAGAGTATAGGCCTATGAATAATATGCAAATTTGGCAATATCAAACTACTTATGTGTACATTTGCTTTCTTTAAAAAACAAAAATATAGTTGTTGGTTGAAACCAGAGTTGAAATCTTTATTATTATTGGTAACAGTTTATAATAACTATCCGTTGTAACTCGTTAATAGATCATTAGTAAACTCTTAATTAATGATTATTAATGATTTGTTAAGTGTTTGTTAGCAGTTTGTTAAGGATTTATAACAATGGTAGATAGTTAATAGCTTAATAATTGAATCAGTTCATCTGGGAGGTAATCCGAGATTATCTGATCACGTCACGTTCAAGTCCATGGCATGCACAGTGTGTATTGAGTTTATTTAAAAATATTTGAAAATGGGGCTGCCCTCAGTTGCCCATGCACTGTGTATAGTTGATAGCCTATTTCAGCCTCGTCGGTATCTCGGATTACCTCCCAGATGAACTGATTCAATTATTAAACTATTAACTATCTACCATTGTTATAAATCCTTAACAAACTGCTAACAAACACTTAACAAATCATTAATAATCATTAATTAAGAGTTTACTAATGATCTATTAACTAGTTACAACGGATAGTTATTATAAAGTGTTACCTTATTATTTATTTAATTTTTTACAACATATGAGTGTCCTTTACAGAACAGATTTTTAAACAGACAAAAAAAAATACTAGTACAGGTCTTAAAACTGAAGAATGATTATGGAAAGTTGAGTTGATGAGTTTTGTTTCAGAGAATTGAAAAAAAAAAACAATATTGCGATAATGTCCGTTAAAGATGGTTGTAGGCCTGTAGGAGAAATATACAGACAAAAGTTTAGAAAAAAAAAAAATTGACCAGTGCTTGAAAAAAACGTGTCCTGTCCCCTTAACCTAACCCTAACAATCCTAAATGGGAAAAAAATAATAAATTCCTTTTATGTATCTAAACTTAGCGCAAAAAGTAAGGCTATAATTTATGTTCGGTTGAGTAGTTATTTGTTGTAACAATGCTTCTTGGCAAAAAATCTTATGCCAGTGGAAAGCCTGTTTATTTCCCTTTTTAAATGGTGTCACATTTTTAAATATAATGTTGGTCGAGCAACAAAGTTGAGTGTGTGGGTTGCGCCCATGAAAAGCAAGCCAAATCTTCTCTTCCAATGCCAACCAGCTTATTTGCAGGTGGCGCTGTTGTGGCTGCATGGTTCTTTCACATGCTGAGGCCCCTGTTAAATGAATTCATTGTTAAATTGCCAGTATGTTTTGTTTCTTCAGTTAGCGCTTAGCTCCTGTCACTTCCTTTTCAATTTTATTTAACCCCTCATTCTCTCTTCCATCTTTGAGTCTGTATATTATATTATATTAGTCGCTCACACACAAACACACACACACAACACACACACACACACACACACACACACACACACACACACACACACACACACACACACACACACACACAGTGACAGAAAGGCACATATAGCAACTCTCTGTCCATCTGCATGTTGAGGATTCACTCTCTCAGCCTTTATCTGTTGCTATTTTCAGAATGGGAGCAGTATGTGAAGTGTGGAGAGAGGTGATACAAAAGCCTCATTCTCCAGGGAGAGAGAGAGAGAGAAAGGCAGAGAAGAGAGAGTTTGTAAAATATGCCACTGACTCTTCCTTCACCATCTTTCTCCAGCTCTCTCTCTCTCCCTCACTTCTATATCTATACACTTCATATGCTTGGACGAAGAAAAAATAAATGTTTCACCGTATTAAATAATGCAGGTTGTCCACCAATTCCTCAATCTCTTTTCCTTTCTTTTCTTTTCCAGGCCATTTGAAAACCCCGGAGACTTTCCATCAGCACAAAAGCCTGTAAGTTACATCGAGACAAATTATCAAAAAATCCATTTCTGTTTTTCCTCCTGTCTAACTGTAAAGATCCATATTACTCTGTGTGTGTGTGTGTGTGTGTGTGTGTGTGTGTGTGTGTGTGTGTGTGTGTGTGTGTGTGTGTGTGTGTGTGTGTGTGTGTGTGTGTGTGTGTGTGTGTGTGTGTGTGTGTGTGTGAGAGTGAGAGCGTGTTTTGCATTTCCTGCTTTGCAAAGAGTAAAAGC